>JAODJW010000135.1:5019310-5053733 GCA_026777045.1 Hyperopisus bebe | reverse complement strand
GAGGAGTATTATGAGTGTAGGACTTTGGGTCTTTGCACCATGGGTGAAATGCTGATGTTGTGTGTATGCTCATAGCCGAATTGGAGCTGCTGGTGGACAAGGTGAACGACCTGGTGGAATTCCGCATCGACGCTGCCCTGCAGGAAATGAGTGCGGCGGTGTTATGTGTGTTGCCTGAGGATGGGCCATTGACCTGCGATGAGTTTGTCCAGATGACACGAGTAAGAAGGCGGCTCAGTGAATCACCCAAACATGCCAAAAATATCTGTATGTTTTTTAATTGGTTAGATTCTGCAGGCTCTTCTGAGGTCCCTAGTCCTGATTTCAACAGCCACATCGGCAGCAATTAATGCAAACCGTACCCATTTTTAATTTTGATGTCACTTCCTGGGACGAATCTAGAAATGAGCGTTCCACAAAAACCAGCGAGAATCCAACAGCAGCATGCACCCTGGGCACATGTCATCCATCTCTGATTAATTTCGCAGGAGCTCTGCATCAAGGGGGCCCAGAGTTTGCACACTAAAAGCTCATTAGTGGAGGAAGCAACTAATGAGCTGATCAACATGTTGCTGGAGTTCGAGCCGGACAAGAAGGAAGGGGAGGCATTTCTGGATGAGAGCAGAAGTGTGAGCAGAATCGACCATGAAGACAGCGATGGTAACCAATCAATGTTGATAAATATCTGATAAATCAAGCTTGTTCTTTCAAAACTAGATATTCTAATTATAGTATGTTTATTAAACTATGTCAAAGTCATGGCTAAGTCAAAGTTCCTTTATTCATCTTCAGTTATACCGACATCCCATGTCTCCCAGAAGTTCTGGACGTCTCCCAATAATTGACACCCACAGATGATGTGCAATGTCCTGGAAATCTGTCGTTCTATCATTTTAATGCTCTCATACCATTCAGACATTATACCACGGTATATGATATTTTCACATTTTAAAAAGCAACTCTATTCCGGTATTAACTCAATTAAATTTGCCGAGCAGGGGCTGGGTGGTAATTCAGAACAAAAATACTGTGCTATACCATGGTACAATAGTACCACTCAAGCCTAGCCAGCAACCCCCATGCACCTCCCTGAAACCAATACAGATGGCTTCTGGGTGAAGAACGTCTGACCCATAGACAACTCAAACTTCAATTCAATTCAATTCAATTCAATTTTATATAGTGCCATTCACAACAGAGCGCTTTAAACTTATGAATGGACTGCCATAAAGCATAATATATTGAACAATTTGGTCAAATGGTTTGTAATAATGAATGCACACATTATTTATAACACTTATGCAAACATTTGCAGCTTTAGCTGTTCGGGTAGCTGCTGAGGTACAGTACCGTAATGTATGTACAGTAGTTACTTTTTGTTATTACAGTATAATTATTATTATGTACTGCATTATTCGTGCATGCAGTTTTTCGACATACCTATAAAATCGACTTAAAGACAGACTAACGGGTGGCCAGTATGATCCATCCTGAGTGTTGTAGTGCAAGAAACAGTAATAAATAAAATATAAATAAGAAACAAATGTAAACATGACATATTGAGATGAGGACACCAGAGAAACACTGTTAAAAATACAGTGTAAAATACAGAATTCCTGTGGCATATATAGGTGTTAAAAATGGAATATTTAAAGGGAAGTGGTACATCCTGCATTAGTTTGGAGATGATGTTTGATAAGTTGGTGCCTTTTGGTGACTCACATCAGGAGGAGAGGATGGCAGAGCCGATGGCAGGCTCCTGTCCGGTAACACCATGACGACCAGCTCCGGACCTTCTCCCCCAGTCAAAAAGCGGAGGAAGAAGGACCTGAAGGCAGCCATGGAGGCGGAAGCCAGAGAGCTGCTGTCCCACTTCAACCATCGCAACGTGGACGCCCTCCTCCGGCTCACCCGCAACACGTTGGAACAGCTCCGGAGACGCATCCACACCTCCTCCACGCTGCACTTCGCGGGTGAGGAGCCCCGCAGGACGGGTGCCTCTCGAGGGCGCTTTCGATAGGCTGGGGAGGGTAACCAATCGAATTAAAGTTTTATTTGTCACATGCGCAGTTGAACTCGATGCAATGTGCAGTGAAATGCGTGGCTGCCTAACTCCAAGACTGTGACACAGAAGACACAAGTATAAAGAGACAATATGTTAAACATAAATAAATAACCATAAATAGTGTGCTATTAGCGGAAAAGAGACAGGTGGTAGTGCAAGTGTCAAATGAATAAATGCGTATTTATGTATGTAATTCTGCCGTAGTTATTAATCTCTGTGTAGCCCCGCAGATGATGCTGTGCTGGCTGAATTGTTTGTATTATACCTTATATGTTCTAAGAAAGCATAGGAGTTTGCTTGTTCTTGTTGTGTTTCCATGGATTTTCTCAAATCTCTGTAAGTGGTTATGGAAGATAGATGGTTGGATTGGTAGGTGAGAAAGTATAATATGCATACTCTCCTTTGCTGGCATTTCTTGACTCTTCTGACCCTCCTTGTCCCTACAGCTGAAGGCAACTCCGCAGAGCGGCTGAGGGGCAGCAGCCAGCAGCCTATCTTCAAGGCCAGCGTGTGCCTGGCCATTCCTAATATCGTGATCGTACCGCCACTAGACGAGATACAGCAGGCCCTGAACCGGGCTGTGGACTGCGTGGTCTGTGTTAGCAAGGGCATTGGCCAGTGGAGCAAGGAGCGGATATCCAAGGTAGCCTAGCGTTACTCTGTCAAGGGTGACGGTCAGTGGAGTAAGGAGCGGAAATGCGAAATAGCCTAGCGTTACTCTGTCACTGGTGATAGTCAGTGGAGTAAGGATCGGATATGCAAGGGAGCATAGTGTTACTTCATTACGGGAGATGGAGCGATGAGCAGATATGCATGGCAAATAAGCAAATATTGTTACTCTACAACGGGTGACAGTCAGTGGAGTAAGGAGGAGATATGCAAGGGACCCTGTGTTACTGTGTCATGGGGGAGTGCTGTGCATGAAAAAGGTGTTAATGGCCTAAGGTAATAGACATTAAAAATGGAATTTTCTTAAAATGTGACGTTTAAGAGAAATATCTGAGAGACTACAGCAGATATAGATTCAAGAAGATGTATTACTGTACAAACTGAAAAACTTTCACCCATGTAATTCACACATCTAGTTTTCATTTATTTACACGACTCATAGTTTAATTGTATATATGCCAAGTACATCCAAATACCAACTGGAGTTTATTTTAAGCATTTAAAGGCACATTATAAGCCATTTAATGAAAAACCAATTTGTTTCTTGGACAGATTTTTTTTTACCTTCACACAATTCTTTCACAAGTTTTTCTTATCACAAATAGCAACAGAAAATGTGTTGTCAGGGTAGCAAATCGTAACGACACAGACGCGGGCGAACGATGGCGACAATAATAAAAATCCCACTCCTGACGCTTGCAAACTTCTCCTCGCTTATACAGAGGAAGATGAGCGAAAGACGACTGGCAGCCATTAAGCAGGAGAGCGGCAGTGACCCTGAAGATGGAGGCGCCGCTCACAGAAGCCTTTATGGTGCGTTCCAAAAGTCAAACTCTAACTGTAGCCTTACAGTATGCCTGGGACCCCGGTGGAGTTGCAAATAAGATCATTACAAAGTTTGCTCAGCGCACCTCTGACTTTCATCATCACTGAGGCTGTGTTCTCAGAAGGGACTGCATAATATTAAATTATAAATATGAGTGAATAAGCAGGAATAAAGCTTTACTTGCAATGTAAGGGTGAATTTTCCTTTCCTGTTTTGAGCTAGATGAATCAAAATGAAGCTAAGCATGTTTTTTTTCTTCATTAAACTCTTTGTATATTCTGCCTTGATTGTACCAAAATATAAACATCGACGTGATCCATTTAGAAATAGGGGATGGCCAAAGTCCCATAGGCTTTATACGTGGAATAAAGTTAGACAGGCATGTAACTGACCTAAGGCATTCCCCCCTATAGATGGCAGTACATCAGATAGTTCTGCCTCTGTGAACCAAGCTGCCCCATTTCAAGCCAAGAACTACTACAAGAGTGTCTCAGAAAACAAGGAGATTGTCAAACTGGTGTCTGTCCTGAGTACCTCCATCAACTACACCAAGAAGGTAACACATGGGCCTCCAACCCTACAAACAAAGCGGCGATGAAAGTCAGGAGACATTTTCAATGTCTGCGTGACCATGAGGCCCGGCTTGCGAAACACTGCTTTAAGATGTAATGTCCTGAAACTCCGTCGCCTGTTCCTCAGGATGTGACGAGTGCCTTGGAGCGCTTTGGGCGGTACCACCACATTTGGAAGCAGGACCGCGAAGACACCATCCTGAAATTGAGCCAGGGCAACCCGCTGCTGTCAGAGTTTGAGTCTCAGATCTTGTACTACAAAGGGCTGGAGCAGGAAATCAACTCTGAACATGAATTTATCACTGTCGGAGCCCTGGCTCTCTTCACAGGTATCTACAACAGGGTCCGCAGAGATCTGTGTAGCAAGACAGGGAAGGGGGATTGAGAGTTTAATTTCAGTAGGAAGGCTCCATATCGCATCTCTGATATCTCTCAGTGCTATGTATAATATTCAATGGTAATAACACTGCCATTGTTACATATTTGTGTGACATGATCGGTTGGGTTTGTTGTCTCTTGTTAGCCGACCTGAAGATGGCCCTTACTGCAGAGACTAAGGCCTGGATGGTGGACTATGGACACCACTGCAACCGGAAGTACAGGACTGAGATGGAACATATCTTTACCTTTGTGGAAGAAGCTGGCAAGAAGCTGAACCGACAGATCAAGGACTTGGATGATATAAGGATCGCTATGGGATCCCTGAAGGAAATCAGGGAGCATCAGGTCACTGTTGATTTCCAAATTGGTCCCATTGAGGTAAGATTGCTGAAGACGTTTGAACTATTTGCTAGTCCTGCCATTGAAAAAGCAGTAATCTGTCCAGATCCTTAAAAAAAGTATCCAATGTTTGAATTTACCAGATTTTTTTATTACACCTTATTATCCATTTTAAGGTCTCTTGTAGCAACAGCCAATGTCGATCACTGTACCTGAGTTTGAGTCCCATTTCTGTGGGCCCCTAACCTCTAGCTCCATGGGTGGCGCTGTAAGTGGCTGCCCTTTGCTGCCCTTTGCTGCCAAGCTTTACTTTATTATCCCTACATGTTTTTCATGGAGAGCAAGATGGCAAAAAGAAAATTTCTCCACAAAGGATAGTAAAGTGATGTTGTTATTATTATATGAACTTACAGGTCTCTCAGAGTGATGATACACCGGGCAACATTTTGGGCAATGTTGCCAGCCAAAGTTGCTGGGATACTTTCCCATTGATATTGGGCAATACATTTCTGTTTGAAAAACTGTTGGCAGTGGGCAACTTTTCGCGATCATCCAGGTCCAGATGAGTTGCCCTTTTTCGCACCAGGCTGGCAGTTGCTCAGCAACATCACTCAAAAAGTTGCCCCGTGTATCATCACCTTCACTGCACGACATGCTGGTGTTTTGGCTCCTGTGCAGTTGATGTCCTCTACTTCCTAGGAGTCCTATGCCATGCTGCATAAGTATGAGCTGCTGGTGGCCAAGGAGGAGGCGGAGAAGGTAGACACGCTGCGATACACCTGGGAGAAGCTGTTGGCACGTAGCGCAGAAGTGCAGAATGAACTGGTCACCCTGCAGCCTAAGTTCAGGGGTGAACTTCTCAGCAACATGCAGATATTCATTGAGGACTGCACCCACTTCTACCAGGACTATGACCAGGTAGACATCACTCCTCCATGGTTTTCATTAATTATGCTGATTTTTACAGCGGATTAAGACACGTAATATCACAACATTATTTTTAAATAGTACAATTAACCACTAGCTACTTCGAAAACTTACAGGATGGGCCAATGGTCGCTGGGCTTGCTCCACAAGATGCCAGTGATAGACTGATCATGTTTCAGGTGTGTGTGACTCTATATGAATTCCTTAAAATGGAGTGTAAATTATAATAATCAAAATGAATAAATGACAACGGTTTGAAAGTTATGTACCCTGAACAATGTTTCTGACTTCATAAAAACATAAATGAAATGAATGAAAAGGAAGTCTTCATGGTAATTTTACTGGTAGTATTATTGCCTAATAAACCAATATGATGTTTCTACGTTATGACAGAACCGCTTTGACAACCTGTACCGTAAGTATGTCACGTACACCGGAGGTGAGGAGCTTTTTGGCTTGCCTCTCACTCAACATCCTCAGCTCCTGGACATCAGGAAGCAGCTCACGCTCCTGCAGAAACTCTACAGCCTCTACAACAACGTCATTGACACCGTTAACAGCTACCATGACATACTGTGGGCTGATGTCAACATCGAGAAGATCAACAATGAGCTGCTAGACTTCCAGGCTCGGTACGTGGGAGAGCAATGTGTCTGGGTTTTACTGCTTCTCAACAATTTGTTTGGGACGTCATGAAGCATCATAAATTCTCTATGCAATTATTATCTGAAATGCTTTGGCAGATTTCACATACACAGCCATTCACTGTACAAAATACTAGTCATTTCTATTTATTTGCTATGGAATTCCATGTAATATATTCTCTGCTATTCTTTACACTGTCATGTTTATTATTGATTGTTACTGTTTATTACAGTCTAAATGTGTGTTTTCGCTGTCTGTGGTTGTGTTGTGGTAAATAAAGTATCATCTATCTATCTATCTATCTATCTATCTATCTGTCTGTCTGTCTGTCTGTCTGTCTGTCTGTGTGAGTTTGATTATTTTTGTTCCAACATATTTATTGATTCAATATGTTTGGGGAGAATTGAGAAGTAACAGACTAGGACACCAGGACCATAGATGAACAGTGAAGGCTTACTAACTGTCATGCAGATGCCGCAAGCTGCCCCGTGCCCTGAAGGAGTGGCAGGCCTTCCTGGATCTGAAAAAAACCATCGAGGAGTTCAGCGAATGCTGTCCTTTGCTCGAGCTCATGGCCAACAGAGCCATGATGACACGTCATTGGAAGAGGATAACCGAGTTGACAGGACATAATTTCGAAGTGGAGAATGAATCGTTCAAGCTACGGAATATCATGAAAGCGCCGCTTCTGAAATGTAAAGAAGAGATTGAGGTAAATGTAGCCAATTTTGGTAAAGATCTCCAATATCTATCGGAGAGACAAGAAAATTGAGAGCTGATTTTCAGAGAGACCTGTTATGTCATGTTATGTTCTTACCTGACAGGATATCTGCATCAGTGCAGTCAAAGAGCGGGATATTGAACAAAAGCTGAAGCAGGTGATTGCAGAGTGGGACAACAAGACCTTTACCTTTGCAAACTTTAAGACACGTGGAGAGCTGTTGCTCAGAGGAGATAGCACCTCTGAGGTCATCGCTAACATGGAGGACAGCCTGATGATGCTTGGGTCCCTTATGAGCAACAGGTGATGAACAAATCAGGTCTTGTACCTTTATTTGAATGTTTCTCCTCCTTTGTCATCATTTTAATGACGCTCTCTGCAATGCCTGCCGTACCCCCCCAGGTACAACACTCCATTTAAGGCACAGATTCAGAAATGGGTTCAAAACCTGTCCAATACCACTGACATTATTGAGAACTGGATGACAGTACAGAACCTTTGGATCTACCTGGAGGCTGTATTTGTGGGTGGGGACATAGCTAAACAACTCCCCAAGGTAAGGCAGAATTCTTTTTAAAATATTTCATTCATTAAATAAATAAAGTTAAAGCTGAAATGTTTTATTTACCAAGGAATTTGTTGTGCAGGTACTGGCATGAAGAATACAATTAAACATTCGATCAGAGATGTGTAGTTCAGGTCCAGCAAGTAAAAATCCAAACCAGGATTTTGTTTCAACCAACCATTTGAGTGCAATGTTTCTGCGACTCTTTATGCTTAACTGGCTGGTTGAAACAAAATCTTGGTCTGGATTTTCACTTTCTGGACTCGAATTATCCAACTCTGCATATGATCAAGACATAAATACAACAAATGATAATGTACATATATGTACATATGAAGGTGAGACAACCAGATGTAGTGAGCAAATGAGCAAATTTTAACAAAACTGCTGGTTAGGCTGAAGTGAAGGTTACTTTTATATTGGAGTGTTCAAATAAATGACCACTGCTGAAAGAAGGGGAATGTAGACAGATCCAGAAGTATGTCCAAAAATGCACCTACATGCATAAAACTGCACATCGTGCTTTCCAGTACTGAAAAATTTGAATTGTACAGTAACTAATAATGCAATCACACAAGATAAATGCCCACATGGTGTCCAACCTGCAGGAAGCCAAGCGATTTTCCAACATAGACAAGTCATGGGTGAAGATAATGACCCGTGCCCATGAGATGCCCAACGTAGTACAGTGCTGTGTGGGGGATGAGACCATGGGTCAGCTTCTCCCACATCTGCTGGAACAGCTGGAGATGTGTCAGAAGTCTCTCACTGGGTGAGCCTCATTAACCAGTACATCAATCTGCCCCACTCTCTGTCATTGTTTTAGGTTATATCAGTGTTCGATCCCGGTCCTCAGGGCCCCCCCAGCAGTCCATATTTTATTCCCTCCTACCTCCCAGAGGGAGCAAAAATGTTGACTGTCTGGCAGGGAGCTGGGAGGGAGCATAAATGTGGACCGTCTGGGGGTCCCCCAGTACTGGGTTGGGTTACATCATTAGCATAGGTATAGCTGAGTCTGAGTTTCTGTTTGTCATATTATTAGCGAACATTGTCATTATGTTATGGTGCATCTGCACTTGCTTTGTGATGATTCCTCGTAGGTATCTGGAAAAGAAGAGGCTCCTTTTCCCACGGTTCTTCTTTGTGTCAGACCCGGCCCTTCTGGAGATCCTTGGCCAGGCCTCGGACTCGCACACCATCCAAGCTCATTTGCTTAATGTCTTTGACAATATCAAGTCGGTTCGCTTCCATGACAAGGTAAAAAATGGAGACCATTGATATTTGGGCTACAGTTAAATCAGGGCAGACTGAGATACGTCTCAGTTCCTTTAGAGAATGTATGTTGTTTCTAGAAAAGGTATATGGTGAGAGGAATGCTTGTGTCTAAGTGTAAAGAATGACATTGTCTTCCTGGTAGATATATGATAGAATCCTGGCTATTTCATCCCGGGAAGGAGAGACGGTGGAACTGGACCGGCCAATCACAGCGGAGGGCAATGTGGAGGTGTGGCTTAACGCTCTCCTCAAGGAGTCCCAGAGGTCCCTGCACCTGGTCATTCGCCAGGCAGCACTGGCCATTCAGGAGCCTGGCTTTCAGCTCATTGACTTCCTGAACGCCTTTCCTGCTCAGGTAGCTGAGGTCTACACAGCAAATATACAGAGTGGTCTGCATGTCTGACAAAGAGTCAATGGTCTTACCTAGTGATCAATAAATTGTAACATTATCTGTCTGACAAAATTACCTGATTAATAGACCTGAACACAGCTGACAATCAAGCATTCCATATAATATGTATAACATATGATTACATGTAATATTATTCGGTGGTGCAGCTTTATAATTTAAATGTTATGTATAATATAAAAATGTATTAATCTCCATGACCCTTTTCAGGTGTCATTGTGATTGGAGAATGGATGTATGGATGGATGGATGGATGGAAATATTAATTGAATGATAATGCATTAGAATCACCCACATTTATTTGTTTAGGTTGGTCTGCTAGGAATTCAAATGATCTGGACTAGAGATGCGGAGGAAGCCTTAACAAATGCACGATACGACCGTAAAATCATGTCCAAAACCAACCAGCTCTTTCTGGAGCTTCTCAACACCCTGATAGACATGACCACCAAGGACCTGGGAAGCGTGGAACGCACAAAATATGAAACCCTCATTACCATCCACGTGCATCAGAGGGACATATTTGATGAGCTGGTGAGCCCTTAATTCTGCATAACTTCCTGTTATCCTGCTAGCTAGTCAGAATAGAATAGAATAGAATAGAATATAACTTTATATCTATTGTAGTGATTCATGCTGGTGGAAATATTTGTTGGTACATCTTAAAACATTAAGTGCTGATAGCCAACAGAATAAGATGTAAGAACATGAAAATGCATAATACAGAACAAATAACTTATAATATGTAAACTGGGATGCATTTGCAACACGGATACAGAACAAGACTTCAGGGCAGGAACAGAAAGCACACATTGTGAAAATATGGCATTCCTTAAGCCTTGGTGTTACAGCAAGAACTGCTGAAAGTGATATTAGACACATGTTGTAAACATAGCATATACAAATATGGGCTGTCTATATGACAAATTGTATATAGATGTATATGAACTCAGTGACTGTTTTATTAGATACACCTACTCTGTCAAACAATGGCTGCAACTGAATGCATACAGATCACAAACAGAGACAGGAGTTTCAGGTGCTGTTCAGCTTTTTAAATATTGTGTAAAAGCAGCCACCTTCCTCAGATTTTACAGTGTATAGAATTTACAGAGAACGATGAACAAAATGCTGTGAACAGAAGTCATCCAGCCAGTAACTTTTCCTCGTGCCAAAACACCAAGTTAATGAGAGGTCAGAGGAGAACAGCCAGACTCGTTAAAGCTAACAGGAAGGTCACAAGTTCAAAAATAACAGCTCAGTAAAACAGTGTGCAGAAAGTCATCTTTGATTGCATAGTCCGTCTACACTTTAAGCGATTCGGGAGGCAAAAATCAGCCTTTTCTGATGGTGTGTCTCACAGGGTGCGTGCTGGGTGTAGATACAATATGTTATTTCAGTAAAAGTCAAAGGTGGATAGTTTGGGTCCAGAAAGTAAAAATCCAGACCAAGATTTTGTTTCATCCAACCAGTTGAGTGGTTGATTGAAACAAAATCTTGAATTTTTACATTCTGAATCTGAACTATTCACCTCTGGTAAAAGTGAACACTGAGTCATTTCTCCATCCTTAATCTCTCTTGTTTCCTCAGTGCCGCTTACACATAAAGAGTGCAGCCGACTTCGAATGGCTGAAGCAATGTCGCTTCTACTTCAGCGAAGACACTGACAAGATGCTCATTAACATCACAGATGTGGCCTTCATCTACCAGAACGAGTTCCTCGGCTGCACGGACCGACTGGTCATCACCCCGCTGACCGACCGGTAAAAACGCTTAATCTCAACAGCAGATACTCTGCTCTCAATATGGATGAAGCATCAGGGATTTTTTGTATTATTGCGCAACTGAATAAACAACTTAGCTTGTTACATATATAGTACCAGCCAAAGGACTGGACATGCCAAGCCACCTACAAAGGAGAGTGTCGCATCATATGACCTGGCTACCTGACCAGAGAGTGAATGAAAAGCAGCCAATGAGTGCTCAGCATATATGTGGGACCTCCTATAGGTTTCTCCAGGACAGCTAGGAAAGCATCCCAGGAGACCCCCTCATGAAACTGGCATAGAGGAGACAGTAGAGTCAGCCAGTCTCTGGGGCAATTGGGGTTAAGGACCTTGTGGCATCACTGTGCCAACCAAGGGATTTCAGCTAACAACCTTCTGAGTCCTAAGCCAATTAAGCCACAGAGCTGCCCCACCCCCTCAACCCTTTTTTTTGTTTAAAACTTTTTTGGTCAGTGCATAATCCATATATGTAATTTATTACTTTTGATGTCTTTATAATTATTCTAAAATGAATAGTGCAAATACGCCTTACTATGGGCAGATGTACTGGTACTGGTACTGTATAATCAATAAGCAACATTTATAATCAATAAAAAGCTTAGTCTGTAACATTATGGCATATACTGTATATACGAGAGAGTAGAGAACTAGAGTACAGTTACTGAGGTTTCTTTTGCAACATGGTATAATAAAATGAAACTCACCGTTAGTGATTTTTATGTATAAATATATTCGTAATGGGCTCCGCAATGCTATACTACATTTGTGGTTGGAAGGTGGGTAAATGGGATGGAAGTATAAAGCTTGTTAGATATGAAAGTGCATTTGTAGTGCGACATATCACATAGTATTTGGTTAATTGAAATCCTTTATGGAAAATGTGTGAATGTACAATAGAAGCCTGATGACTGTTTCATAATGACCTGAGCCTATTACCAAGAGCCATTTCTTTCTTTCGAAATTATGTTGCAGTTTATAACTACAAGGCTGATGTTCTTCTGAATTACATCAATATTAAGTATTATTGTCCAACATCTATTTCATTGTGTCTATGATTGCCATTTTACACTTTAGTTATTGTTAGGCGTGTTGGAGTGACTTGTGGTCACGTCACCTCCGTCGCTCTGTGAGTCGGAGCTGTCGATTTAGCTATTGCTGCAGTGAGTAGGCAGTTACCCCCGCTTCGTGTTTCTGCCAGGTGCTACATCACACTGGCCCAGGCCCTTGGGATGTGTATGGGGGGGGCTCCGGCTGGGCCCGCGGGCACTGGGAAGACAGAGACCACCAAGGACATGGGCCGCTGCCTGGGGAAGTACGTGGTGGTCTTCAACTGCTCCGACCAGATGGACTTCAGGGGACTGGGCAGAATATTTAAAGGTACAAGTGAAGATTTCGATTCATAATTGGAGTGGATTTTGCGCTTAAAAAGATGCTTCCGTTCGGAAGAGCCATTTCTGCAGCTACAATTATAGGTACTGGCTAAAGTCCTTGTGGAGTCTCTTCACTGCTGCCTCAAGGCAAACCTTACTGCCCAGCTTCACGTTGTTTCTGAGGGCAGTTTGCTAAGTCAGTGCTCCCTCAGAACATGGTGCCCCGGGCAGCCGCCTATGTTGCCTAATGTGTTGACGGTAGCTAGTTTTCTTCTTCGTTTGGGGCAGGTCTCGCTCAGTCGGGCTCATGGGGCTGCTTCGATGAGTTCAACCGCATAGATCTCCCCGTCCTGTCAGTGGCCGCTCAGCAGATAGCCATCGTGTTAACGTGCAAGAAGGAGCGCAGGAGGACGTTCATCTTCACCGACGGGGACAGCGTGGAGATGAACCCAGAGTTTGGGATCTTCCTTACGATGGTTTGTCTTCAGAAATTACTATCAGTGTAATTTCATGGAGATTCACAACAAGGGAAAAAAAATGTACACATCATTTGGGTAGAATTGCTAAAGGGTTTCTTTATTTACGTATCATATCATTCTGTCATACTATGTAAATCACATACAGTAAAACTATTTTTGTTGGAAAATTTCTATTATATTCAGTGTTGGGCATTCCAGGTCCAGAAGCTACAAATCCAGACCAAGATTTTGTGTCTACCAACCAGTTGAGCATGAAGAATCACAATATGTGACTCTGCAGACTGATTATATTCACTGAACACTGATTATATTAAATTTATATTGTTAAATCTATGTTTTACAGTTATAATTTCAGCCATCCTAGCTCCTTTTTTTACTTTTATAAATAACGTTGTTTCATCGGCCACTGTTGCCATCGTCCGTGGAGAATAAATCCCCATCTCCCTAGGGGGGTTTTCCGCCTGAGCAGCGAACTCAAAGCCCCTCCAGGGTTGTAATGAGACTTCCTTGGATACTTTTATGAGGAAGCCTTTTAAGTGCGATGCCTTTGCAGTCGTTCATAATTCTGGTTTTAAAGTAGCTGTCTGATTTGTAAGAACACATGAAGCATTTACATTTTGCAGAGTTAAAAACTACTGCTCCAGAGCACAAAATATGAGACTTTCTCTCCAATTAATAACTTTGCAGGTTCATAGCTTTTGCCATAAGTCACTAATTGTTAGAAATACTTAATACTTAAAGCATTCAGTTGTGCAGCTTGGTGATAAGTGTATTGATCATGTTTTTAATTCTAGTTTTGCAACTTTTCTGACACCTTTAGAACCCCGGATATGCAGGTCGCCAGGAGCTCCCAGAGAATTTGAAGATCAACTTCCGCTCAGTAGCTATGATGGTTCCTGACCGTCAAATCATCATTCGTGTGAAGCTAGCAAGCTGCGGCTTCATTGACAACGTCGAACTGGCCAGAAAATTCTTCACCCTCTATAAATTGTGTGAAGAGCAACTTTCCAAACAGGTGGCCGACTTTAGCCAAATGCTAAATTGTCGGTTGGACTTATAAAGTGTGCGTTACATTTCATGGGTTGTGTTGTATCCCCTGTTGCTTGTACTGTAGGTGCACTACGACTTCGGACTCCGAAATATCTTATCAGTTCTGCGCACGCTCGGGGCAGCGAAACGGGCCAATCCATCCGACACAGAATCCACCATTGTCATGAGAGTTTTACGGGACATGAACTTGTCAAAGCTAGTGAGTAAACAGAATATTTTTGGTTCATATAATTTATTCTAATATCATTTCAGTAAAATGCTGTTAGAGTGTATCGCCATTGAGTTTTATCACATTGTATTTTCAGAATCTTTCCCCTTGTTTGAAATTTATTTCACGGGCTAATCAAAAATTCTCAGTGTGCACATCTGTTATAATCATGCATATTTAATAAGACATCCCCTTGTGGAATTCCAGAGTGAATGTTTAAGTCGGTGCATACTTTCTGTGCTTCTGACAGATTGATGAAGATGAGCCTCTCTTTTTGAGCTTGATTGAGGATCTCTTCCCTGGAATTCAGCTAGACAAAGCAGGCTATCCCAGCCTGGAGACAGCTATTGACAAACAGGTGCCTGGGGCGGGTCTCCTTTAACATATGAATTACAGATCCTCAGGAATTACACGCCACCTGATGTAAGAATATATTCTGACATAATACTGGCTAATAATTGCTCTTTTCATCAAAGGTTGCTGAAGCTGGGCTGATTAGCCACCCTCCTTGGAAACTGAAGGTCATCCAGTTGTTTGAGACGCAAAGGGTTCGCCATGGAATGATGGCCCTGGGTCCAAGTGGAGCGGGAAAAACCACGTGCATTCATACCTTAATGAAGGCGATGACAGGTTACCAGCCTATTACACCAGCATAGTGCCTCTTCATGTTCATGGACATAAACACAAAACCTCTCCCATTTCTCATTTTGTTAATCTCCTAATTTAGTGTGGCCGGGTTTAAACAGTAACACACAGACACATAATGGGGTACTTTATTTGCTAACTGCCCAAAATAATAATGAAATGTGGGCAGCAGGACTTTATTCCCCATTTGGTATGTGTCTAAAAAACTGAGTGCATTACCACGGCAACCAGGTGTCAAATGAACGGGACAGAATCAGAAGATTGAAACACATATGGGGTTATGACCAGCTACTATGGAGGCGTGCCATGTTCTGCTTGTACGTGTGTTTGGGCACGCAGATTGTGGTGAACCTCACAGGGAGATGCGGATGAACCCAAAAGCCATAACTGCTCCTCAGATGTTTGGCCGTCTGGATGTCGCCACCAATGACTGGACCGATGGCATTTTTTCCACCCTGTGGAGAAAGACCTTAAGAGCCAAGAAAGGTCAGAGTTTTACCTGTCTGAAATGCCCTGTTGCATATCCATGGTTTTAACGTAAAGTATAAATTCTAAATGTTGACAATGCGTTCGTAAAGTACTACCTTTTTACATTTCACTCTAATACATACATTTTTGAGTGAAAGATATTTTCAAGAGTAAGATATTTCTACTTTAAGTCGTTCCATCCTGAAGGCCTGGGTTCGATTCCTGGCCAGTGCAATATGTTTTCTAGAATTTTCCCATAGGGTCAATGAATTGAATCTTGTCTTTTAATTTGTTATTCAGATTTAGTGAATGTCACTGTCTGAATCGTTCTTTAGAGCTCTTTCCAGGAACTTGCCCTATCCTGTTTCCAGAGGCTGTCATGGCCACTAAAGGTCTGCTGGTTTAGATGCCCTTCTCTTGGATTTCGAAGAAGAGGAATGACAGCCGATCGATGTCCTGAAATGTTTCAGACCATCATTACTAAATAAGCTATGTGGACCTCCTGCAGGCGAGCACATTTGGATCGTCTTGGACGGGCCAGTTGATGCCATCTGGATTGAGAACCTCAACTCCGTCCTGGATGATAACAAGACGCTCACACTGGCTAACGGGGACCGCATCCCCATGGCTCCCAACTGCAAGATTGTCTTTGAGCCACATAACATCGACAATGCGTCCCCTGCTACGGTGTCCCGTAATGGGATGGTGTTCATGAGTTCCTCCGTGCTGAACTGGAGCCCAATCCTAGAGGTAATTTGCATAATATAGGGGTTAACAACCCAGAATTCCGCTGGGGCTTTGGGGGAGGGGTTAGTTAATTCCCAAAAACAAACTACATTCTGATCGCATCTAATGGAAATGGCCAAACTGATGCCCCCCCCCCACCACCACCACCAACCAAGTCAACAAGTTTTGTGCCACCCAATGAATTTATTATTATTATCACATGTTTTGGAATACATGATACTGTGAGTGTTTTTATGTAATATAGTTAATAATTTCCTTCCTTGGGGCTCCCAGTTGATACTAAACACTGTCGCCCTGGAGCACTTACTGGAATGGCAGTTTAGCTGTGGGTTTTCCTGAATGGGCCAAATTTTCATTTCGCGGATAACAAACTGTTGGATAATGTAAAAAAGTGGGTCACATTCAAAGAGGAAAACAGAGAAGCAGGTTGGACCACATTTATTCCAGAGCAGCGTTTCCCAACCCAGTTCTCGGGGACCCTCAGATCATGTTTTTGCGAAAACCCAAGAACAGGGTTGGGAAACACTGCTCTACAGGGAGCTGGGAGGGAGCAAAAATGTGGACTGTCTGGGAGGGAGTAAAAATGTGGACTGCCTGGGAGGAAGTATAAATGTGGACTGCCTGGGAGGAAGTATAAATGTGGACTGTCTGGGAGGGAGTAAAAATGTGGACTGTCTGGGAGGGAGTAAAAATGTGGACTGTCTGGGAGGGAGCAAAAATGTGGACTGTCTTGGAGGGAGTATAAATGTGGACTATCTGAGAGGGAGCAAAAATGTGCACTGTCTGGGGTCCCCGAGGACAGAAACACTGTTATACAGCAAGGAAAGAGACAAAGGGCATAGCTTTAAGTGACGAGGTACTGTTGTTTGTGGCTCTTCCCAGGGCTGGCTGAAGAAACGTTCCCCCCAGGAGGCAGAGGTGCTGAGGGAGCTGTACTCATCCTCCTTTGCCGAGCTGTACCGCTTCACCATACAGTACTTGGAGTACAAGATGGAGATGCTGGAGGCTTTCGTGATCATGCAGAGCATAAACATGCTGCAGGGCCTCATTCCCCCTAAGGTATGACTCTACTGCTCTGTGCTCACGATGCTCTGCCCTAATTACTCAAAGCTCCATTTGAGCCCCTCACCCAATACTTCACTAGTATTCCTGAAAATACATGGACTGAATTGGTCCTCGTTTCCTCTGTTGAGTGCAGCAATGACAGGTAGATAAATACTTTCACAAAGGCCCATTGTTTTTGATTTTTTTTAAATCTTTTTTTTTTTTTTTTTATGAGAACCATGAAAAGTACTTCACCGTTCCCAAAAAATAACCAAAAGCCCCTTGGCGAATCACAAAAAGCTGTGTTGCTGATGAGCAGTCAAGCGGCAAGGGGGGCAATGTTACTGTGGGGGCATGTTTTTATAATTACTGGACGGAGCTAAACAGATGGGCACGTCCAGCGTATTTATTCTCCGCGGTAACAAACGCGCTGACCACACTCCATGGCGCTCAAACGGACTAATGCTCCGGAGCTGTTATTGTCCCACTTCACGTTGCCTGTGATTTTCTTTATGCATCTAGCTTCTATCATGAGGGCTGCATAATTTGGCCACATTAACTAAATCACTAATTCAATATAAACAGACTATCTTTGAGGCCGGGATAATAATGGTGAGAGGTTTTTTGCTCTGCTAAAATGGCTGCTATTTTCCTAATAGAGGAGCTCTCTGTAGTTTTAAAGTAATACTCGGGAAATCAGTGTTTTGTGCTCTCCTGATTATATTGGGTTTTGTCCCTGAAAATTGTTTGTGCCTACATTGACAATGTTAGTTAGGTAGGGTTGTACAAACAAAGCTACTTTTTGGTAGCGTGCTATGGTAGCAGTGGTACGGCATTGACCAGAAGGCATTGCAGGTTACTTCACAGGGCTGGTTCATGTTTTAGGAGCAGGGCGGGGAGGTGAGTCGTGAACACATGGAGCGGCTGTATGTCTTTTCGCTGATGTGGAGCGTTGGCGCCCCCTTGGAGTTGGAGGACCGCAGGAAGATGGAGGGCTGGCTCCGGAACCACGGAAGCATCCGGCTGGACCTGCCAGCCATCGCTGCGGGGAGCGACCACAACATGTTCGACTACTATGTTAACCAGAGCGGTCAGCATTTCTGAGCCAAAGCCTAACGGGAGTTTTTGCGTCCTGACATATCCATGTAATGCGACTATTCCAAATGATGAAAGTGAAAATCACATTTAGCAGTGCTTTATGTCAACAAAATTGATATATTAGGAGTGAAGATAAGATTTTTTGAAAAATGAAAACTGTGTAAACTTATTTTCTTGGAATTTCCTCACTTACCGTAACTTACAATGCCAAATTCACGGTGCTGTACGTGTTATTATTCATTTTGAACCCCATTCCATGTGGTTTCCAGGTGAATGGGTTCACTGGGACACTCGAGTGGAGGAGTATATCTACCCCCCTGACAACACCCCAGAATATGGGTCCATTCTGGTGCCCAATGTGGACAACATCAGAACTGATTTCCTTATCCAAACCATTGCCAAGCAGGGCAAGGTGGGAGTCATCCTAAGCAATGAATGATTTAAACTGATATGTATGAAGTAAAAATGTTTATTATTATTTTTATTCATCAACCGTCTACCTAGACTGATAATGTAGTAAACTGGCTAAAATTAATTGCAAAATTCTTTGCAGAAGGCATGCATGTTTACTCAAAGAACTACTTCAAAACAGTCAGGGAGACTTACCTTTCAGTTACAGAGACACTGGATCGGAACACTGCCAGAATACCACGGTCTAAATAATTCAAAGCTGTTTGGGATCTTCTCTAAGCTTCTTAATCGTAATCCTTCTTTAACCGGGTCCCCAGGCAGTGTTGCTGATTGGAGAGCAAGGAACCGCTAAGACAGTCATCATCAAGGGATTCATGTCAAAGTACGACCCCGAGAACCACGCGGCTAAGAGCGTCAACTTCTCCTCCGCCACAACCCCTCTCATGTTTCAGGTATCTTCAGAAACCTCAGAAGCTTTTCTCTAAATTATTCAGAATGTTTCTGCTATTTGCATATTCTGTTTATTATTGTTTTTACTACATATTTCTGTGTTTGACTACTGACTAATATTTACTAATAGTTCATAGCCACAAAACTAAGCATGCTTGTTGACAGCTTTTGATGTGATGCAATAACAGGCTTACAGCTGAAAATTACTGATTAGTAGTTGCGTCACATGATGTGTGATTTTTTTTTCTTTATAATTGCTTTCATCAAACATACTGTAATTTGGTACTAGAATAGTACAGTTAACTGAAGATTTCCAAAGCCCACTCAGTCTATGTGATACATCTTGTCTATGGATTTACCGTGTTGTGGTAATTAAATGAAAGTTCTTTATTAGATTACATGAGGATTGAGTGAGTCTTGGTTTCCAGTACGATAACATATGATGAGAAGGCCTGACTTTAAGTCATTAGCTGTTTCATCTGAAAAACAACATAAAACGCACTGAGTGAGTTTTGGAAATTTGCTCTCCAATGGCGTGCAATTCAAAGCTGGCTTATTCTAGCGCACCGTGGAGAGTTATGTTGACAAGAGAATGGGAGCGACCTACGGACCCCCGGCAGGAAAGAAGATGACAATCTTTATAGATGATGTTAACATGCCAGTCATCAACGAATGGGGAGACCAGGTACGTGAGTCCGCTGCCAAAATGGAAGGACAAATTAATGTGCCCTCTTGAGGTTCATCATGGCATTTCGAGATAGGGACTAAAAGCTGTAAAAACTAGCTTTTTGTATGGCTTTCAAAAACATCTAGAAGATAGGACACATAGTTTCCTCTAGGTGCACTTTGGTCCATTATTTTTAAAATTGGACACTTCGATGTCATTGGCTCCTTCCTGTCCAGGTAACGAATGAGATTGTGCGGCAGCTGATGGAACAGAATGGGTTCTACAACCTGGAAAAGCCTGGGGAGTTCACCAGCATTGTGGACATCCAGTTCCTGGCGGCCATGATCCACCCGGGGGGGGGCCGTAACGACATCCCCCAGAGACTAAAGCGGCAGTTTTCCATATTCAACTGCACCCTGCCCTCAAACGCCTCCATCGATAAGATATTTGGTCAGTTGGTGCCCCAGATGATTGCTTGTTATCTCCGTGATCTTAGTACCAGGAATTTTTCCTGAACACGTGTGACTGTCTTACTCTCTTACCATCCAGCCATGTGCAGGTTAATTTTGCCCTGGAAAAATCTGCTTTTCAGCTCAGAGCTCATATGTTTGGTGTTTGATATGACAGGTAACTTATTGCCGTATTAGGCTTTCATGTTAGTTACAGCACCTGTTAAAGTTAACCCTCTTTTTGTGGAATATCTGTTTTTTTCTTATAAAGTCGGACTCATCCGATGTTTCACCAAACCCTTGTGCTCTGTGCAGCCTGGTTAATCGGCATCAACTCGCTTCCCTTAATGTTCCCTTCACCTCCGCACTTTATCTGCGGCGTGACGGTAATTGCCTTCCTGCTTTGGCAGGTGTGATCGGCTCGGGACACTTCTGCCCCCAGCGCGGCTTCCCGGAGGACGTGCGCCTCTGTGTGGCCGCCCTCGTGCCGCTGACCCGACGCCTCTGGCAGGCCACCAAGGTCAAGATGCTGCCCACTCCGGCCAAGTTCCACTACATCTTCAACCTGCGTGACCTGTCCCGCATTTGGCAGGGCATGCTGAATGCCACGGCGGAGGTGGTCTGCTCTCGCACAGTGAGCACTCCCATTTCTTTAGGGGCCCCTTATGAATCCCCTGTGTAACGGCCGTGTAATAATGTCTACGTACATGCAGACAGTGCAGAACCTCTTCATCTCAAAACAGGTTGTGTTACAACTGTGGAAGCACGAGTGCAAGAGGGTCATCGCAGACCGCTTCACGGTGTCTGAGGACGTGGAGTGGTTCGACCAGGTGCTGGCTCAGCTGGTCGAGGAGGAGCTGGGGGAGGAGGACCGGGCTTTCGTCGATTTTGGAGTAGATTCCTACTTCGTTGACTTCCTGAGGGATGCGCCTGAAGCTACAGGTATGGGGGTTTGATGAAGTGCAGAGAGTTCCTAACACCACAGTTAGTAACGATATTCACCTCCACTCGCATCATGCAGTTACATGGGGCCTGTGCAGTGTGGGGCCCCCTGTTGGCCACAAGCAGTCACTACAATAAGGGGAATGGGTGGCCTGAAGTGACTTTTTGACTGGGGCCCCGGAAAATACAAACCTGTCCCTAACTGTGGTGTACAAACACAATAAATCAACTTTTCCTTCTTTTTACATCCTACTGATTATAAATGACACATTTTATCACTATGGGTAGCAACAATTTAATGGAATATAGTGTAGATAAACTTAAATTATGCTTGCGGCACTATTCTCCGAGGGTTGTGCAGTTTTCATGTCCTTCAATGAGTGCCTCTAGGTGCCTGACTTCCTCCTACCGTTCAGGGCACAAATTTAACGGATGAACTGAACTTAAATGGATGGATGGATCTTCCAACCCATGTCTAATTACATGACTTTGACGGACAGGAGAGGAGCCCGAGGACACAGATTTCGACATGCCCAAAGTCTACGAGCCCATCGAGTCGTTCCCTAGCCTGAAGGACCGCCTGAACATGTTCCTGACCATCTACAATGAGAACATACGAGGAGCTGGAATGGATATGGTCTTCTTCAAGGACGCAATGGTTCACCTGGTGAAGGTAGTGGAAGAAGAACTTGTAGGACTAAAGAATGCTGAAAGTATTTCAACTAACAGTTGCACCTAAGCAAAGTCTGGTCACCAGAAACCTACAAAGTACAGGTAGACTTTCATTAAATTAAGATAATATGTGCTAATAAATCTTGGTTCTCTGGGTAGGTGTCCCGAATCATCCGGACCCCCAGAGGAAACGCCCTGCTGGTTGGAGTGGGGGGTTCTGGGAAGCAGAGCCTGACGAGGTTGGCATCGTTTATTGCTGGGTATAAAACCTTCCAGATCACTTTAACCAGGTATGTCAGCTCGCCTAACCACAACTACCCAGATATGATTGAAAGAGCAACATTTTGGGTTCACATTTGTTAAGGGTTTGGGTACAAAATTTATCAAGTGTGCAAACTGGTTTTATCACATGCTGTAATAGCACAAGCTGAGCTTTCCAGTGATTGCATATGTTACATTGATGACCAGAATGATTGCACTGTGGTTAACTGTTAAAATCGACTTACCATTCATTTTACAGTGTAAATACATTTGAAGCATCCATTTTAATTATGCACAATTAATATTCGTGACCTCTTATTTTGCCCGACTAGCCAGAAAATGTCAGCCAATAAGATATGTAGTGCACAGTTTTGATATGAAATGAATCTTTGTCAAAACTAGACAACGGACATTGTCATTTAGTTCCAGTAGGTGGTATATTTGTACAACTCAGCAGGATTTTTTCCATTTTCAAAATACATAACCTGAAACACATTTAAACCATAGTATGTCTTCAGCATGTGGCTAGTAATATGAGAGACAGCACTGCAAATTTCGAACTGAAATCTACATAAAGACAGCTGTTCATCTGTTGCTAGCAAATGCTGTGGCATACGTTGTGGACTATGGTACCCCAGTTACTTGTCTCCTGACTTGACCCCTATGATACCTCTTTGATTATGTGGATCCTCTTCAATGTCTTTACTTTTTCGCGCTTTCACTGTGGCGGAGATGCCCTCTGTGGAAACACTGGGCTTTTGAAAATGCCTACAGCGTGTGTGACCTCACGAGGCCATGCGAGGCTCCCGCACGCCCCTTCTCATTTCCGGCCCACCTGCTCTGTGCCCACCTCTACTCCCCCAGGTCCTACAACACCTCCAACCTGATGGAGGATTTGAAGGGGCTCTACAGGACAGCAGGTCAGCTGGGCAAGGGGATTAGCTTCATCTTCACTGATAATGAAATCAAGGATGAGTCCTTCCTGGAGTACATGAATAACGTTTTATCGTCCGGAGAGGTCAGTGCTGCTTTCCCCCATCCATCGTTTAAGCCAGTGTTTCTCAACTCGGTCCTTGGGGACCTTCAGACAGTCTGTGTTTCTCCTCCCTCCCAGACAGCCCTCCTAACAGGCGGCCCTTGAGGACCGGGTTGAAAAACTCTGGTCTAAGTGCACGTCCTGGGTAGGGTCCTTGGTGGGGGGCGGGGCAGGAGGGCTATTCTTGGAAGCACAGGGTGGAAGGCAGAGGTACATCCTGGATGGGATGTCAGTACATCCTAGTGCACAAACACCCTTCACACTTACAAACACATTCATACACTATGAGCAAGGTGAACCATTTGGTGATGATGCCACTTAGCCTGACCGCGGGAGGGAACCAGAGGACTTGTAGGTGCCTACATGACATGTGGAGAGCATGCAAATTCCACATAGAGGGAAGCAAGCTCACACCCCCAAGGGGCTCTGTGGGGGGGAGTTAGGATGATTCCAAGGGCCCCTAAGCTTTTATGGGGCCCGAAATCTTTAGCAACGCCCCCACCGGGAGGTGTTAGCCCTTGATTTTTACATTTAATTAGCAGACCCTTTCGTCCAAGGAGACATATACGTGAGGCAGGTTGAATTTTCCACACATTGACCCAAAAGTATGACTAGTTCCAACGACTCCTTTTGCAAAATCCTGTGTATGGCCTTGCTTATAACACACCTGGACGGTGAACACATGCTTACGTCTAAGAGACAAGAAATGATGGGCTATTTTTAAAGGTCCTTTTCCATCATTTTAAAATGTGCAGCATTCGCCGACCTACATTTGTGAAGCTTTACAGAATAAATCCTCCAAAATCTCTGCTTCCTGTCATTTTTCTCGATTATAAAAAATTAAGTGGAAGCTTTCAAGACAGCGGCTGAACAAAGGACTTTAGAAATACGGATTCGGTAAGAAATGTTACTCTGCCTCAGTCTCTGCGTGCGATGCATATATCTCAGGGCAGATGTCCTATTTCGCTTCTCTGCTGTACTGGGCAAGGTTACAGGTAAGGCCTTGAATGACACCCCCTGGTGGTGTGGAGCGGCATTGTTCAGGCAGCCATCGTTGCTGAAGAGAATAGCTCTAGTAACAGTGGGTGAACCACCCAAAAATCATAGGCACTCATATCAAAATTGGCATATCAAAGTTGATATATAACCGCAGAGATGTGTATTAATGGAATAAATATGAAATAAAGAGAAAAAAGGGCTGAGATAATCAATATGGGGGGTGGCATGGTGGTGCAGTGGTTAGCACTGTTGCCTCACACCTCTGGGATCTGGGTTTGAGTCTCCGGAAGAAATGGCTGGGATATGGCGAAATGTAATGTGCGGTTGGAAATAGTGGGTCCTTATCGGCCCCGTTTTTGGCTGGTGTTTGGTTTTGAAACAGCTCTCTGATTGAGCTGTGTGTCAAACTTCACCTCCACTCATGCCGGTGTGTTCCACTGCAAATTTTCACAGTTGACGGGAGCTGACGGGAGCCAGTCGTTCTTTGGCTCGTAGTCTATACAGCCTGACATTGCATTTAGTATGATTTGAAGGGGCCTAAATGATACATTTAGGTCTGGTAAGAGCTTCTGATGTCAGTGAGACCTGAGAGGCTCAGAAAGAGCTTCTGCCCTCAAGCCAACAAACTGCTTCGTACCTGACTGACACTTTAATTTACATCCGATCTATGCCCATCGCACTTTATTAGAACCGTGTTGCACATCTCAGGCCTTACTTACTTTACAGTGCATTTTTATTTTAGCTTCTAGTATTACTTTCAGTATTTTTTATGTCTATTTATTATCATATGGCTATTTTAAATGTCTTTCTGCTGTCACTGTTCATAAGGCAGTGTTGAGCGCCTTCCATGTCACTGCAGGTTACGGCCTGACTGTTTACCTTGCATGTGATAAACAAAACCATTGAATCCTTGACCCAACTTGAGACACCCGCACAAACCTGAAACTTCTTTCCAGAAACTACTTCTCCAGTCACGAACTGTGACTCCACTGGTCAAAGCACTGACCCCAATGAAACCGTTAGGCTTTGTGGAGATGGTCAGAACTCAGTCAGTACAGTGTGCAGTGAAATAAAGACAATAAAATGGGGGACATAAGTATGAGACAAACCATTAATCAATAATCATAAATATCCATAGATAATCCATCCATCCATTATCTATACCGCTTTATCCAACTGGGTCGCAGGGAAGCTGGAGCCAATCCCAGCATCTTCGGGTGAGAGGCGGGGTTCACCCTGGGCAGGTCGCCAGTCCACCACAGGGCCAACACAGACAAACAGCCACGCACACTCACAGTCACACCTATGGGCAATTAAAAGTAGCCAGTTTACCTAATCTGCATGTCTTTGGACTGTGGGAGGAAACCGGAGCACCCAGAGGAAACCCACGCATGCGCATCCATAGATAATTTGCAGAAAATATTTATCAGTATCTGATGGTTGTAAGTAATAAGACCGAAAGTAGTGGGTGCAATAAAGGCAAAGAAAATTACACTTAAATTGAAACAGACACTGACAGGATGACATCTAGACGTAGCTGCCTGTCGCCAGTGTCATTGAGAGAGTTCAGGTAGAAGGGAAAGAAGCAAAAGGAGGCAGGATGATGGACAACGTTGGCTTTCTTAATTTGCCTGTGAGCAGTGGAGGAGAGGAGTCGTACTTTCAGCCTTACGCTTACCCTGATCGTCTCTCACTCTTCCACTGGGCTTGGCTGAGGTGTAATTTGCTGTCAGTGTGCCTTTCTGCAGTCCTTAAAAGCACTGGGGTTCCGGGGTGGTGCAGGGACCGCTGCAGATGTTCCGCCGTACACCATCTGAGATTCGCTAAATGCAGCTGTAATGAGCTTGCCGCTATTTTTACAGTGTCAGGTAGAGCACTTCGTCACACAGCGGGGTTCCAGCAATTACTGCAAGAGGCAGTGTCATCATTTTCCTCTGCTTAAATCCTAATTGCATAATTTACCTAATTTATGTTGCTATTCTGAGAATCTTAACATCTAAGACCAGGTTGACAAAGTGCTCCCAAGAACTAATTACTCTCTCTTCCTCCATGCCGGAATGATCCACGCTTCTGTTTTCCATGCCATCACCGTCCAGGTGTCTAACCTCTTTGCCCGAGATGAGATGGACGAGATCATCAGTGACCTCATACCCGTCATGAAAAAAGAATCACCGCGGCGACCGCCCACCAACGAGAACCTCTACGAGTACTTCATGAGCCGCGTCCGGCAGAACCTCCACGTGGTTCTGTGTTTTTCCCCAGTGGGGGAGAAGTTCCGAACCCGAGCACTGAAGTTCCCGGCCCTCATATCTGCCTGCACCATGGACTGGTTCAGCCTTTGGCCTAAAGATGCTTTAATTGCAGGTGCATTTTCCTCATTTTTCTGGTTTTAACTACCCTGACTGTAAAACAGTTCTTTCTGGAATTTTTATGACACTATCACACAATATAAGTCAAAATCAAAGAGAAAATCATGAGACATCCTTTCTTACAGTGATCAGACGCTAATCGCAGGGGTTGGGTAAGAAAGGATTGATTTTTTTGGGCTTTTCATTTCAGGATCATTTTTGATGGGGTAGGACAGGGGAAAAGACACAAGAAACTACACACAAGAAATAGAGAAGCTGTTTTGGCAAATGTGGAAATGTCAACCTTGGATGAGAGTTCCACTGAGAGAGGGAGCTAGCTACAGAATGACTCTTAGGGTGGGTCATTCAAGTTTTGAGGGGATGAAAGATCAGCCTCTTTTATCTACCTTCAAAACCTTGGTCACCTTGCCCCCCCTTGCTGGGACAGTCTTTTCTCCCCACACACATTTACACAGAAATGGTTTTGATAACACTGAAATGGGTACCAAGCTTCATATTCATTCACTGCACCTGATCCTTATTCCCAAAAGCTCCCAGATAATTACAAGTTCCTTCCATCTCTGTAACTTCTGGCTCTGTGCACCATCCTACCTGGAGTAGATGTTACGTAGATTCTATTCAAAGTTAAATATAATGATGCCTTACGTAAAAGACACCGGATCATTCTTAATGCCCCATTTTGCCACAGTGTCAGAGCACTTCCTGTCTTCCTACAACATCGATTGCTCGCCCGAAGTCAAGGCCGAGGTCGTGCACTGCATGGGGTCCTTCCAAGATGGCGTGGCGGAGAAGTGTGCCGACTACTTCCGGAGATATCGGCGGTCGACCCACGTCACGCCCAAGTCCTACCTGTCCTTCATTCAGGGTTATAAAACCATCTACAAGGAGAAGCATTCCGAACTGCAGACCCTCGCCAACAGGTCAACATCAAACCGTCTATTTATGTGATGAGATAAAACTCGATAAGCTAGAACTTGATGGACTCTTAATTAGTTCTTATGCTATTTCAATGAGTTGTTGTCACCTGTGGCCTGTACTATGAACCGGATTTAAGGTACCAAAGTTTAAATGGACTTCGTTCACTTACATTTTGCCCATACTACCTTAAATCCGACAAGTTACCCCATTAAGCCAGTAACCCCGCTTCATAGTACAGGCCACTGTTTCACAGTTGATCTAATTGATATGGATCTGTTTGTGAACCTTTTATAATGCTTTGTGGAAAACATATTAACTGAATTTAATTTCATGACAGGATGAACACTGGTCTCCAGAAGCTAAAAGAGGCCTCAGAGTCAGTAGCCGTCTTGAGCAAGGAGCTAGAGGTTAAGGAGAAGGAGCTTCAGGTTGCCAATGAAAAGGCTGACATGGTTTGTATCTGTTAATGTCGCTAACATCCACTGGTGAAGCACCAAAATGCTCACCCTACATTCATGGTGGATCTATAATAAAACAAAGGCAACCATCTGAGTTCAAACACAGTTTTTATTTTTATTATGTTGGCTTTTTGATGAACAAATGGTATTAGTCATCTGAGAAGGTAAAGGCATTTTTCCTTTGATCTGCTAAGAAATGTAGATGAGATCATCTGACACAAGGCAGCAGCTGTTCCTGACCAACAGCTTCTAACGAACCACCCATCAGAGGCTCCGAAATTAATTATGAAATTTATGAATGAATGCTGCGTAAAAACAAAAGCTCAAGAATGTGAAAAGACTGAAGTTAATGAGCATCTGAATGTGCTCAGTCTGATTTTTTTTTTTTTATTGGCTTCATTCTAAGGTCTTGAAAGAGGTGACTGTGAAGGCACAGGCTGCAGAGAAGGTGAAGCTGGAGGTCCAGAAGGTGAAGGACAAAGCCCAGGTCATCGTGGACAGCATCTCAGCTGACAAGGCCATTGCGGAGGAGAAGCTTGAGGCCGCCAGACCTGCTCTGGAGGAGGCGGAAGCCGCGCTGCAGGTATGGGATGCGGGAAGCTTCCGGAACTTTCTATTGCAGCTTCTCCGCTTTGTCGCTCACAGTTGGACAGGGAATGCGTTTCTGCCTCCTCCAGTTATATTTCCTTTTTGCCAGCTTTGATTTTGAGTTTTTAGGTCCCGCTCAGGTTGTTCCTGGTACCTGTGATGCTGAATTAGAGGCAGTGTAATGTTCCTGTGACTATCTGAAGCTTGTAGCTCTTGTGTAATTATGTGCTGCCTTGGAGGGTTTAAAAATAGAACTTGGTGATGGCAGGAGGTCTCACACAGCCATGGCCGCTGAGGTTTCACACTCGGCAGCCATAAATCCGCTTTATAAATGTGGCCTCTGTGTGGTCCTCTTCTAACCCTGCTCCTAATTTGCAATGGAGGCTCCTAGCAACGCTTCGGCCAATGAAAAAGAAGCTGGGTGACATCATGCTTTTTTTTCTGGGTGGCTTGTTATCTTAATGCGGGGCATGAACCTTTGACATGTATGAGTCGGATAGACGCAGGAAATGCGATAGTAATGCGAGATGAAGATGTCAAGGCCTGTCTCTGCCTCCATAAATAATGGCACTAGTTGGCTATTGGTTTGAAAGCAATCTCTGTGAAATATTTATTATTTATAAGAATGTACATTTTCTTAAATATAGTCCATTTAGAAGAACATAGCAGGGAAAATGTTGAAAGACACTCTCTCTCCTTACCGTCTCTGTGTCGCCCCGCCAGACGATCAAGCCGTCGGACATAGCCACGGTTCGCACCCTGGGCCGCCCGCCTCACCTCATCATGCGCATCATGGACTGCGTGCTGCTGCTCTTCCAGCGCCGGCTCAACGCTGTGAAGTTGGACCCTGAGAAGAACTGCCCCATTCCGTCCTGGCAGGAGTCCCTTAAACTCATGACAGCCGGTAACTTCCTGGGAAGCCTGCAGGTAACGAGGTCTGCGAATCGAGAACCAGATGTAAACACTGAATCTTTTTTCAAGCTGCTACATTTCGGTAGAGTTTGCTTGGGTTTCCTGCAGTTACCCCATGCAGGCCAATGAATTGCACTTAAATTGGCATCCAATCCGGGGTGCACCCCCGGTGTTGCTTGGGACAGGCCCCAGGGTCTCCCCCATTATCCTGTAAAGGAGAATCCATCAGGTCGATGACATCATCACAATCTTATTGAAAATAATGAAGGTATCTCCAGCAAAACGATGGAAAATAATGAGTAAAAATGAAAAAAAAAACAACAGCAAAAAAAAATCTGTGTAACTAATTAAAGAACATTAATAAGAAATCCTTTTTAATATTTTGTGCTGTGGCAAATGCAGTTTTCGTTGAATACCACAGTGTCGCTGATCGATGTTTTATTTATCCGCCCAGAATGTGTTATGCGCTCGGCTCTAAGACCTACAGGCCTTTTCTATTCTCTAAGGGGATTGAGCACAGGCTAGAAATAAAAAAATGTATGAAACATGGCAGAAAGTGGCAGTCGTGCGGGGAAAGGGATTCTCCGCGCGCGCTCCTCTTCTGCGGCCTGCATCTGATCCATGGTGACAGGCTCCCCTGCATCTGACCCCCCCAGCAATTTCCCAAAGACACCATTAATGAGGAGGTAGTGGAACTGCTGGTGCCCTACTTTGAAATGAGCGACTATAACATCGAGACGGCTAAGCGGGTGTGCGGAAACGTGGCTGGCCTCTGCTCCTGGACCAAAGCCATGGCGTCCTTCTTTGCCATCAACAAGGAGGTGCTCCCTTTGAAGGTATGCCATGGGCACCTGTTAAAACTGATTTTACTGATTGCATTAGTATTGTACTAACTTAGTGGTGCGCTATTTGATAGATTCCACCAGTTCCCCTACCTTGGGCATCCATTGGGTCGACCTGAGGTTAACCCAGCCCTGCCCGCCCATCGCCCAATGTAATTCTGAGTGGTCGCCTAGGTCACAAACTAGAATCAGGGCACCTACTCCAACAAGCCTTATTAACCCACATGGTCATATGAAATCATGACATGACACGACGTGCAAACTCCTTTTTTTTCTTTTTTTTTTTTATGCGGGTGCCCTGTGCCACTCTCAGCAAGATGCCACCCTGGGGGTCTAATGTCGGCCATACCTAAATCCGCCAGTGCATGTCTCTTTTTTAAATATGAGTGTCAAGATCACTCTAAAAATCTTAGCTCTGCTTCTAGGCTGAAGGAACAATTAACGCAAATTACATTAAGGAATCAAAATGGTACATTAACCATATCCTGGGGCGAATTATCTGCTCATCATGCACACGTTCCAGTCTGTATGCCCTCTGTTTGACGATGTGCTTATTAATTCAATTAGGAAGGTTAATCTTGTGGCCTTTTTTTCCTCTCCTACAACCACGTCAATTTGCAGGCTAATCTGGCAGTGCAGGAGAATCGTCTTGCCATCGCCAACGCGGACTTACAGAAGGCCCAGGCGGAGCTGGACGAGAAGCAGGCTGAGCTGGACGTGGTCCAGGGAGAATACGAGAAGGCCGTGATGGAGAAACAGGTGGCTGCCTGCTGTTCTGGGGACCCTCAGCGACGCAGCGCTGCTTTTTCACTCACTAAACCTGGCAACCGCCAGATGATACATAGCAAAAGAAATGGTTCACAGATTTTGCAGGTTTTCTTGTTCACTTGCTTTTGATAAAGACAGGTAGAGCCTAACAGTTAACAAATAGGTAAGCTAGTAGTACATAATGTTTTTTTATTATTTTTTTCAAGATAATTATATTTAAAAAAATATAATTTCAGGCAGTTTTGACAAATGACAACCTCTGAAGAACAGTGAGTGTGTCATTTACAAATCAGAGTCAGAATGCATGACGCAGATGCGTCTTACAATACAGAGCAGGCAGTTGTGTAAATATGATTAATTAGTTCATAATTCTCTGCTGTTCAGTCTTAGGGAAGTAAGACGTCTGATTATTAATTTTTCTGAGGGTTGAATTGTCAGGGAGTAGGTGATAATTTTAATATTGGCTTACGACACAAGGAACATTAAATTAGAAAGTCTTTCATGACCTTAACAAGCATAATTCTTAGTAATAAAATTAAAAGGCACAAATGTCTGAATTCAATGCCTCTCCATCATCCCTTGTCACAAGAGACTGTGATCATTCACACCTCTGAGTCATGACCTGCATTTTGGGTCATGGCGGAAGATTGTGAGCTGGAATTCTTTGCCGCTGTTAATATTATTTACCTGTGTGTTTTGATGCTATTGTAATTGTTGTCATTATTTTGTATTTATTCTTCTAATAAACTAAAAATGTCCAGGACAAGGAAGGTATGATAACACCTTACTTAAGGCCATGTTTTTAGTAATTTATAAACACGTTCATAACAAATTATAATGAACTTATAAAACATTATAAACATGGCTATAATTATTTATAAAAAGGGATTTCCAAAAATTTTTGAATGACTATACTGTAGATACCTTTATAATGCAGTACAAAGCATCCTGAATGCTTATACTGATCATTATAATGCATTTTAAATGCATTATAGATGAGAACTTCATAGAACATTCATAATGCATAATAAACAGGCTATAATGTATTACGCCTTTTGATGGATATTTATAGCCATGTTTATAATGCTGTATGAATGCATTATAATGCATTATGGATGTGTTTATAAATTACTAAAAACATGGCCTTAAGTAAGGTGTTATCATACCTTCCTTGTCCTGGAGATGCCCAGCCCCTAGCTCTGTCAGGCGTGCCCTGACGTTTCCTGCCAGCTCACTCCCTGCTCACTCCCAGCTCACTCCCTCTCATCCCCCATGTGTAATAACCAGACCCTCCGGGAGGATGCTGAGCGATGCAGGCACAAGATGCAGACGGCATCAAGCCTGATCAGTGGCCTGGCCGGAGAGAAGCAGCGCTGGACCGAGCAGAGCAAGGAGTTCGCCGCTCACAGCAAGCGCCTCGTAGGTGCGTCCCATGGCCGGCCCCCCCGAGCCACAGATGGTGTTTACCAGCACTCAAACCACACATTTGTCTGGGCCCCCCCCAGGGCACTATGCTAAATATTAAATAAAGGCATTCCATATTTAGGAGATGCTGAAGCAGCATGTTATGCTAGCTAGCTAGCTACAATCTTCTGACTGTACTCGTTAGCTATTAATTAGAAAATATCTGAAGGGGGTCAGGAGCCCCTGAGGTCACTACACTAAATTTTAAATAAAGGCGTTCCTTATTTAGGACATGCTGAAGTAGCATGTGCTGCTAACCAGCTAGCTGCAATCTCCTGACTGAACACACTGAGAAGGGCATCAAGCCAAAACACGTTTGTGCTATGATGTTCAATTAATTAAACAATATCAAGCAAAGTGCAACCTGTTTTTGTTATTCTTTATAGATCTTCTGACTCCCCATTTATGACTCATTGTTTATGTAGGTTTTGAAACATCTGAGGGGGTGAGAGGGGCCCCTGATGAGACTTTTTTTTTTGGGGGGGGGGGGGGCCTGAAACAACAAATCGGCCCCTGCTTGACACCTGGGAGTTCCTGAAATTGTAATGATCATCAGCATTAGGGGAAGCGTTGTGCGATTTCTGTCCCTTGGCCAGGTTCTCTCCACTCATGACATGTAGTCATATTTTATCATGATCACCCTGCTTAATGTCAGCCGCATTCATTTGTTTTTTGCATTGTTTAGTGTTGCATTGTAATCATATAGTTTCTCATTGATATTCTGCTAAATGGAATTCAAATAGTCCCTGCAGAGTTTTAACATGGCTAAACAAATGCTTTCAGACTTTATTTCTAGACTGTAAAACTGTCTGTGGATTATGCTGATTTAATTATAAGGGATGTGCTCTTATTTTAGGTTGAAATTAACAAAGATAAATTAGAGATGTGCTTCATTTACTGGTACATAGATCAAAGCAAAATGGGCCATAGTTTGAAGACTTAATTTATTCTTCTTTTTTAATTGTGGCTATTTTATGGTGCAGGGGACATCTTGCTGGCTACAGCGTTCCTGTCGTACTCCGGCCCCTTCAACCAGGAGTTCCGGAACCTTCTGCTGACAGACTGGCAGAGGGAGATGAGGACGAGGCAGATCCCCTTTGGGAACAACCTGAACCTGACCGACATGCTGATCGATGCTCCAACGGTGAGCGAATGGAACCTGCAGGGACTGCCCAATGACGACCTCTCCATCCAGAATGGCATCATCGTCACCAAGGCCGCACGTTTCCCCCTGCTGCTGGATCCTCAGACTCAGGGCAAGACCTGGATCAAGAACAAGGAGGCCAAGAATGAGCTGCAGGTGAAGTTCACAGCTCAGGCTTTTCTGTTATCACCGTTCTATGGCTTGTCGATTCACTGCGGCTGTATCAGGAGGGATGGTCGTTCTGGTAACACGCTGCCTTTTGTTGGCTAATGAAAACTCCCCAACAGTCTCTCAGAGTAGGGACTTCCAACGTAGAAGACCGTGACCAGCATATGTTGTGCAAAAATTACACAGACCGGTGAAAAAAACGGGGTAGGTGCTGGTCGTAAAACTTCAGCCATTTCCATTTTTTTCGGATGCGATGAGAATGTGTGAACATCAGGGGTTGTGAAGAGAAAGAAAAAGAAATGGCTGTAAAAACACATCGTTCATTTTTGCATTGAAACAACCCCTCCCCCAAATTTTCTCATGACCTGAGGGACTGGGGATTGTGAACCTGTCATAGATCCCATAATAATACCATCCAGCAATAAGCTTCAGTGCATTTCTAAATACACTCAGGTATATGATACGTGAAGGACTTTATACTGTCCCACACTTTTTATTTTACACTTGTACACTTTACACTCATAAATTTTACACTTGTACATTTTACGCTTTGTCTGCAGTTATTGATATTGCTTTTTATTGTCTTATTTTACTTTTGTTTACTTAGTTTCACTT
>JAODJW010000135.1:4993668-5013467 GCA_026777045.1 Hyperopisus bebe | reverse complement strand
CTGCGATGGGCTGGCCCCCCATCCAGGGTTGTTCCCTGCCTCGTGCCCATTGCTTCCGGGATAGGCTCTGGACCCCCCGCGACCCCGTAGGATGAGCGGGTTGGGAAATGGATGGATGGAAGGAAAACAAAATTTTGACCCACGGACCAGATGTAATAATAAATCTCCCCGAGCCCATATTGTCCGTAGGTGGCAGCTTGAGACTCTGTCCTCCACGGCCTGTATTGGAAACACGGCGACTTCCTGTTCATATCTTTATTGCTCTTCATACACATTTCAAGACATTTATTCCATTGTGGTGCAACATAGGAGCCACCTATGGCTTTCAAGATCTTTGTCTTTTTAATTTGTGCCTTGGGTGTTACATATTTGATGTATGTTCTTTAGATATAAACGGCACATCTTGGAGAATTATGCACAGCAAATTTGGCAATGGCCAGTCAACACTTGGAATTTATATTTTAGTGTGAAGTGTTAAATTGGAGAAGCCTGATTATCTTGCTCCAGGACATGTATTAATAACACATTAGTGACCAGGCCCCTGTTTCTGGATGTCTTTGCTGTATATTTAGCATCTAATAAATATCTAAAAGCACACGGTGGGTACATGAAATGTGTTTAAAAGTCAAAGGTGAATCTGCATCCTTGCTTGCTATGTAACAGGAGCTGGAGAAGGAACGGACAGACCTTCTGGAGGACGTCACGGCTAACAAACGCAGGATGAAGGAGCTTGAAGACAACCTGCTGTTCAGGCTGACGAGCACGCAGGGCTCCCTGGTGGAGGACGAGAGCCTCATCACCGTGCTGAGCGGCACCAAGCGCACGGCCGAAGAGGTCACGCAGAAGCTGCAGGTCGCCGCCGAGACAGAAGTCCAGATCAACACCGCCCGCGAGGAATACAGGCCAGGTGACTGCAGGGGGGACTGCCATGTACCCCTCAAACACAGGAATTATGCCCAGAAATCTCCTGCTTCAGCCGTTTCAGAAATTCTGGATTTTTCTAAATCCCTTTATTGCAAGCATCTGGTATAGTGTGCCAACTCTGAAATTAATTTAGCACAGAAATACCTGTCAATTGTTTATGGTTATTTACAGGTTTAAAGTATTTTTAGCTTTATAGCTCTTTTTTTGGCAGGATATTAAGTCATTTCTTCATAAAGTCAAGTGCTAAGTATACAGAGCCTGACCTGAAAAAGACTGAAAATATCTGGCAAATAATAACCTACTCCAAATGCTTTTCTGAAAAGGAGAGGACATGTTATCTAGCTGACCGTGTTCAGGGACATTTCACTCGCGAATGGGAGGCTCTTGTCCTTGTGTGGGAAGATGGCATTCGGTATTAAGTACTAAGTCTTCTGTGCCAGAGACATCAGCATAAAATGTACGGTGCTGTTTACGTTTCTGGAAGAGTACCTTGGTGAGAGTATTCCAAGATCTTAACCACTGTAATGCCTTCTGGGACAGGAAGTAAGAATCTGAGCATGCCTTTGGTTTCTGTTTCATGCAGTTGCTGCGAGAGGCAGCATCCTATACTTCCTCATTACTGAGATGAGTATGGTGAACGTGATGTACCAAACATCCTTACGCCAGTTCCTGGGACTCTTTGACTTGTCTCTGGCCAGGTAATGGCAAATCTGCGTTGCATTATAATTCGGGTCCTGCTTGCCAGGTACTTCACATTTAGCTGATATATACTTGTTAGGCCCAAAATTCTTCGGCGATTTGTGAAAATATGTGGGATTTACCTTTTGGACACTAGATGATAAACCAGTGAAATATTTGTTTTAGCTCAGCAACAAGCTGTTAATTTTATTTATCAATGTTAGCAAATGTTTTGGACTTGTTATCTCTTCCGGTAAATACCTGCGGCAGTCAGCCCAAAATACGAACGATGCGTTAAAAGAACGTGAAGACCCTCATGCTGCAGTGTTTTATGTTGAACAGATCGTCGAAAAGCCCAATCACCAGCAAGAGGATCGCTAACATCATAGATCACATGACCTTCGAGGTGCACAAGTATGCTGCCCGCGGGCTCTACGAGCAGCACAAGTTCCTGTTCACGCTTCTGCTGGCCCTCAAGATCGACATGCAGAGTAACCGCGTGAAGCACGAGGAATTCCTCACCCTAATTAAAGGTCAGGGCAGCAATCTGCTCACTGAGTCCTCTCATCGTTTTTTTCCTTCCTTTCAGAAGCACCGCGCAGCAGAAAAAGTGGTTTGGTCTCTGGTTGCTTAGTGGTGATGTATGCAGAGGAAAATTACTTCACACCAGTAAACATTATGGTTTATTTTCCATGATATAATGTCAGCTATTCATTGCCGGTACAAAGTGGAATCCGTGTCTTTATAATAAATAGCATGCGTGGATAAAAAGAGACATTTCAGAATGAATTTCAGCATTGAGAGCTGAAACTTTAGGGATGGTTTTTAAAGCACGGTGAAAACACCTACATCAGTGTTCACTCTGAGATTATGTCGGAGATTATTGAAGTGCAAAGACAATGGCGTCACAGACATATAATGTATTGCCCAATGACACAGGGTCTCTCCTGAGAGAAGCAATTTGCCACAAGGTGAGTCCACATGCTGCCTTGCTGGCTGGTGTAATGAGGATTGATGAAAAGCCCTAAGCTGTTTCAAAGTGCTATTTCTTCTGCTCTGCGAAGGCTTCAGCCCCGTTTGACTGATTTCTGAGTGACAGGGGAACTTGAAGGGGGGAAGTTTGAGCTGAATGTTTTATGGCTTAGCTTCACCCATGAAACACCGGCACACATTCCTGTTACTCTCAGCCCAATACACACACGTTTTCCAAACCCTACACTCACTCAGCCTCACAATCATCGTTTAGTTGAACTCTAAAGGTGTGGTGACACTAGCACGGAAAAAACTGCAGCTTCGAACAAAAGTTGGCGTGGTCCAGGATGTGACGTTTTGTTTCAAGACAAGAAGTATCTGCCAATACCATTAATGAATTTCGGGTACAATGAATCATGGGATTGATTTGTTGGGGCTGCAACTGATGTATACTTGATATTTGAGGCCGGGGAAAGAATGACATCCGGGGATTTTTACCGTCCTCAGTACTTTGGCTCTTAGCATTGGAACTGGTCTTCGGCGATGAAAGGTTATGTAAAATGGGAACAAGAGAACACAAGTACGGTCAAGTACGCATACCGAGAATCACCCAGTGTTGGTGCAATGATGCTAATCAGGAAAATGCACCGTAATAAGCTTCCTACCTTCAAGACCCGTTTGAATGCTCTGTGTCACTCGTTCAGCTTTTGTCCTGTTTACAAATTCATATTCTGTCAATCGACAGTTAAACAGAATTGGCTGCTCCGAGGCCCATGGCCGGTGAAGCTGAAAAATCAGCCCCGCCCACACCGTTGCTGATTGGCTGAGCAACTGGAAGGAATCTGATTCTCATGTCACACGGCTATAATGAAGTGAATGAGACGTGGATATTTTTTCCACTAGTGTGACTGCACCTTATATCTCTTTCCTCCAGGAATTTAAGGAGACATCCAATTTGTTATATGTTCACAGCTGTCAGTAAAAAGGGTTTATGAAAATTTCATTGATAACGGGGAGGTCTACCACTTATTACCCCAGACATTTAAGAATTCTTTTCCTATTGTTCAAGACTAGAGAAATATTGCCTCACAAAATAAGCAGCTCTAGTGAGGCGATTCACATTCCACAAATAAATGATTTATATATTCCTACTACATTAGATTGATATGAGTAGGAAACTAATATACATTAAGAAATCCATAACAACAGGCCACATTTCCTGTTTTTTCCTGTAGGTGGCGCCTCCCTGGATCTTAAGGCTTGTCCTCCTAAACCAGCTAAGTGGATTCTAGACATGACGTGGCTGAACTTGGTTGAGCTCAGCAAGCTCTGGCAATTCTCTGACATCCTCAATCAGGTGCGTTCCCCCCAGCGACAATCTGCAGAATCCCAGCTGGAAAGCTGCACTGTGAAAAATCACACGCTCTTCGGTTCGGTCTCATATGCCCATCTTCTGTGTAAACATGTCAGTGTTCGATACATCTGGCATTATGCCGACCGGTGAGTGAGTGACAGGCGCCGTGGGAGCCATCTGCAAAGCTCACCGTTAAATAGCCTTAGTTTGGAACTGGTTCATCAATTATTTATAACTGAAGGAATTAGTCTGTAGCTTATATGAAAACATTAGCTCTATGCTTTCTGTTCAAGCAAATGAGATGGACTCAAACAGACTTTGATTGTTAATGTGTCAGCTTTTCTTTCACAGTCTGGAGTACAATCAAGGTGGGTTTTCTTTTTGCTTCCTGGGCCTCACTGAATTTTTTTTCTTTGCCCATCCCTGCCCCATGTCTCTGTAAAGTTTGCCGAATCCACATCAGGTGTTTCAGAGAGTCCGCTTTTCTGTTAGAGATTTCCAGTCTTTGACTTTCTTTCTTTTTGTGGCTCTACTGGGATATGATTGCTTCAAGTTGTATAAAATGTTAACATTAGCTAGTGAGTAGAGTCAGAAGATCGTAGATCTGCTAGTGCATCAGCATCTCGCTGCACCTAGTTCATTTAATATTTAATGTAGCGAGTGTTTGTCAACATGAAAATGCAAGCTTTGAGCGCTGGGAAACACCACTTAGGATAAACCCTTCAAATGAAGCTAATGAGTTTATTGAGATCTGGTTGACCTTTGAGTCTGACACCTCCGCATAGATTGGACGAAATGAGAAACAGTGGAAGAGCTGGTTTGACAAAGATGCCCCAGAGGAGGAGATCATCCCTAATGCTTATGACCAGGTCCTGGATTGCTTCCGCCACCTACTCCTCATCCGCTCTTGGTGCCCAGACAGGACCATTGCTCAGGTATTTAGGGATACTGTTTTCTTTTTGCATCCTGCTTGAAATACCTTACGCTTGTTTGTGTCACATAATCATCAGAACAGTCACATACTTGATTTTTTTCATGGTGGCACCATACATAATCGTATATAGTTTATTCTTGATATGGTTTATTCTTGAATGTAGCAATCATTGATATAAAGTGGACAAGGAGAATCTTATTCTGAAACAGCAGCTTCTTTGCTTCTCATGGCAAATTTCTTTCTGATTCTATTAAGGCTCGAAAATACGTCATGGATTCGATGGGTGAGAGGTATGCAGAGAATGTAGTCCTAGACCTGGAGAAGACGTGGGAGGAATCAGACCCCCATACCCCTTTAATCTGCTTTCTGTCCATGGGCTCTGACCCCACTGACTCCATCATCGCCCTTGGTAAGAAGCAGAAGATTGAGACACGCTATGTATCAATGGGTCAAGGTCAAGAAGTTCACGCTCGCAAGCTCCTTCAGCAAACCATGGCAAATGTAAGAACTCCATGACGACTTTGGCTCTCATGCTTCTGCTTTGAGAAGAAGTACTAGGTGTTAATTAATTAATGTAAAACAACTTGGTTGAGATAAAGTTGAATTACAGAGTTATACCATTTACTTATACATTTATTTGTCTGTTTGTTTTTGGGGTCAACAGGGAGGCTGGGCCCTCCTACAAAACTGTCACCTCGGCCTGGGCTTCATGGACGAGTTGATGGACATGGTGACAGAGTCTGAGATGGTGCACGAGTCCTTCCGCCTGTGGATGACCACCGAGGTCCACAAACAATTCCCTATTACTCTTCTGCAGATGTCAATCAAGTTTACCAATGAGCCACCCCAGGGACTCAAGGCGGGACTGAGGAGAACATACGGAGGTTTGTCCGCTGTGCTGTTTGTTGGGCAACTTGGATATGATTGAAGCAGCCCATGAAGAGCTTCAGGACTTACAAGTTTGAGATCATGAATTGATATACATTGCAATGACGTAACCTGTGACCTCTCATTGGCCAGGCATCAGCCAAGATCTCCTAGACGTCAGTAACCTGATCCAGTGGAGACCTATGCTTTATGGGGTGGCATTCCTGCACTCCACCGTTCAAGAGAGACGAAAGTTTGGTCCTCTGGGCTGGAACATTCCTTACGAGTTCAACCAGGCAGACCTCAATGCCACCATACAATTTGTGCAGAATCATCTGGATGACATGGATGTGAAGAAAGTGAGATATCGAGATGTTAAGCCCTTTATCCGTATTCCTTCCCATGGTGCTATTTAGAGTAACAGTGTAGTAGATGCCTCAGAGTCTTATCCCCGTGTGGCGTTTGTGTCTTCTCTCCATGTTCGTGTTGCTTTACTGGTCTGACATGCTGTCTTTGGACGATTTGTGGCATCGTTTCAGGGGGTGTCTTGGAATACGGTGCGCTACATGATTGGCGAGATTCAGTACGGTGGGAGAGTCACGGACGACTACGACAAGCGTCTGCTGAATACCTTTGCCAAGGTCTGGTTCAACGAGAATATGTTTGGAGCAGACTTTGTTTTCTACAAGGGCTATGCTGTTCCCAAGTGCAGCAATGTCGACCAGTACCTCCAGTACATCCAGGTAGGATATACCCTCCCATTACCTCCACCCAACCCTAATTCCTTTCCACTGAATGATTTGCCATTAATGCACAAGCTTATTGTGATTCTTGTGTTTCGAAAATGCAATCAGCCTTGCTTATTGTATTAATTAGCGTGATTTCTGGTCCATTGTACCTGTAAGGTTATTCTTTTGCTTTTATTGGGTTTTATGTAGCCCTGTGTTTGATTCTGGGATTTTAATGGTTTCAATACACCTTGCATTCCCTCAAAACTTAGCTGTTGCAAATGATAAGTAATCATATTATACACTAAGGTGCTTATCAAAGAATGTGTAGCTAATTTTACTGTACTTATGACTACAAGCATACTCTCTCCCTCAGAGTATAGTGTCAGAAGCTGGATATTTAAAACAAAAATATTTATGGCCTAATAGCTGTCATCCATAATATGTACTCACTACAATGATCCTTGTATAATCTTTTTTATGTCAATGAGAAATAAGTTACCAGCAATATGTCCATTTTTCTGAAACAGTAGATTTACATTTACATCCTGAAACGAACACACAAGATATTTCTCTCAATAACTCCGTTTATTCCTCTAAATAAGGGCTGACAAAATACTCTGCTCTCAAATGGATTTGCAGCAAAAAATCTGTTCTGTGCCCCTTTGAAATCAAAATTGAATTATGTTATAACAGCCAAAGGCTTGATACTGTGTGTCGGGTCTCAATAGCAGGTAATACCTCTTAATACTGTGAATTATTGTTTAAGTGTATATGTGTTATTTTACTGGCCAAGTAACAGCTGCGATGTTCTCTAAACATGTATGTGTGACATTTCAGGGCCTACCTGCTTATGACACTCCAGAGGTGTTTGGGCTGCACCCCAATGCTGACATCACTTACCAGAGCAAGCTAGCTAAAGATGTACTGGACACCATTCTTAGCATCCAGCCCAAAGACAGCTCCAGCGGGGGCGGGGAAACCCGAGAGGCAGTGGTGGGGCGTCTGGCAGACGACATGCTGGAGAAGCTTCCACCAGACTATGTTCCATTTGAGGTGAGGGACCACACCGACAAGACGTGCAGAAATGTGCTCCACTCTGTACTGAACTGTACTTTATATAGGGATGCAGATAACTGGTATGCAAGTATGCATTCGCCCTCAAAAGCGATACGTGCGGAAATTAACTGTTGTAATAGTGTAATTGTGGACGTATTTTATGTGCATTTGAGCTGCTATGACAAGAATTTGCAGTGCATTTTAATCTTTATACTGCAAATGAAGTACGAATTAGCAGGTAAAGGTTAAAATGCAGTGTAATTTCTTGTCACGGCAGCGTAAATGCACATAAAATAAGTGCGCATTTGTGCTTTAACAGCAATTGATTGCCGCACGTATCACTTTTAAAGGTGAACTTAAATGTGAACTTACGTACCAGTTACTGTATGTGCATCCCTGACTATATTTTAGTGTTTCCCAACCCGGTCCTCAGGAACCCACAGAGAGTCCACGTTTTTGCTACCTCCCAGCTCCCTGACAGACAGATTTCGTTTTTCCTCCTCTTCAACTCCCTACCTCCTACTGGGAGCTGGGAGAGAGCAAGACCGTGGATTGTCTGCGGGTCGCTGAGGACTGGATTCGGAAACACTGCTATGTATGAATTTATGTAACTTCCTTATGTCACAGAGGCTGCTGCTAAATTTTGTCATGCTCATGTAACCCACTTGCAAAATGACATATAATAATCCTTGACCCTTGGTGCATGTCCTCCCCAGGTAAGGGAGAGGTTGCAAAAGATGGGGCCTTTTCAGCCCATGAACATCTTCTTGAGGCAGGAAATTGACCGCATGCAGAGGGTCATCCAGCTGGTGAGGAACACCCTGACAGACTTGAAGCTGGCCATCGATGGCACCATCATCATGAGTGAGAACCTCCGGGACGCCCTGGACTGCATGTACGACGCCCGCATCCCCTCACGCTGGAAAAAGGCACGTTCTGGATGTCGCCTTTAAAACCTACTCTCATTACTTTATAAGGGTTTGTGAGGTGCTGTGTTAATGATGGTTATTTTTATGCACAATTAAAAATATTTTAAAATGAAGTATAATTTAGCAGGATATGTCGCAAGTCCAGTGGAATAGCGGATTATTGAGGTCTGTCTCGAAAATGCAAATTTGCATGCAGATGTAATTAGCTCATCATGACATTTTGAGGCTCATAGTTCCCTGGGCTGTCTTTCTTCCAGCAGAAGCTATTTTAAGTGACTCTGAATGATTTGATTTGCACGGCATTCAGTCTGAACACCTGTGACAACGTTTTAGTAGACTGATTTTCTCTTGAGGTACATGCTGGTGGAAAAACATGTGGGTTACGGGTATATGCTCCGCCTCGGTGGAAGTAACTGGTCCCATCTGCTCTCGCGTTACATCTCAGGCATCCTGGGCTTCCAGCACTCTGGGGTTCTGGTTTACTGAGCTGCTGGAGCGAAACCGTCAGTTCCAGGCCTGGATTTTTGAAGGACGCCCCAACTGCTTCTGGATGACGGGTTTCTTTAACCCACAGGGATTTTTGACAGCTATGAGACAGGTGTGGTGACTGGATAATACACGGATGTAGTCTGTTTCCATAATTATTGTTTTCTTTTGTTGCTGCAATGTTGTGTCAAAGAGAATTGACATTCATGTTGGTCTATCACTGTATATAATTAAAGTGCTTAAGACAGCTGATAAGGAATTAGTGAAGCTCCACAATGAACTGGCATTCAATCCGTTATCAGCTAGAAACTTGAAGAAAAAAGCTCGTAAAAGGCAACTGACCTTGACAAGTGACTATAAACTTAAAGGCTCCCAAACACCCATCTGGGAAGGAGTGCATGACACGTCTTTGAAATTTCAGTGGAACCACACTGAATCTGTGTTGTACGTGTTTGTGTAGTAAAGCCAATTGGGAAAAAAAAACAGTGCTTCACGTCATTCTTGTGCTTTCATCCTTCACACAGGAAATTACCCGCGCAAACAAAGGCTGGGCCCTGGACCGCATGGTCTTGTGCAACGAGGTCACAAAGTGGATGAAGGATGACATCAGCCAGCCGCCCGCTGAGGGCGTTTACGTGTATGGCCTCTATCTCGAGGGTGCCGGATGGGACCGCAGGAACTGCAAACTGGTGGACTCCAAGCCCAAAGTGCTGTTCGAGATGATGCCCGTCATCAGGATGTATGCGGAAAATAACGGTCTGTTTCCCGGCGCCTTTTTCGTCCTTTGTGATTGCATTTCACTTTGTCATCTCATACACTGAATAACCCAAACACAAATAATCTTCCTGGATGAATATTGTCAGGACTGTGCTTTTATTTGCCTTCCTTCCATAAATGTTTTATTATTCATTTTGTCCTCAAGCTCTTCTCACAGTAAAACTCAGCTAATTGAAGGCTTTTGCAAAAACCACATTATCCAAGAACCTGAAATGTTCTGAAGTTTCATTTTGTTGTGGTACAAACATTTGCCAAGCTAGTATAGTGTTCCACTAAAATAGCTATAATTTATATTTTTGACTGTAATGTTTTCTTTTATTGATTTCCGTCCAGGTCTGAAAGATTCCCGTCTCTACTCGTGTCCTATTTACAAGAAACCTGTAAGGACAGATCTGAACTACATTGCTGCAGTTGACCTGAGGACCGTGGTACCACCGGAACACTGGATTCTCCGTGGCGTGGCCCTGCTCTGTGACGTCAAATAGGTGTCATAAAGCTGAGGAACGGGTCATCCATTGTTTTGGTCAATAGGAATGACCAGTCAACTAAAATAGCCTAGTCGATTTCAGATCATTACCCTCAGTATGCTGTGCTACCATTACCTATGAAATTAAATTCTTTAAAAGTATGCAGCCTTTATTTTTGTACTGACATCTATGACAAATAAGATTTAAAAAATAAATTGTATTTGGAAGTAATTCGCTGTTGCATGTTTTGTCATGGTACGTTTTATCACGGTACATGATTAGATATAAGAAGTTACATTTTATTACTTCATATGGACGCTTCATACGAAGCTTTTGTCACTGAATTATTACCAGAGTATATGATGAGAAATTTGTGGTTACAATTTAAAACCTTTCATACCAAATGTTTGTAAACTTTAGCTTGATATTGACTCAGTGAAACAATGCCTAATTTGGAGGATGCGCTGGTAATGGATCTCATCTAGAATTCGAATCTCCTGCTGTGTTTCACTGTTTTAACTAATTGGCTGTTTCTTTTCTCGCTGGGTATTTTTGTTGTGTTCAAACGGTTATTTATGCAAGCAGCTACCACAATGTGAAAGAAGCCAAACTGGCAATGGCAAACGAGTAGAAGAATATCTTCATGTACAGCCAAGATTCATTTATTTTGGAGGGGGGGCATTTAAACACCTGAGATGAGTGTGCTGTTCTTGCTCCATTCGTCACTCATTCAGACCAGCAAACCGCCACCTTCCCTCCCAGCCTCGGGTCTGTTTGACGTCGATGTCCACAGCTCCACCTCGCCTGCCAGGGCGTAGGGGGCAGCCTCATGCTCCAGTGATCCGCATCCCAAGCTAATCCGCTTTATTTTTCACGCGGCGAGTCACGTGACACTGTGCAGGAACGATAAGTGCCAGCTGGAGGAGGGGCACCGCCCCCTCTGCTGCCTGCTCCTCTCTTTCCAGAATGCCCCCTGCCCCCCCCGCACTTCTCCAGGTACCTTTTTTGCTTAATAAATGTATGTGACTAAATATACATTTACTGGACCCACTCATTTTTAGATGGCAATTGGGGACTTCTTTCCCAAGCCCTATCACCGCCTGGCATGTGAGCATATTTACAAATCTCCTATCCCACTAACTACAGCTCTAGATTATTAAATTTACTGTGTCAAATTAAACCTGAGAGATGAGATAACAAGGTGAATTGCATACAAACCTTTAATGAACATATTATACAAAACAAGGACATTAAAACATCAAAACACTTTTGTTTTTTTTCTTTCATTCATTTTCTTACAAAATGTCAGTCTCCTCTACCCACTGTACCCAACACGTAGCCTCTGCTGATGAGATGTTGTAAGACTGGTACCATATGTAAATACATCCAAGGTTTCGTGCATCTAAGGATGAACCGGAGATATTTACAGATGTCAGTGATCGCGGGCGCCTCACGTTCTGGCTGGTTTCCATCGCTGTGTTTATGGCATGACATTCCCCTGTGAGAGGGACCTTGTCATCTCTGTGTGGATGAAGTAGGTCTTCAGCTCTCCCTTGCCCTTCACGTTGATAATCCCTCTGCACGAGCAGATGTATCCCAGGGTCAGCAGGACTCGACTCGTCTCCTCTGTGACCTTCGGGCGGGGAGAAGATGGGGAAAATGCACTCAGCCCCACTCCGAACCTCCTGCACTACTGCTCAGAGAAATGAGCTTTTGCTGAAGCAGGGCTTCAATGAGGCTGCTACAGCCCCGTGGTTGCAGAGAGCAGTAGGATGTAAGGAGCTGGAAGGGAGCAAAAACATGGACTGTCTGGCAGGGAGCTGAGAAGGAGCAAAAACGTGGACCGTCTAGGAGTCCCTTAGGGCCGGGTTGGGAAATACTGGCATAGAGGCTCAGAGTATTAACAGCAAAGCTACTAGAACTGACTACCATGAGTAAAATTAGCATTGAAATACAAACGACAGATCTTAATATCCAATACAAAAAAGAACAGCCTATAGTTATGTCAAACTTTTCAGAAACTTTTAATATTAAAACACAGAAAGGAAAAACAAAACAAATCACAACATTAATAATAATAATACAAAAATAAAAAATAAAAATCACCTTAGAAAATTGTGAATTGTGAATAGCTAAACAATGGCTACCTGTATTTTTCCCAGCACTCCGGTGCTGTCCATTCGGCTGGCAACATTCACTGTGTTTCCCCAGATGTCGTATTGTGGCTTCTGAGCTCCGATCACCCCAGCGATCACGGGGCCGTGATTGATGCCTGAGGGCAGAAGTGGCACAGCTGTTCACAGCATGTTTCTGAGTAGGACCAAAGTCCCCTATCTAGCAGCCTAGGTGGCAGGGCCATTAAGGACCCCAACATTTGACCAGAAGGCTGCCCATTTCAGTGCCTGCTGGACATTTCCTGCTGCACTAAGATTACGATGAAATTTCTATCATATGGATACATTTTACTTTTTAAGTAGGACAGTGTAAACATGGTCTCGAGAAGAGCTGAGCGTGAATTTTATCCAGTGATAAATGGATGCACGGACTTACATTATAGTGTTGAATTTAAAAGTCGTATTAAGAACATATTTGTTGAAAAAAAAAAAAACCTTAAACAAGCCCCCTTAAAACTGAAAGATTTTTAAGAAGAAAATTTCAGTTGAGATTTGTTTTAGAGAGAAACCAGATGTATGTCAGATGTACTCACCGACTCTGAGCTTGAAATCATTGAAGGAATGTTTGTTGATGACATCAAGCTTTCCCATCAGGGCGAAGGCAAACTCCACCATGGTACCGATGTGCATGTACTGTCTGTCATGCTCCTGAGAACGGAATAGGCCCATATATGTCAACGGGTTCATCAATGTCAGCATGTATGAATGCTATACTTTGTCGCTTTTGCAGACACTTTTATCCAAAGAGACGTATAAGTTAAGCAAATAACCTACCACATACAAATGGAGTTGACTCAGCATAAGTGTAACCAAGCTGAGCTTCCAACGAATGCCAAGTGTGAGCAGTATTACATCAAGAGCTACACGACATTTTCCAAACAGAGCAGGAACCTAATAAGAGAGCTATTCAAATCAGCAGGAAGTGCAACACTGAGAGCATTCAGTGAACATGGGGTGGCGTATGTTAGCAGAGGACTCCCAGGAACTGATGTGTCCTGGTGTGTCATACGGGTTTTTCTACACAAGTTTGTTTTTTAGATAAAAGGCTATGTGATATATACAGCAGCGCATTCGGTAGCACTGTGACCTCACACCTCCTGGCCTGCTCTGTGTGTGTCTGGAGTTTGTATGTTCTTTCTCAGTCACGCAGGCTTCCTCCAAACATAGTGATGCTAACTGGCATCACTAAAATGCCTTCTGTAAAGGACTGGCATCCCATCCATGGTGGACCACAGCCCTGTGCCCTGTGTGTCTGGGATAAGCTCCAGGTCTCTCCATGTCCATGACCGGGATAAGCGATTGGAAGATGAATGGAGTGGTTTGTGTGTATATATAATACACACACACACACACACACACACACACACACACACACACACACACGCATACGCACACACATATTTAATGTGATGTAATAAATCCAGTGTAGCATAAACATAAACTGAATAAAACGTTATCAGCAACTCATTCCAAACTCAGTTTCAATAAGATTTAAATAAAGAAGGACATTCTGAATAGCCTTTTGTTAATGGACAGGAAATCAGGAAGTCAGTTGTGCTTTTGGCTATAGATATTGAAGTATTACCTCTAGAGGACTGGCTTATTAATAGACGTCCAAATTACAGATACATAATGCGTCTCTTCTCCGTAAAACTTTTTAAACACTATAAATGTCAGCATCATTACTATACTTCCACTGTTGATTTGCAGCAAATATATATTTTGCCTTTCAAATAATTCCTCATCTGTGATTTGTTCCCCTGTTCCACTTCCTATTTCATAAATCTCGACACCTTCCTGTGACTTCACATATTAGGTATCATATTGTGCTCCTGAATCTATTAATGAAGGTATATAAATCCATAAATGGACGATCTGTTAACACATAAGGACACTGAAAATCTTTCTTGCTACATAACTCCAATAAATGAAGTCAGATTTTGCTGCAAACTGTTTTCAAGTTTTAAAAACGAAAAAAAAATCAATATCTTAGACCATTTGCCCATTTGTTTTTTCTGAGCCACTTTGAAGAACAAAATATGTTGTTCCATTTTCCTGAAAATTTTTTATCGATTCAGTTGCATTCGTTCAATTTCATAGCAGGCCATTATGTTATACTAATACTGTTACTATCATTTATCTTTAGGTAGTACTTTTTGGACTGTAGATCAGCTCTATTTCATTGTAAGCAACCACCAAATGTATTTTTAACATCGTATTTATTTTGATACAAAGGGTCCCACCCCTGGGGAACCATAAGGCAAACTTTTCATCCATTGAAAACTGAAACTACAGCACCGAGTTCTGTATCTGTTTTAGCAGGTTCTGGGACAATAAGCATCTCCCCTCCCCCACTTAATCCCTGGTCTCAGGGCGTGTCTGGTTTATACAAAGTGTTCTCCATTTGCGACTCCAAAAAAAGACAATTCATTTTGTCTTGCCATAATAGTGAATGGTTATTCTTAAATATGATATATATATTTATATATCTGCCACAATGACAATATAAAATATAAAATACCACAATGACAAATTCAACCGGGCTTCCAAACCGTCCAGTCGGAATTTTATCTCGTATATATAAACAGCAGGATGGAGAGAAACAATCGCATTAACAATTTGACTGCCAGCGGAGGAGACAGAGTGGGGACGAGGGTGCAGTACTGGACTGGCGTCAGTCGAGGAGCTCGAGACTGGGACCGTGGTACCGTTAAGTCGCGGAGGCTCACACTCCATCGTCTATAATCTAGAGCTTGCTAAATACGAGGGTACTGTGATGCATGCTGCAAGGATTAAATTCTCTTTCATTTATATCAACATTCGCCTGGGGATAATAAGCCAAACTGAGAAATATGAAATAGCACGATTTACCAGCTTTATGTATTTTTGCTTTATAAAAATGCATCTTCTGCTAGCAGTCCTGATTTGATATTTAGCATTTTATATCTAAAATACTAACGTCAATTCCCCTTTTTTGCTCATTCTAATACAGGACTCTCTCTAATACTGATAATGCACCAAAAATGGGCCGTTTCATGTTGATTGTCTCAGCTGGAGCCGCTGCAGTGAAAGCCGGGTTGATTGCCATACTACAAAACGGGCCAAGGTTAACCCTGTGTGCACTCCCAGCTCAGACCACACAGTGCATACATTCACCATCCCTTCGGCCACATTCTGTCGGGCGATTCGCACATGTGGTCAGTGCCATACTGCGAAAAGTGCAAAAAAAAAAACATGGAAAATAAATAGAATAGAGAAATGTTACTATATCCATCCCCATGGGGGAAAATTGTTTTTTCACTGATCCCATTTTATGCTCCATCAGACACATGGGCAATTTTGGGGGCTACGGCACAGGGTCCTCCAGGGTCCTGCACCCCTGGACCAATCATGGGTTAAGGGCCTTTTTCAAGGGCCCAATAGCAGCATGAGTTTGCTGGCCCAGGATTCAAACCAACAACCTTCGGATCGTGGGCAAAGTCCTAACCTGCTGAGTCACACACTCTAAAACTTTGCTCTCTGGGATGTCAGTTCCCAGGATACAACACTAGCATTTTCAACGAGGTATAAAATAAGCAAACTAATAAACTGTTTACTGCACAGACGATCGGGTGTGTTGACGCCGTTGATCGTCTTATGATGCGGCTTTTCCCTGTTGGCTCTGTGTGGCAGCGGGCGATTGCTGGGCCGCCAGCCGGATAATACACCGGTAGACAACGATCTGCTTGTGCAGAAAGTGACGAAAAACAGAACATCAGGACCTGTCTGTGCATGTCTGTCTCAGCAGGAACCACAGCCGTCATGTTCGGATCAGGCAGCGGCATGACCACCAACGGATGGAAATGCAGAGAAAATCGATTCAAGCGTGGGTTTAAATCAGGGGAGACCCTGCACTGCCTCTGAGGTGTGACTGAGTGTGATGGTGTCCCAGGCTTTCGGAGAGGTTCTGGGTTTGAGGTTCCAGCTACTGTGCTGGATAAGGGGCCACAGAAGTGCAGGATCTGCCCCCATCCAGTAGTCCACCCCCCCAGACACATCTGGTTCCCTTTTCTTAATTAACACAAGGGAGGTGAAGCAGCCTCCTCTGCAGGAAAAGTTCTTTGTGAGTCACTGAACCCGCTCATTACTGAACTTGACTTGTCATGCTCCAATGGTTCGGTGATTCCTTACTGTGTTTCCTGTCCTTGATTTGTGGATGTGGCTTGGTCTTGGTCACTTTGCCCTGTATTGGTCTCTGAATGTGGTCCCTGTTCTCACCCCGGTTTTTGGGATGTGTTTTTGGAGCTTGTCATTCTGCAGTGTGAAGCTTTAAAGCCATTAGCGCTGCACTTGGATCTCAGACCTCTTTCCTTATAGGAAGGAGGGATGGATGTCATTAAGTTTTGTTATTTAAAACACAAAATTCCCTACACTTGGATCTCGTGCAGCTATTTCTCTGACAAGCTGAAGCAACGGATGAGCAAATTACTTTGTCATTAAATAAAAATTCACAGCAAAAACAACTGGATTTACCTAACAAGCTAACCTTATGCACCTGGAAAAATAACGTGTGCCCATTTTTAGAATCTAGTTATAAAATCTGTCACCTGTTTATTCTGGCTGTGAAACCCATATTTAACTTGCACGAGGGTTTGTGTTTCTCTACTTTATTTAATATTACACATTATATCTTCATTTAAAAACAATGATGATTGTTTATTTGGTGCAAACAAACTGCAAAAAAGGAAGAAAATTTATAAATAGATATTTTGACAAAAGCATAATTCAAAGCCCTCCTTTGTCTAACAGCAAACTGATGGTCTAAACACATTCATCAACTGGAAAATAGGACAATGGCAGCTCAGAGCCCTAAAATACAGTAAAACCTTTAAAGAATACAGATGCAAGGGACCCTGTACATCCAGCAGAAACTATTCAAAATGAATCTGCTGATTGAAAACATTTCTCAAGGTTCATTTTTCCTTGTGGATGACAGACAATATGAAGCCCATTAATATAACATTTCTAGGTATATATTAAATCTCTGTTGTTGAGCATTTTGGAAGAATGAAAGGAAATCTGGTAATAAATTGAGCCTGGCCAGGAAATTAGGTTTATATTTAATGGATATATTGACATTTAAAAGCCCGGCAGATTTGAGGAAGGTTTCAGAAACAGCCATTTTGGAGCGAAAGGCTTTCATATTTACAAAGCTCTTAAGAAGTAAAACTTTCTTCAATGACGCACATTTGTAATGATGCTAAGAAAAAGACCAAAAACTGAGCATATCTGGTAGAATGTTAAAAAAGAAACAGTTTTAAGAGTACATGGCCCAAGTACCAAACCCATATACATAACCGCTGACCCAATATAGGGTTGCTGTGACGATTTGAATATTAACAATTTCATGCAATTCTGCTGAAGGGAAACAACTATTTCTTATTAAGGTGCATTGTCATTTTGAACTGATTGATAATCATTAATCATCATTCATTAAAACTCTCCCAGAATGTCACCTTCACGTAGTGGCAGACCCATCAGACATCACTGTGGACAGTCAGCCATTGTGTTGAATAACAGCGACTCTGTCTTGAGATGAAGCACATCCAGAAGACGCTGCTTACAGTGCATGACTGGGCATAACAACACAATGGCTAAAGTGATGTAGGTCAGAATGTGACAGGAATTTGTCATAAATTACGGACTTGGAAAAGTCCAGCGTTAGAAGCCTTGCTGATGGATCCTTAAAAGCGGAAAATCCCCAGGAGCCCGACGTCTGCAGAGCTTAGATTACCTGCGTGTACTCGGGTCCCGGCGTCGCATTCAGCCCCGTGGCCGCCATGTAAGTGCTGCCTATAGTTTTGATCTTCTCCACACCACTGAATTTGGGCTTTGAGAGTAACTGAAAATGAAATGAAAGCTTTATTCAGCATTTGCACAAGAACAAGGTACACTGGCTTGCTTTTTACTTCGTGTAGAGCCCATGTTTCTCTCCCGTTAAGCAAAACACATATATTGAATTGAGCATTTTTTTTAAATGATAAATCATAACCCTCTATTTGCCATTTGCACTGGTACATTGGAATTCTTCTCTTTTCCTACCCCATCTAGCTCTCCATAGCTGGCTACCATCTAATCAAAGGAACAGCAGCCTAACCCACTGAACCACACACCAACCCCCCCGATGGGGAGAGGGCCGAACGGGGTTGGCATTCTGTTAGCGCCTCAGTGTGCCTCATACGGCTACAATCAGGGTTGCTGATATTCAAGCTTCTCACAGAACTTCTGACATGCCAGATCACACCGGCAAGGTGTGAAAGGTGCAATTTGTCATTCATCGGGTAGCAGCTTGAAACAGAAATACGCGGTACGTAATTAAACGAGGCTGGATGGTTAAAATACCTCATCGAAATCCGCGATGATCTCGTTGAGAAGTCGGAGGCATTCCAGGCCCTCCTTATTGACATCGGATTCCGTGTAAAACTCCTTGAAGTCGGGAATGGAGGCAAACATGACGCAGACCAAGTCGTAGGACTGGTGGTACAGGTCCTGAAAAAAATGAACATGAGACGGGTCACAAGAGAGCACAGCAAATTCAGGGCTTACCGATAAGAACCATTTTGGATCTTTTTCTTTTTTGTGATGGATTCATTAAGCATTGAAGCAGTTGGGAAAAACCAATATGCTCTCCCATCTGAAGACAAGCTACTATGCCGAAAGATGATGAAAAGGCAGCCTCCCGTCTCTGGGCACAGCAGAAAACCATATCATGTCCCTAGGAGGTGTCTGTGCAGGTGTTAATCAAGAATCCACTGCCGATTTATGCTATTCCAGTCCACAGTGAGCTTTTCAATACTTAAAATGACATTTTTTGTCAGAAGATCCTCAACATTAACCAATGTATAATTGAGAGCACACACATATACTTTGTAAGTGTCATTTTATTTTAGAAAATCTACCTAACCAATGTAAAAAACTGCACTACAGGCAAGATAATCACTAAATGCAAAAAAATACAAAAAAAACAAAATAATAATACAGTAAACAATAAATTTCAACAGTTCCTCCACGTGTCATTTGCTTGCAAAACAATAGTTTATTATGAAAAAGGGAAACATTTGTAATTATTTCCTAATAAATTTTTCGAAGAATAGACTGGAATCTAAAAGAAGCTTGATCGCTTGCTGCCACTTTTTGCAATAAATTTAGCAGCCAAGGCATTTGCTGAATGCCCGTACTTACGTTACCCAGGTTTCATAAATATTAGGCACTGTACAATTTATATTTACCTTTTATAGTTTATAATACACAAAATTAGCAGCTTGAGATGTCATGAAGGAGAGAATCTAACACAGAAAAGACATCATAGTTTAATTGTCACTGAAATACACACCGGCCCACCAGCCTCACCTCACTCCTCCAGCGTTGGATGAATGGTGATATAATTACTTTGATGACCATGGGATTTAAC
>JAODJW010000135.1:4983395-4993568 GCA_026777045.1 Hyperopisus bebe | reverse complement strand
GGCCCACCAGCCTCACCTCACTCCTCCAGCGTTGGATGAATGGTGATATAATTACTTTGATGACCATGGGATTTAACCCCATGACCTTCTGGATCCAGGTACAGATCCCTAAGCCATCAAGCTTACACACCGGCCCACCAGCCTCACCTCATTCTTCCAGTTCCGGGCCAGGAAGTGTTCCGCCACATGGGCCGGCAGGACGTTCTCCAGCAGCACGCGATTCAGGTTCTCCATTGTCTCGATCTCCTCGCACTCCTTCTTGAACTTGTTCTTCCACAGGAAGTCTAACCTACAGTAATATTCATTCTGTTACAAGAGGACACAGAGGTAAAGGAACTGTATAAAAATCCGGTCACATGGTTGTAGTGACAAGACAAGAAAAAAAGCAGGGCCTTTCGGAGAGCCATAGAAAGAGTTTTGCCAGTTTGGTTGCAGGTTTGTCTGGCCATGGTTCCTGCTGGCTAACCGACCAGACCAGCGCATATCCAGTAACACAATCATGGTAGAGTTTCCAGCTTAAAGCTAGTTCTCAATGACTTTACTTCAATACAATGAATTTGTTTGGCAGGTGCTTTCATCCAAATTAACTTAGAATGCAGAAAGCATTGGCCAGCCAGTCCCAGGACCGACCAGGGGCCTTGCCCAAGGGCCCAACAGTGAAATAACTTGGCTGACCCAGGGGTTTGAACCGACAACCTTCCAATTATGGGTCCAGGGTCCTAATCCGCTGAACCACACACCACTATATTCCATTACTGGGCTGGTTTGTTTAATCGTGTAGCACGGACCAAATCAGCACATGGCTCCATCTAAGGCTCCAGAAAGACCAACATCATTCGCAATTCTTATCCCCTCCTCACATAAGGCAGCAATGACATCACACATTACATTACACATTACATTACACATTACTCATTGCAATCCCACATCACAGGTAACCTCAGCTTCACCCTCACTGCTGTTAAGGCGGTGCTCTGACTCTGCTTACTGGGTTTGGGGCTGTCTGATGACTGGGAGTCTCACTCGACTATGAGAACCACCAGCACACAGATTCCAGTCCCTCCCTATCAATGTCCCCAAATGTATCAACACGACTGCCCTTGCCTGTATAATGATGCTCGATGCAATCTAATTTACAGTTGTCCATATAACCAACTAGCAAATATGTACAAAATCTAAAGACTGTTCAATGTAAGTATTTTATTTCATTTGGTTTTGATGAAAACATGTACCAAGCACCGGAAGACCTAATTGTCCTTTCTCAGTTGTGTTAAATTTCCAGTTTCCCAGGTGAAATGGGTACGTTTATGAGCGAAGGGGACATTGGCCAAAATGAGTTGGCAATTACTGACTTAAAGGTAATGTTCCGACCTAATGACTAGCTCAGAATGACCTGCCAAGCATTTTTGTCATTATCAAACTAAAAGAACAGGACTACAAAATGGACTAATATATAAACTAGGTGTTGCAATGAAGCAAAATTAAGACAATTCTGCATAATGATAAACATAACAGATTTATAACAATATTGTTGAAATTGCTCTCATATAAGGTAGTATAATACAAATGCAGCATGATATGCCCATTAATATGTCATTAATCACAAACCTTAGCTTTGGCTGTATTAACCATATAATCATTTCAAACCAATTAGCTTTCAATCAGCCGTGCATATGGCAAAATGATAATCGCTCATCCTAATCGGAAGGACCCTCTGTAAGCCACAATCAGCTTCAAATTTCAGTTTCGTAAGAGCTCCCCATTTGGGTCTGCAGAGAAAAACCCGCACTTGAACTCCGGGTGAGTGCAGATACTGTTGCCGAAAATCTGACGACACGGCTTCGGTCTATAAATGCATGAATACGCAAGCCACATTTTTTATAAATGAAGGCCTTTGCACTGTAACCTGAAGTAGGCTGTCTATTTTAATTATGTCAAGACCATGGGCTGTTTTTTGGCCCGACAACAGCAGGCCTGCATGTCAGCCCAGATACGTATTCTAAATCCGCCCAAAAAAACCTCAAGCCTTTGTGGTGATGAAAGGCTCGCTGAGCGCACGGAGAGGAACGGATCTCGAGAGGGTTTCCCCGAGTGAGAAAGCGTTAAATAGGCTCTGGGTCTCTGAGGAGAATGTCCTGGGTACATTTCAGCAGTGACACAATTATTCAGACTGAGCTTTGGTGTCAAGCTCTGAAAGATGCATGTATTATATGACCCAATTAAATCATGCATCAGGATCCAGGGAGCTCTTGTCAGGTTACATGTTGTTCGGAAATAAATATTTTTTCTGCCCATTTTCTAGTAATACAATTGCGATTCCATTTGGTAAATATGAGTACTGTATAACGTGTTAACTAAAAAGGAACACATGTGATGTTTACTGTAAAACACTGTCTCAACAATGCTTTTGTAAAATGGCCCAGAGCCCCTTGATCTGTCATATTAAATGTTATACTGTATATGTTATTGACCGTTCTATTGTAATGAGAAAAGGTCTGAGAGTGAAAATGATAAACTTACAGATACTGTTACTGTTTATACATAAAGTATCATCCCACATTATGTTAAATAGATCCTTGGGAGTGGAAGTGGTAACCGATCATTGATGTGAACTAAGTCCTACAGGCAGGGATAAAGTAAAAGCAGGGAAAGTTAGGGCGATTCCAAGGGCCCCATTTGGACCATATTCATATTGGTCTGGGTTGGGGGCCCAATGTGATACGCCTATCTGGGGCCCAAAATCACTTAGTGGCAGCGCCGCCTACAAGGCCCTTACAGGGAGCGTAAGTCAGACTCTGACTGGGAGGCTTCATGCTCCATTTGCTTAACGTACAGTATGTGAGAAGTCTAATCAGGAGGATGCGGCAGGACTCAGCCCTGTTCACTGCACCGGAAACATCAAACGTTCCTCTGGAAAACTGTACGTGTCTCACTGGATAGTTGAATATGCATTCCAGTGAAGTCAAGTGCACATTTATGTCAAACAACAACAACAGTAATAATAATAATAATAATAATAATAATAAAGTGGGCTTTATTGTCATACCAGGCACATACAGGTATACAGTGACAGAAATAGCCATTGTGCAATGTAATAAGCAGTAATAAGATCAGCCGTCAGAAAAGGTGCTTACAATGCCAGTGATCAAGCTACATTAAAACAATGCAGCAGCAACACGTTTTTTGGTCATTTTCAAATTGAAATTCTGTGCCAGTTTGTCAGGCGTGATAATCCGGCCTGGGACGCTCATACTGCCAGCTGCTAGGTAAAGTGCGTTTTAATGTAACTGTTACAGCGAACGCCGGCGGGACGTGGGCCAACTTACCTGTCTGGCCAGGACCAGGAGAGTGATGAAGAATATAAAAAGGGAGACGGAACCCATCGTCTTCAGGTCCTTAAGAACCCCCGGGCTGGAAGTAAAGAGCGGACAGAACACATCAGATAACGTGAAGGACTTTCCCAGCCACCGTGAGGTTCATTCCCCTCGGATCGCCAACGAGCTGTCAGTTACTTAAACTCTGTCGCTTTGGCTTAATCACAGCTGACGGTGCTACGGAGCAGAGAGCCCCAGCCGCTGTCAGCTCAGGACGTTCCCGGGTCCATCTTAGACACATTCCTGTCTCTTAAAAAAATATATTTTCTGTTCCCTTCTCAAATCCATGCAGTCAGTGAAAGGATATTTTTATTGCAGGGAAAGAGCTACAAATGTTGCACATCATTCTGTGCTAATCTAGGTAGGGAAAACGTCCTGAAAGGCGCTCCTGGCCATAAGAGAGACAAATGCTTCACACCATGCCTATAAATACCGAGGGAGCCAGCGAGGACCAGTGCATTCTGGGTATGCTGTTTGGCAGCCCATAAACAGCACATTTAGAGTGGAAATAGGCATGTGTTTGAGCAGAAGGGCCTTTTAATCCAAAACAGGGTCACATCCACTGGCCATAAGAGACAAACCAGGGGTGTTAAGCATTAAACACTCCCATAAATTATCACACAGCCATGGGGTAACTCTATTAATAGAACCAGTGACCCTGAGATCAGAGATATTTATGCAGAAACATGTGGCATGAGGGTCACTAATGAACTAAAAAACGAGCATCTAATTTGAATGCAGTGGAAGTCACACCTATGACAGCCAACTGATTATTTAAATGCAAACCGATAATTTAAATGCACATTATTGTCATTTTCCATTGTCCGGGTTAATTTTACCTCCTCCTTTGTGTTATTCTATCACAACATCACCCTGTTTTCCTTGTTGTCATATTCTGCTCTGCTAAACAAAAAGCGCCCTAAGTGACTCATTCAAATACACGCAGCAGCCATGCCACAAGCACACGCCCCCTTTGGGTGACGTCACCAAGCCTGACCGTTCCAAGATGTCTGCCTTGTAGAGGAACTTGCTGTACTCGTCCAGAGCGGGCGCGTGCGTCTGCAGGAAGATGATGTTGTAACCCACCACCGCAGTCAGCATCATCAGCATCTTAAACTCATAGTGGATCCTCAGGAACACGGAGCAAGATATCAGCCCCAGGATGCAGCTATAGATAAAATACTGAGAGAAGACAAGGGGTTTTGAAAACCAAAACACGCCAACGCTAGGAAGACCTACAAGATCCCTTACCAAAACCCAGAAAGGCTTGGAGTTTCCCCGCTGCTCAGTCATGTATCAACACAAAACACGATGGACAGAATCACAAGTCCTTGACAAAGAAATTAATGGGCATTCATCAGTCAAAGTAGCAGGGAGTGCTGATTGATTCAAATTAAATCCTCACTGGAAGAACCGAAGCGTTGAGCTGATTAATTAGATTTCAAACGCTTTCAAATCTCATTATTGCTTAAATCTGAAGAGAGGCATTAAGCCTTTATGCAGGAAATAGGAGGGCGATTCCGAAAAGCAGAGCGGTCTGGATAAGGACACACCTGAACTGGGGTGCGACTGGTCCCTGGCATCCACACTAACACCTGTAAAGCTCACACTTCTCCCCGCGTCCAACCCCCCCTGTGTGAAATTGACTTGGCAGCGCATCACAGCCACGGCCAGCTGGATCCACATCCGAGTGCATTAAGTGAGTGAATTCTCAGGCAGGAAACAGGCCGTGCTGGTCCATTTAATTAGACCACTACTCATTGTCTTCTGATAAGCCAAAGCAGGGCAAGTTTATTTATAGGCCAACACATTTTCATATACAAAACTATCCCAAAATCCTTCACATAGATAAAAAAAAAATGGAAACATAATAACATGAAAAAGCAGAATAAGAATGAATATAAAGGCAGAGGAAAAAGAAACAGTCTTTAAGATTTAAAACAGGCAAAGGTTGGGGTGCCCTATGGGTCCTCGGGGAACTGGGTTCCAACTGCCAGTAGCTGAATGACTGAAAGTCACTTCATCATTTTCACATTTAACAATTCATGAAGAATATGAAACACTTAAGCTATTTAACACTCAATTAAAACGATAGATCAGTTGATGTCAAGTTGCTCTTAAGTCATCAGAACATAAATGACAAACAGAAAAAAAACATGCAGCTCTACTTACAGGAAGGTAGAAGCTGTTCTTCTCCATTATGTGTATGTGCTGACCACTGGCATGGTACAGAGTGTCGTTTGATATATTATGGACTGAAACTGGGGGGGTCATGCTGTCTTCGAAGAAGAACTGAAATACAGAAAAATAACGAACTCTAGCTAATCATTTATACATCAAAAGGATGACAGAGGAGTAAAATGATCTGTAGAAGGGAAACCTACCTGTAACATCATGTCATTGTGTCACGTAAAGCTAAGTATGTAACATAATGTGTAGAGAACACCCGAAAAGAATACAAACGGACATTAACGGCTGCCTGATGTGTTTTATGTATTGCATTCGGGTGAAGGACACAGGTCATGCTGACCCAAATAAGCGATTCAGTTCAGACTCTGGCCTTTAGCAGCCCGTCAACAAGGAAAATTCGGCCTAATAAGCCAGCCGTCTCATTTCAGTTCGATGCATTTGACATACAACGTGAGGAGGAAACCAGATCAGAATCTCTTAAATTGATTTGTGGTGAGGTCTAAACCTGGTACTGACTACTCAAATTGTTATTTTCCCCAGTGGCTAAAGGTAAAGGAGCAGAAGCTTCTGGTTCACGTTCAGATATATTCCGCTTTTAGGAAAGACAAGGATAATAACTTAGCGATAAGATTTATCAATTAATCACCAGTACAAATTTACATCCACAATGCTACGATCTCGATTCCCTTGGTTATTATAAGGGCATACAGGTAATTTATTAACAGTAATATAACAGGATTGAAGCTTTTGGAGGAACTAATGTGAGATTTTTTTTTCAATCATGTGACCCTTTTAAACATTTCTCATTTGAGATGCACAGAAATGTGATGCTTGACAGTCAGGGAGGGAATGATATCCCCCTCAGTCTCTGCCATAGCTAAGATTTATAAACCCCTGCCTGTATCAATATATCTTCTGTATGGACAATTCATAGCACAAGGATATTACAACCTGTCTTGTCCTTAAGAGTTTATTTTACAAGTTCTCTATTGTGACCCTTTATTTTAGCAGAGAGGGCTGGCATGTAAGAAAATTAAATCACCCTTCTCCTGCCCTGTGCCCTCTCTTTTTAGCCATTATGCTTCAGGGCACTCAGTGTGTAATGAATTTTTTTAAACCGAACCTTCTTCCCCTCTGGCCTATTCCAAGGTCCGGTCATCTGTGAAAATGTGCTCTACACCAGAACTCCTCTGCGAAGACCCGATAATTTAGCAGCACAGAGAAACCCTTAAAAGCAGTTACATTTAAAATAGATAGATGGGAAAGAAATTGCAGAAAATTTTAAGGTTGCGGGACTGATTAATGATCAGAGTTGAAAACAACTGCACACAAGCAGGATGAGCCAAAACATACCTGTCAATGCAGTGGCTCAGCGGAGCTGGAAGCTTAGATGTAAATAAAATAAAAGGGGCTTGCGTGATGCTATGGATCAGAAACAGAAAGCTGATTTTAAGTGTGTGAATGTGGCCGTTCTGAACACTAGATTTGGGCATCACAGACCACTGGGCCATTGCCCAAAGCACTAAAGGGGTAATATTCTTCATGATCTTTTTACCTTTTCTTCATTTATTGGTGTGTATTGCATTTTAAGGTTTGCTTTTTCTTCTTTTCCATCTTTGTACATCTGGCACAGTAGCTTTCTGGGTAAAAGGGGGATGCAAATTGAATGTTAGGCCATCTTGCAGCTCACCATGTTGAAGACGGCCATTATTAATATGAGGGCTGTGGTGGTCATAGTGAGTGTAATCCGTGGCCAGGGCTTGCTAGCGATGATTCCAGATGATCTCAGGACCCAGAGCCAGGATGTAGATCCAGATTTGTTGCACTGCTAAAGTGGGAAAAGTGATCAGTCTACTGGTTGTAATTCCAGCCCAGTCCATATGAAAGTTGGTCCATTTGGACCCTAAAAGACTGTGGAGTACATTCTTCAGTTTTAAAGCTTTAGAAAGATGAGAGGGCAGGTTTTGTGGTCTGAATCGAGTACATTTTACTCTCAGGAAACATTTTAGAAAATTAGATGTAGGAAAAAAGGTTCAGTCTAATCTGCATAATGCAGCATATTAAAAATGTTCTGTGCCTAGAATTACTGACATTTACACATCCTCACATTTAAACACAGTTTCCCAAATTCCTAAATCGAAATGGCAAAATGACTAATAAAGTAGCAAAAATGACAATCTTTGTTGAACATTTCAGATATTGAAAATCTAAAATAGCTTGGGGAAAAAAACACTAAAGCTACCTAACAGGTCATTGACGGATTCTTCTGTAATTATCCCCTCTATAAAAATAATATTGACATGTTTCATGTGTGAGTGCATAAAATACTATGTAGAATTACAGAAGCCCTCAATTTGCCAATGCAGCAAGGCCATACACATTTCAAGATAACTATTTTAATAGCTACCAGGATCCCCAGAAAATCGGTGAAAGGCATCGTATACGCTTTAACTTGCTTAGTTAACACACAAACAGTGACATTTCAAATCTTTGGCAGACACATAACATTAGAAAAATATTTCAGCAAAGCACTGGCAAAATGAAAAAATAAATGCTTGCCAAAAAAGGTTTGTGTTTTCAAACAAAAAATGTCTGTTTATCTGAGAGTGTCTACATCTGTGTGTATACATGTGTATATACTGTACATACATGTAAGAAAACATAACTCACCAGGAGATGACCCATGAAACAAAGCAAGAGGATCAAGGAGAGCAAGAAGAATGCCATTCCGAAGGAAACACCGAGCATCGCAGTCCTGTCAAGGCAAAGTACCAGCATCATCAACATCACCACCTCTGGTGCATGGGTTACATAATGATATATAAAACCCATCCATCTATCATGTACAGAGCTCATCCGCAATTTCTGCATTTATCTGTGGACTTTGGGAGGTGGGATTTCAACCCCCAAGCCTAGAGGTATGAGGTATGAGCAACAGCACTGGTCTTAAGAAATACAACAATAAATATCCTTGAAAAATAACAGCATTAGGAATACAATATATATAAATTATTTTTTTCCTTGCACTTCTTATCCTGGAGCTGGATGGATGGATGGATGGAAGGATGGATAGATGGAGGAAGGTTCTTAGAACACAGTCATGGACTTTTCATTAGCTTCAAGGACACTTACTTAGGCAGCACGAGAATCTGCACGACGAAGATGCAGAAGAAGATGAAGCAGGCACAGGCTACATAATACTTAAACGCTGGCAGGGTGGTGGCCCTGTACTGTGGGGAGAGAGAGAGACGCGGCTCAGTGCTCACATCTGTCTGCTACCGGCCTTTAAAACGGGAACGATAACCTAGAGAACATGGGCCGCACGTCACAGAAGTGGCTTCCTATTTACTCCATTAATCCTCTAAGGGGTGCTGTCCCACTCACCTCCTTCTCCAGGGCCTTATTGTGAAAAAACAATGAGACCCTCTGAATATCTTCAGATTTTAACCACTGTCTGAAAGAAAAAATGGATTTAAGAGGGGATCAGGTGCTTATACTTTTCCAGTGTGATGTCAGTTAAACATAAACAGATATTTATACAAAAGCACAAAATGCTATTTTCAGTCCAGTGATTTGGAGTAAATAATCGATGTGAGATACTTTTGGGAATTAATGCCGTCAATGGTACGTATCATCCGCTCATTCAGTTCCTCCTCAAATCTCTTCTTCTGGGATTTAGTTCTGGTTTGAAAGAAAGACACAGTTATTGCGAAGTCATTAAACACGGTGCTGGAGTGTTTGTGAGAATGAATTAAAAAGCATATCGACAGACGTTTTTGCCATATCAGGACAGATGGGTAGTTGGAGGGTATTAACACCACTTTTCCCACTGAAAATATCCATCGTCAAATGAACAGAATAACAGCCCAGAAACATCTGGCATTTCAGAGGGAGAATGAAACTTCAACCGATGATGTTATGCACCACTGTCCCTAACCGATCCTAAATAACTTCCTTGTTTCTCCTGTTGTCTGTCTAAGCCCAGTACAATTGTCATGGATACTGGAGCTCATTTCACTATTGACTAGATACCAATAACAATTAAAAACTGCCATTTCATCCTATCTACTCAGCTTAAATATATAAATCAGCAAGAGAACTTGTGGTTATATTATAATGCTAAATAGCCAGGAGTGTGACGTACCTTTCTGAACGCCTCTGAAAATGGTACTGACCCAGGGGCACATCCTGAAATTAGATCGCTAATGTTAACAGATGCATAACACCTGAGCAGAGACGTCTATCTTCTAACCACTGGAGCTTAAGCCCAAGCAGCGTAGGGGGCGAGGCTGGAGAAACGTTACAGGATGCCCGTCCATCACAAGGCACATGCCTGGGAAAAGCTTAGACGGGATGCCAGTCCTTTGCAGGGCACAGATACAATCATTTAGACTCCTTTGGACTGTGAGAGGAAACAGGAGGATCAGGAAGAATCAGGAACCCGTATAGCAAAGGCAGAACGTGCAAAGTGCACACGCACACGGATACACACACACAGGTCTTTATATCCTTGTGAGGACTCTCCATTGACGTCTATGGTCATAACCCTAAAGCAGCCGAGACAAATCCCTGGGTGTTCTGTGACCCTAGGCCATTCTGCTGTGCACCC
>JAODJW010000135.1:4959692-4971335 GCA_026777045.1 Hyperopisus bebe | reverse complement strand
TTGTGCATAAGCAGGGTTTAATATAGGCAGAGCTTGGTGGAATCCAGCTCTCCCTCCTTATGATTAAATCACACCTTACAGGAGCCCAGCTCTGCTTCCTTATGTCTAAATCACACCTTGCTGGAGCTCAGTTTTGCCTCCTTTTATTTAAATCACACCTTCCTGGAGCTCAGCTCCACCTCCATATGTCTAAATCACACCTTGCTGGAGCACAGCTTTGCCTCCTTATGTCTAAATTACACTGTATTGGAGCTCAGCTCCACCTCCTTTGGCATTTCCAAAACATGCGTTATAGGAGAAAATACTGCAAATATGTCAAATATTAACATACTGTATGGCACAATAACAACACAATATGTGATAAATACACAGAGCTGTTTACACTATTTACACAGGTACCCCCCAGCGCTACACTGCCCCCCTTCTAGGGGGAAACCCATCCCTGTACCCCCCACAAAGTGCCAATAGCACCTCCAGGCAGTGGCGAGCCCTCCGTGGCTGCTGAGTCCCACTGTCCTCCTCAGTTCTGACTGCTGGGTTACTCACTGGATGTCCTGGAGATAGGTGCTCTGAGTGGGCCAAGGGTTAGAATGGAGGCAAGCGCTCGCAATGAAGCATGATAGCGCTGCGCCGCTCTGGCATCTACACCCAGTGGACCACCTTGGTGATTCACTCGAGAACCTCCCTGGGGCCATTCAAGCGACTGTCCAGCTTGGGCAACCACCCCTTCTTCCTAATGGGGTACTATACCCAAACAGAGTCCCCAGGCTAGAAGACCTGTGCCTGGCACTGGATTGTCATATACCCGTCTCTATCTGACCATGACAGTCATGTGACTAGGATACGATGAAGTTACCCCACTAGCCAGTCGCTCTGATAATGGAGGGGGTTGGTGCGGGTCTTCGTGATCCCCAGTCGTGATCTCCAGCCGCTGTGCAACTCCTCCGGGGCCCGAGAGTCACAGAGACACTCCTCAAGGAGTGGTGGTGGTGTTCTGGTTGGGAATCATGTATGCCTTGGGCCACTTTGTGGGGTAATCCACCGTTCCCGGTCTCTACGCAGGTATAGGGGCCCAGGACGTCCACCCCCACATGATCGATGGGAGCCCCCACCAGATACAGCTGCAAGGGATCCTGCGACTGCCGAGCCCTGAACACATCACAGCAGGCAACAAACAGCTCAGAGTCCTTGCAGCTTCTGCAACATCTTTTTTGGTCCGAAAGCTCTGTGCACCACCCTCAGCGAACTACAGCAAAGGGTCTAGGGCACCAGCAGCTGCAGTAACTCCCCTGTGTTGCTTCTCCAGGTTGTCCCCCCCTGGGACTGGTAGGCCTTAGTCTCAGGCTAGAGGCTGACACTGCCTCCCAGCCCAGTCTCCCACCCTTGTCCAACCACTCCCTCTCCCAAACCAGCACGGGGTCACTATGCTGTTCCGTTATGAGCTGCTAGTGATCAATGTCCTAGCAGGCCCCTCTGTCTCACCGCAAACACCATCTTTAGGTTCCGGTCTTGGGGTGGGCTTCTGGGGCCAGTTCAACCTGCCAATAGCTACTCCGGAGGTCTAAGGAGTTGACCCACGTTGACCCGGTAATGTGACCCAGTGAGTCGTCGAATCATGGCAGTGGATACAATAGGACTCTTTCCTCGTTAACATGTTCAGTTGTTGGTAGTCAATGCAAAAATGCCACGACTCATCTTTCTTGGTGACAAGGACTGCTGGAGCTGCCCACGGGCTGTCGAACAGCTCGATAACTTTCGCCACTGCCATCTCTCGGATCTGCTGCTCTGCCGCTTGTCACTTCGCCAGAGGCAGTCCGTGCAGACGCAGACGGATGGGTGGGGCAACTCCCATGTCGATGTTATGCTGCACCAGGGAAGTGGGCCGGCAGTCTTTGGTGCTGGCAGCGAGGATATCCTGGAACAAGCTCAGCAGAGCCTGGAGCCTGTCCCACTGCTCCACTGTGAAGTCCTGACTGCAACACCGCCACAATTCCTCCGGATTGTTCCCCATAGTCCAGGCTGGATTTGCAGCTATGTCACTGGCGGAGAGCTTGCCTAGGGAGCTGTGGGCTGCTATCTTCCTTCACAGCATCGACAAATCTCCTCCTCTCTACCCCTGCCACTGGCCACCGCTGTCACACTGTACCCATCACGTCTGTCCCAAGGCAGAGAGTTGTCCCTGGCACATCGATGATGACTCCCAGGTGGTCTACAAGTCAAGTCCGATGATGCAGGAGTTGGCAGTGTTGGCTAACCAGGCCTGCTGTACCACCATGTGCCCTGCCAGTGTGACTTCCAGCTGCCTCTTTCCTCTCATGGCCGTGTGCATGCCCCTCACTGAGGTTAGCTGGACGTTCATCGCCTCCCATGCCAACAGGTCGGTGTGCCCGTAGTGGTGCCTGGCATCGCATCCAGGCAGATCAGGGTCGTGGTGGACCCTATGTCCACCAAGACTTGGCAAGGCGTCCCGTCCACCAAGCGGTCAACATACAGCCCGCAGGCCTTGCCAAGCCGGCCCACTCTGGGTACGGGTGCAAGAGCTGGACTGTTATGCTTTGTGGGTGGTGCCTCCCACCCGATATTTCCTGGCTGCTGTTCAGGGCGTGGATGCAGCACTGTAGTGAGGCAGTTTTGGCCAATGTGTTCAAGTTCCCCGCAGTGGAGACATAGTGTGCGGCGCCAGGCGCAAGGTTGTTGGCGAGGCCCAGGAGCGGTGGTGCACATGTCCTTACCCATCTCCTCTTCCTTGGTGCTGTACCCAGGACTTCCTCAGCCTCCTCTGCCATCTCCACGGCCACCATCAGCGTGGCTGGCTTCAGCAGGCGGACATGAAAGCACTCGCAGAAAGGAGTGGAGAGCCAGTTTGTCCTGCACCAGCCAGGGGAGGTGAGGATAGTCACACTGCGAGTAGTCGGTCCTCCAACATGGATGCAAATGCCCCCAGACTTTTGCCGGCATGCCGCTGGTGGTCCCCAAGCTGCTCTCTCAGACACACGGTGACACGAGTGCTGGACATGGCGATGGCAGACGAATGAATGACGCAGAATGGAAATGCGTGAGCACACACAAAATGGCTATAGTGAGCATATGCCTCTCACTCTTACCACACACACACACACGCACACACCATGCTGACCATCCCAGCTACTTATACCACACACCACTATTTACAACATTTGACATTAACAATACACATGACATTAACATACAGCACACATTACCAACACAATATGTGCACTATTTACACGGCTGGCACCAGTCCAGCCTGCTGCGGCGCTGCCCGATAGGTACCCCCCCCACCCCCCCACCCCCAGCACCACAACACTGTATGTTGACACAAATATTATGGTAGAAAAAGGTCAAATAAAACACGCACGCTATATTAGGGACGTCAGTCTTGTAAATCTCAGATATTGTCCCTGGCTATCATAAAAGTTCTTTTTGTCTGGAAGACGAAGAAATGACACCTAAGTGGACAGTACTACAATTATACTGCCCGACTACAACCCTAACTGCAGAGTTCAGGCTTCCAAAGATTACTCATACATGGGCAATTACTAAAAAGCAATACAATTTTTGTCTTTCACTGGTGATCACATGCGGCTTGACAAGTAATCGCATTAAAAGACAGAGCACTCCAAACATACAGTATATAGTCATCGCTCTGGGGTTATCCATTTTCCCGGCTCCTTGGGAAACGTTAGAAAACTTGGGTTGTCAACAAGTTCAGCCAAAAGAAAAGGAAGACTGAGATTTGTGCAGAGGATCTGGTAATACAGGCTTTCGATTATGAGAAAAATGACAACCTAAAGAGATGCTTTTCGGCCTACCTCTGACTCATAAGCTCTAAAAATGGCATTTTTAATACCCATCACTACACGGCATGTATCTGGAGAAAAATGGGATAGCTAATCAATAGAAAAGGCTGCAGCATGTACCCCTGAAATCCTATAATAATAATAATAATGACAACTGGAGGTATAATACCACTACAACCCTCAACAGCATGTCATACAAGCCGGCATAGTAAAAACATGTTTTACGCAGAACAAGTCTGTGGAGTTTTAGAATAATTCTGAAAGAGCAAATGGCAGTTCGTAAAATAATTCTGAATATGCACTGTATGATGACCAAGACTCACTGGTCTCTTCATTCACTGAAGTATGTAAGTATGTGCTGCCCATAGCACCAGGTGCTCAGATACAAGCCAGCTTAGTCTGATTCGTATCACTAGACACAAGGAGGACAAACACACACACGCACGCACACATAACGTAAACACATCCTTATGGGGACCGCTCATTCATTTCAATGGGAAAAATGCTAATGCTAACTATGACAACCTTAACCCCTACCTTGCCCTAAGCATAACCATAAATAACCAAACAAAATACAAGAGTTTTTGCATTTTTAGTTTTTTCATAGCAGTCACCGATTTTTATAAAATAGAGTTTTCCCTTATAGGGACCAGGAAACCAGTCCCCATAAGGGAAAAAAAATGGATATTTATCACGTTATGGTGACATTGTGTCCCCATAAGGTTAGGTATACCCACTCGCACACACACACATACACACACACAAGTGAACACTAACACACACATGTCCACAAGGCTGGGACATTGGCAGACATAGGGGTACACACAACCACACCCACACACACCCAAACATATGCACACACACACGCACACACACACACACACACACATAAGTGGACACTAACACACACATGTCCACAAGGCCAGGACACTGGCAGACATAGGAGCACACACACCCACACACACCCAAACACATGCACACACACACACCCACACACACACACACACAGATGGCAGCTCACAGGAGCTGTTAACCCTCATCCATTGAGCTCGGCTTTCTGCTGAGATGTAGCAGGTGGAGGACAGACACAGAACGAGCACCACGGCCAAGCGTGAGTAGTGAAAAAGCAAAACCTCTACGCTGAAGCGAGTAAGACACAGGGATCAAAGAAGAACAGGGCATTTTTGGAAAGAGCAGAGTCTTATCTGTTGTAATATTAATTAGCTAGTTAGGTTAATTGATATTCATGCACTTCTGGACAGAGCTCTATGCTAAAGAGCCATGAAGCAGCTATATAATTATTTTTCCAAGATAACAAAGAAAAGAATTTGATAAATATTTAAATAATTTAACTGCTTTTAGGCGAAGAAAATGGAAGGGAGATATATAAGAACCTCACACTCCTAGTGTGGTTCAAATCCCACCTCTGTTCTGTGTGTGGAGTGTGCAGGTTCCTCTCATGCAGGTTCCCCCAGGTTCTCTGCCTTCCTCCCGCAGTCCAAAGACACACTAAGTTTAATCTGCATCTCTAAATTGCCCATAAAGCCTGATTGCTTGTGCGCCCTCTGCTGCCTGGGAAAGGATCCAGCTCCCCTCATGCCTATGAGGATGGGGGTTTATTGGATACCGCACGTGATGATTTGTGATGCAAGCGGCCTGGTGAAAAGAAAAAAAAAAGGCTCAGTGGAAGGGTAGAGAATGGCAGAATGCATGCAAATGTCAGAACGGCAGGAATGGTGCAATTATTGAGAGAGCTGACACTGTTCTCTCATTGCCTCTGTCAGCGGGAACGTTAAAGGCCTCATGCCATGTTCACCTTGGCTGCTACGGACTGCTCCTAACTGGTAATATCCATGCAGCATAAAACCACAGGCAGTCCTCTGTCGGTATATAGAGCATTAGGCTTATTTTCTGATCATAACCTATAACATAACCCGCATTATGGGCAAAGGCACGGCAGTGGAGTTAATGCTTATGAAAGCAGTCATGACTCAGCGTTACGGTGGAATGCCCTATTGTTTCCAGCACAGCAGCTTCAGCAACAGAGCGCTGTATTACCATATCAACAATGCGCACCGGAATACCTGCATTTGTAAAAAAATGACAACAAATTATTAACTAAGAAAATAAAAAAAACAGCAACAATAACAATAAAATAATTTCAAAATATTGTTATTATTATTATTATTAATAATAATAATAATAATTGTTATATTATTAGTGATCATTAATATAAGTTATAACTGATTGCTATAACAGAAACTCCATTATGACCATTTTTAAAAAATAAAAAAGATGAAAATAAGTTACAGCTGATCACTGCATAACTGCAGAAAACAGACATAAACCCACATACTGTGCAGATAAACACTTACTCTTCTTAGCTTTGTGGCAGATTTGATGGAAATCTGGCAGTCATAGATCGTACTTCCAGTGTTTGTTTACCTCCATGAAACAAGGCATGAAACAAATGAGGCTGTTTCATTACTTAATGCTTGAACGTAAACATACTGTGATTAATAGACTGAGCTGTTCTGCAATGTGCCTAAAACGTCGGAGCGTAACAAATACAGCGAGTAACGCCAGCATGTGAATAAATGTTTTTCCTCTGCCCTGCAGTGCACCTCTACACTTTCTGTAAGTGTCTAATACGCAGCTAAACCTTTTTCATGAAGTACTGCTCACTAATTCATATAATAAAATCCAGGAAATCACAGTCGGGTCTGCTGTCACTGTGAATCAGTAAAGACGCTTGCTAATCTACAGAAAATGTAAAGCAATGTGATAGGTGTCTGTTCTCTCTTTCAAAAACTTATTTTTTTTCCAGGTGCAATAATGTTGTTTCATTGCAGATTCATCCCAAGGTAGTTGGGTAGGGAGTTTAGCCCAAAGGAATCAGTCAACCTGTCTACCCCTGGAGCGAGGGTATCACTGCAATAATAAAGCGCTGTCTGAATTCAGCATATACTGATATAGATCTGCATTATACTGGTACAAAAGGACTAAAATAAGTCTACGTTGCTTGGTGTACAAAAATACTCTACTTATCAAACTTCATAAGAATTATAAGACTTCATAAAAACGGTAATGGTTTCTTGCAAACATGTAAAAAGTACACATGCACTTTGATACAGCTACATAATTAATTGTAAATGCAATGGCAGGACAATTGCAGGAATCCTGACCTTAAAATAATAATACAAAAAGGATGTATCTGCAGTATTTGAAGCAATCCCTGAGCTGAACTTCAACAAATTGACCATAAAACTCATTTCTCACTCCTCATGCAAACAATCTCTTAAATCCCTGGGAGGCTGTGGCTGGTGGTGCAGAACCAGTCTTCTGAACAATGGACCAGCAATTAAAGCGGAGCTGGGGGGGTGGGGGCAGGGGGCAATGTGATTAATCAATCAATCTCAGCTCTGTGTTTGGATGTCATATGCTTTAGGGACAATGCACGAAAACAACAATAAATAAAGCAAATATCGAAGTGTAGACTGCATAGTATATAAGCATGATTATTTTCTTGTTTTGATTCCCAAACCTCAGTGCAAATGATACCACTGGGTATATAAGCGAAACATATAAGCAAAACATAAACACTTGGTATGTTGTTGGGGATTTGCAAAGCAGCAGAAATCACCATTTACATCAGTGCCTCTGCAGTAGGGCTGCCCACCCCCCTTCTTGGTCTGTGCCCAGTTATTACACAGGGTCACGGAACGCTGGGGGTTTTCTGGAGGTGTTAGATAACTTAAAAAAAAAAACTGTACACTTGTAAATTTTACAGTCCCTCACGGTCCCATGTTTACATCTGAAAAAAAAATGCAAATGTAAATTTAGAAAAACCCCGATTGATCGGCCGGTACTGCCCTCCCTCTCCCCCCACCCCTGCCAGTTTACTAATCCGTGAAATTTTTATATGACATAAACTGGTCTACAGGCATCAAAGAGTCTCTACAAAGAGTCTCTACTCTACAGAATCCTGTGATGGAAGCTGTCATTCATCCATCTTCTGTATCACATATTGTATGTATAGGCCAATGCAATGGTGGTTAAACTGGACCCTTTCGCCGGAAGCACAGGGCACAAGCCAAGGGGACACCGTGGGTAGGATAGTAATTCATTGCATGTTACGCCCCAACACAATATGGGCAGTTTAGAGATGCCAATTCGCTTAACTGCATGTTTTAGGGCAGTGTTTCCCAACCCGTCAGGGAGCAAAAATGTCAACTGTCTGGCAGGGAACTGAGAGGGAGCAAAAACATGGACCGTCTGTGGGTTCCCGAGGACCGGATTGGGAAACGCTGTTTTAGAAGAAACCCATGCAAATGGGGACAGAATATGCAAACTCCACACTCACACAGAGAGTGTTACGTCATGTTTTATATACAGGGTGTTTATGAATATTTTATATGAATGAGATAAATATAACATTTTGCAGAAGAGCAGTGGGCGACATGAACTTGTGGGATGCATCTACCCTCTGTTTCATGTTTCCATTTCCCCAGAGAGCAGCTTCCCCACTTTCCAAAAAAGTATGCCCTCTAAAAATAGTTTACAGCGATTCCCCTCCTGTTTCTAGTCAGTCTAGAGCCAAAATGAGGCAGAATTATATAATGGCATCAGCTTGCAGCAGGTGAGAAGAAGATCTGTATACTGAGAAAGAGCAGATGTGTTGGCCGTGTGAGGCAGGACGGATACTGGGGCAGGACAGTAATACACTATATGGACTAAATTATAAATGACCAAATTCAGGTGTTTCATTCAGACCCTTTGCCACAGGTGTATGAAATGAAGCACATGCAGTCAGGTTTACAGAAATTTTTGGAAGAATGGGCTGTTCTGAAGAGCTCCGTGAATTCAGACATAGTGCTGTCACAGGATGCCACCTTTGCAATAAGTGAATCAGTGAAATTTCTTCCCTGCTAAAAACTCCACAGTCAACTGTAAGTGGTATTATAGCAAAGTGCATGTGTTTAGGAACAACAGAAACTCGGTCACAAAGTGGCAGCCCATGTAAAGAAACACAACGGGGTGGCTGAATTCTGAGGAGTATCACGTGTAAAAGTTGCCAAAGCTCTGTTGACTCAATAACTGCAGAGTTCCAAACTTCCTCTGGCATTAACTCCAGCACAAAAATTGTGTGCCGGGAGCTTCATGGAATGGGCTTCCATGGCTGAGCAGCTGCATGCAAGCCTCACATCACCAAGCGCAGTGCCAAGCGTTGGATGGAGTGACGTAAAGCACATCACCACTGGACTCTGGAGCAGTGGAGACATGTTCTTTGGAGTGACGAACCACGCTTCCCTATCTGGCAGTCGGATGGACGAGTTTGGATTTGGCAGATGCCAGGAGAACGTTACCTGCCTGACTGCACTGTGCCAACTGTAAAGTTTGGTGGAGGAGGGATAATGGTATGGGGTTGTTTTCTGGGGTTGCTCTAGGCCCCTTAGTTTCAGTGAAGTGAACTCTTGATGCTTCAGCTCACCAAGACATTTTTGGACAATTCTATGCTTCCAGTTCTGGGGAAGGGCCTTTTCTGTTTGAGCATGACTGTGCCCCAGTGCACAAAGGAAGGTCCATAAAGACATGGTAAGGTGAGTTTGGTGTGGAGGAACTTGACTGGCCCACACAGAGCACTGACCTCAACTTCATCAAACACCCTTGGGATGAACTAGAACGGAGACGATGAGCCAGGCCAGGCCTTCAAGTCCAACCTCAGTGACTGACCTCACAAATGCACTTGGATTAAAGCATCAGATCAATAAATAACATTTAAATGTCAGCACATGTGGACACTGGATACTGTTCATGCTAAGAACACCCCTTTTCTGTTACCTAAAAGACATACAGAGAAAGATACGAACATAAGAACATGAGAAATTTACAAATGAGAGGAGGCCATTCGGCCTATCAAGCTCATTTGGGGAACTATGGATTTAGAATGGGATGTTATAAATTTCTTGTAAGTGTAATGGCCAGGTATCTCAATACTTCTCAATAATGTGTATGTTAGGATGGATGGGTGGATAAACGGATGGATGGATGGATGGATGGACGTTGTTCTATGTCTGATTTGCTCTGGGGGTGGTTGATGATGATGATGAATTGATCTGAAAGTTGTCTGTAAGCCCCAGTTTTTATCCTCCCAGTGAAATGACACTTTTTAAATGTACAAATCTATTCAGGGAATAAGTCTTTGATATACCACAGACACTCCATAAAATTATAGCCGATAACCTTTTGTTCACAAAAAAAAAAAAAAAAAAACTTTTGGTGTCAAGCTATTAAAATAATTGCAATTATGAGACAAGCTGCATAATAAAAACATCAAAAGGTAAATCCAATTTTCAATCAAACAGCCATACTGGAGAACATCGGTAGCACAATAACTTAAGTGGCCATGTCTGCGAGTGAAGATCGAGGGAATGATAAAGGGCCATTTGGCTGCATGCAATAATTATACTTGATTGATGGTGTAAAAGGGAACTGAGAATACTTTTCAAAACCAAGCGGGTGAACATCTTTTTTCAGGTCACAGAAGACAATCCAACATGCAATGTCAATTGTTAAAAAGAGATTCAATGATGAGTCCCAACAAAGTGAAATAAAAATGGCAGTGACTGACTCACGCCCTTTCAAAGCACAGATGTAGAGGTACTTCTTCAGATAAACGCTGCAATAGCTGTGTGCTTTTTTCGTAATTATTACAATATGCAGTGATTTAAGCTTGGATGGAGGGGGACACTAAATAAATTTCCCCCCATGCCGTTTTTAAAGCATCTTGTGAACGTTAATGAATATGAGACCTTCAAATCACTTTTCTGAAAAAAGAGCAGAATTCCAAGAACAAAACGCTTAAAGCTATCAATAAGCACGCATGTTTTCATAAATAAAGGAAATTAAACTTGCACAGAGCACACAGTCAGAAGAGTCTGCTTGATTACCTCAAAAACGTATTTTTTCAATGCAAATCTTATTTATTACGTGTTGAGGCTGAATTGTTGTTGCATTAAAATTTAATTGAGCAATTGCAGGAAAACAATCAAACACTGCAAAATAAAGTAAAGGATAAACACTGCAGGCTCTTCACAGACTCAAGGTTTTTTTTTCTTTCAAGTAAATAGAACGTGATCCTTTATAAAAATCAAGAGGGAAGATGTGTGTGTCATTTTAGAATAAAAGATCTTGGAATAAAATAAGAGAATTTATAAATAATGTACCAAGGTTAATTTTTCCAGTTTTCTGGGTAATATATAATTTATTGAACAACACCAAATAAATAAATATAAATAAACATGCATTTTCTATATAACAACAGTATGTTCTGTGTTTATATGATAAATTTAGGTAAAGCGTATTTCAAAATGCTACCATTAGTTAGGTGACATTTCAAACTGAAATCAGAATGAACTGTTAAAATTGAGGAAATTTAGTTGAAACATCAAATTTTCAAACCCTAGGTGACTAAGAAAAGAATATATAATATAATGAAAACTGGAAATTTTAAAAAAGATTTACCACACACTAAAAGACATCCAAAAAAATGCATTGTACAGACAAAACTTGCACAGAGCACACAGTCAGAAGAGTCTGCTTGATTACCTCAAAAACTTTATTGTGCAGTCAAAGCCACAAACATGGCTTTAAGACCTTTGCCACTACACTGCTTAGTTCATTTAACGCTGGTTACGCTTCATAACATTTCCTATTGGGGGTTCCTCTAATTTCAAACAAAGCAGAAAGGCCAGCCTGTGCTCTCCACTGAGGAAGAAGGGATGTTACAGACATACAGACTAACCCCCCCCCCCCCCCAATGGCT
>JAODJW010000135.1:4921647-4934612 GCA_026777045.1 Hyperopisus bebe | reverse complement strand
CCCCCCCCCCCCCAGGGTAGGCTCCAGGCTCACTACTGGATGGATAAGTTAGGGAAGATGAATGGACTTTGTGGCTTAATCAACAAACAGAACATTCAATAAAATAAATCTGAAATTATAATTAGTACATTAGCATAATTACACAAATCTTAATGTGCGATAATGTTTTTCAATTATAAAGGGGACATTCTTAAATGCCGGCAGGCCGCCAAATGTTATCCTCCCCAACCCATGAGTTGCTTTAGAAAATACGCTCCGGTGGAAACTGGTCCTCAAAAATGGTACAACAGGAATGTATGATGTATCAGACACCAGCGTAAAAGCTGCAGCTAAGCTATTAACCACTGCAAAATTAATTCATATTATTAAGATGTAAGTCCCAAATACATTGTTAAGAACCCTTTTCCTATCTGTAATATAAATTATTCTAATTTAATTTGGAAGTAGGACAGAAATAACAGACGTGAAAAGAACAAAATCACTAGAGATCTTTTTTTTCCCACTGATCTCTCGGCCAGCCTAATTATTCCCAAAAAAATGATATTCATTCATATTGCTTTGACTTTAGACCATATGTCCTCTTCAGGGATGCATGTTTTAGATTAGACTTTGTCATTCATGTCTGGAATTGTTCAGATCGACCAAACACTTTCTCTCCCATGAAAAAAATTCTTGTAAAAAAAAAATGCAGGGAATGGATGAATATAAACAGCCACCATGTTAGTTTCAAATAACAAGGCAATCTTACCTGGTCCCAGGGACAGATGACGCCTCCAAAAAACATAAAGAGGTAACCCATGGCAACCAGGCAGGCCCAGATCACCAAGGAGAAAACACGTAGCAGTTTCTTGAAGATAGACTCAACGCAGACCAGAATGAAGATGGTCAAAAAAATGGCCAGTGCGGTGGGCACGGTGATTACGAAGGCTACGTGGTCTTCGATATCCTGCAGACAGACGTAAACGCGCACTTAGAAGAAAGACCTTAAGCTCTCCCTCCTATCAGTGAACTCTCATTCAATTTTTGCCAACTTATCAGTCACCTTCAAGCAAATAACCCGATAAACAAGAGCAGCCTGGCCAGCCCAGGATGCCCGAAAAGGAGAATGGGCAAGGGTGAATGAATCTGACCTCCTTCTCCATGCATTAGGTGCTAAATATGAAGTGCATGCAAATTTCAGCAGCCACAAATCACTACCAAATACTTTGCATTGAATTCAGAATGTAATAAACTTCAGCCAGATCCAAAGTGAAACTGCTGAAAACACAAAGGAGGGGAAACGGGGGAATTATATATAGCTTCCACTTGTCAAACACCTGTATTCCAAATGTGTCTGGCTATATATGGTCATTATTTTTGTCATTTTCAGAATTTCATTTTCTCTTTCTCGATCTGAAAAGAAATTGATGGAGCAGTTGTGTTAAAGGGCCCATTTGTGTTTCAAAAAAATTTAAATGGACAGAATGGAAGGAAAAACATTTTTTTTTGTCAGTAATGTGCTTCAGTAAAGTATGAAAGATAAAAAATATATAATTGTTGTGATTTTGTTTGCATTTTTTTCCAAAATATATTATCTGTTTGTACCAGTTTCCTTTTATAAATAAATCCACAGAGCACTCTGCTTCATTTCAGGGTTCATAAGGGCTATTTTTGCTCTTCCGTGTCCAACCTTGAATGTTAAAGTACAAACTGTCTGTAAGCATTATTTTTATTTTATTGTTGTAACCGCAATACTCTCTCTAGCCTTGTCTGTAACTCCTCTTGACAACATATCTTGTCAGGCTTCATCGATTTTGCACGTGCTGATTTTGTTGATTCTGAATCAGAGTGGCATCTGTACACGGGCTGATGGACAGCACCGCTGAGTCCCGTATTTACACTCGGCCAGCAATTACGCCGTGGCTTTAATCCCCAATCCCCAATCATCCCGTGAGAAAATACATTCAGATACTCCTATCTAGGGAAAATTTGTAATTTTCCTCAGTGGGTATTTTACAAGAGAAATTCGGGGTAAAAAACTTTTTCTAGGATTTAACAGGAAGCTCTCTCTGGGGATTTTAATTCAGTAGGTTGTGATTTCTTATGCTTAATCACTATAATACTTTCTATATGCTGTCTCTTCACTTCATATGTTAGCAGAGAGGTGAAAACCAATGCCATTAACTGAGGTTAACACGTGGCTAACACATTAACAGTATGTACGACAAGAACACATCACTATGGCTTGAAGGCTGAATACATAACTGTTGTCTTCGTAGAACAGAGGCTAATGTATAATCATACAACATGCTGCACTGCTATATTCATGCACATATAAATCAAATCCATTTTACTTTAAGCATAAACAGAATGAGTAGGACTGAGTCCTGTTCATGCTGATTGTTCATAGCTTAGGGATATTAGGTATCAGAGTAGTGTAACATATCGTTGGACACCAAACTAAGTTCAAATGGGGAGAGAATTTTTAGATGGATATCTAGGACTAAATGGCTTCTTGTTTCATTCTGAGACTTCATACGATGGAGCTTTTTAGGACACAATGAGATTAACGTTATTGATCCCAGGGGGGAAATTTCTGTGCAACAAGTGCAGACAAACAAACATGTAATGTAAAACAAGACAAAGTGCAAAGACAGTACAGGGGTTGCAGAAAAACACTGCAAATACGGTGCTGAAAAGTACACACTACAAAAACAGAATATCCTGAAAAGTAATATTAACTAAATTTGAAAATACATTGAAATTAATTAACGCATGTGACATATGCGTGTGTAGGTGACATGTCTTCATCCGCTTCAGTGTTTTCTAATTCATTTCACATATATATTTGCTGTTTTATAGGAAGCAAATGGCACTTTTTAGGTCCCTTTCCTGCACCATAATAGCCCCGCTATCTCTATGTGGTTGCTGTGTCATATGTGGTTAAATCCAATCCAGAAAAAAAATTATGACTGAAGGGTACAAAAACTGGATTTTGTCTATAAGGCAGAAAATGAAGCAGCATCATATTTAATGAATTAGTTCTGCTTCTCAGAAAAAAAACTACATAGAAGTGCAACGATAAAAATTGCAGGAGGATTTTTTTCAAGTCAAAAGATCCAGGCCAGAGGCCCTTCCACCATTTTCATTAAATGAGGAAGTAAAGGAGAATTAAAGTTTCAAGGAGCAAAGGCCACCTTGAGCAGCTGCTGTGCTGTGGCACAGGGTGTGACGTGATGCCAGGAGCCGGCCGCCTATTGGGCGGGGGGGCTGGGAAGAGATAAGGGTCACGGCAGATCTGCGGGGGTCTTAGGGGACTCCGGCGAGGGTGGAGCAGACGTTTGGGCCGTTGCACAATCAGTGCTCCTTTGCTGGGTTACTGGGGTGAGGCAACTGGCATCAGGGCACAATTCAAGTCAGAGGCTGGATACGAATGCACAGTGGCGATGGGGATAGTCTGTAAAAATGTTCCTGATATTCAGGTGCATGTTATGCTGATGCAGCGTTAACCGCATTAATTCATGCTAAATGAATACTGCCGAACATATGGCACTAAAGTGAAATGTCTTCATAACATGTGACTGTTTACATCAGACATCGTGACCTATTCATGTGGCATTACAACATCTTCTTGGGCTTGTTTTCCTATTGACAGTAAACAGAACTTAAATAAAAGTATGAATTCTTCATGAATATCTAATTCAAGAAATACAGAAATATACTTCCTAAGGTTATTTTAATATCTATTCAATATAATGTGTGAAATGTGAAATTTGAAAATATTATTAAGGAACAATTGTTCCAATAGTTAAAATGATTTCTGGAACATGTTTATAATGTATAAGCATGTTTATAAAGTATGAGCAACAGTCCACTTACCATCTGCAACATTATTATACACTCTGCACACTCTGTGTTTTTGCCCACATACTAATCTTTTATTTAAATACAAACCTAGCAATAAAACTGTGACGAGAAGGAAGCATTTTTCCCAGTCAACCCTATAAAGGCATACACCCAATAAGAAATGATATGCATTTGATATTAATTACAAGTTAACTGCTAATATTAAATCAGCAACCCAAATACACAAGCAAAAATGTTTTTCAGAGTCCGATTTGCACCGATCGATACACACGAAAAAACCATAAGTAGTTAGAACTTTGGTCTTTAGAGTATTTCTAAATGATAATTTCCAGAAGTTGATTTGCATTCACTGGCAGAATCATTGAGGCGTTAAAGGGTTTTCAAAATAACAGGTCCCGTTGTTCAGTGAAAGCTGCGCGATACCAATTGCCCCAGCAAAACATGAGCTTTTCTCGACTTCCTCATTTTTGTATTTACGTTATACAACATGCTTCCTATCCTTTTAAAAGGATCCAGGCAGTATAGCAACGCCTTTTCATATAGAACCATTTACGCATCATAGGAGGCATTTACCCATCACGCATGCGATATATTTCAAAATAAATTTCTTCCGAAATCTGCAATTCTGATGTAATTAAGAAACACTGCGTGGAACAAACCCTGAGTGACCATCTGCCAGTGCTTGTTGCTGAATCCCTTTCAACTTCCTAAGTCGGGAAAAGGCGATTGTCACCGGATGGTCCTGTGTTTGGGGGGGGGGGGGGGGTGTACCGCGCGTCTTGCGCGCGCCGGACCCGCGCGGCAAACCGCAACTTGGTTAACGGCTCGGCAGCGCGTGCTCGCCGCCCGAGGAGCCGCCGGAGACCCGACGGGACCCAGTGAATGAAACGGGTCCGGATCTCCCGCCCCTTCACTTGTTAAATTAAGCGTGCTGTGCAACAGCGATAGAGTCACGCTAGTTTCACAGCCGTCTTGTCATATTAACGTCAGCTAAGAATAATAATATATATATAATTTTAAAAAATTGCTCACCAGTCCAGACGCAAAAAAGACAGCCAGTAGTGCCAGGCAGGCTCCCATCACGATGAGCAACAGAAACACAATCAGCGGGTGCTGCTGGCTCATGCAGTAGTAGGACTCGTACAGCCAGTCCGTGGACTTGGGCTTCCCCGTGGTGCCCTCGCTTCTATCCAGCAGGTAGGGTCTCCCCCGCATCGCCTCCCGCCACATGGAGACGGGCGCAGAGCGGCGCGCCTCGTCGCCCTGTCTCGCCCTGAGGTCCTCCACCCCCAGCTCGCTCAGATGCAGGGGGCCAGCGTGCGTGCGGTACACGGGCAGGAGAGCTCGGACTGTGGAGCGCAGCATCGTCCGGGCAACATGTTGGACTGGAGCGAAGCGGAGCAGATTCGGAGAGAGGGAGAGAGAGTGCCGGAGAGATAGAGGGAGGGACGGGGGGAGAGGGGAAGAGGGAGGGTGAGAGGGAGGGAAGCGTGGTAAAGGAGGGAGAGGGAATGAAGAGGGGGTGTGTAGTTTACTACACTTGCTCTAATTCATGGTCAGTGGCTGAAAGTGGCCATCCAAGCAGAACCTAATAGTCGATCACGTGCAGCACTTCTGATATGGATCCATACATTCAAGAGTATGATTTGCGATCCCATTCTCTGTAGTCAAAGTATCGACTGGTTGTTCCAAAGGCGGCTCTTACCTCCAGCACGCCGCACCTGTCAGAGAAATCGGGCCCTTTCTCACTGTACGGGCCCAACGCTGGGATAAATCACAGAAGTGCCTCGCGCTCTCCCACTATGCATGCGGAAATTCGCGAAAAAAAAATAGCCCTTTCCCCAGGATGCAGGCTGAGAATAGAGACACCTATAATTAGAAACCTTCATTCAATAGGAGCCGGCTCTCTCAGGCGTAATCGCGATTTCGGGTTCACTGTACAGCACATTGCATGGATGTGAGGTGGTGCTATTTTTGCTCAAACATCGCTAGTATTTTTAGCCGTTCAATGTCACATGGTGTTTGGAAATGGAAAAAAATATATATCATAATTTAGGTAACATATGGGAGTACAGCATAATGATTAGTGAAAATAATACATACGTGCGAACCAAACACTTATAGACAAATTGGATTTGATCATTTATGTGTCCTGGGGCAATTAATACGTAGGCTAGTCTATGCTATAGCCTGGGGCCTGAGCAACAATCGGGGCCCCACCTTGCCTCAGGAAAAATGGAGCAGTTATTTAAATAGGCAACACCATACCCAAGCCAATGTAGGCCTAGGGGCCCCACGTAAGTTAATCTGCCGCCGTCTGTTTCTTTTGAATGAACCTTGACTTAGAAAGTGTGTTGTTTGTTAAAAAATGTGTTTTATATAGCTCACCGAATAACCGCTGACTTTCTTGGCTTGATTTACAAGGCTGATTCAACGCAGAAATGCAGTGAAGGTTCACATTCTCTCTTTTTTGCAATCCTGCTTTTGTGTCTGACCAATTTGAATTTCAGCTTGATTATATTTTGCATGGATTACACAGAGTCATAAACATACAAAATAGTGGAGTCGACATAAGTAAATAGCGATGTAAAAAAAAACATTGCTAGCCACAGAACCACTAATTTATTTAATGCTTACTCTCAAGTTCAAACAGTACAGTTCCGTGAACATTACTGCAGGATTCACATGCAGTAGATGATCATTTTTGCCAATGAGCTGTTTTACTGCTGATATAATACACAGAACTAATCTGAATATAATTATAGTTTATTTGTTTTGAAAGATTTGGGAAATCAGGCTAATCGTATATGAAACATGTACAAAAACAATCTCTTGTGCAAATATGCTGAACACAGTATCATCATTATGCTATTCATGCTTACTAATTACCAAGGTGAATCAACATAGCTGTTCTTAAGATGTGCCATAAACATGTTATTGTGCAAATTTCTGTTGTATAATAACATTAATCATGCCGTTTCAAAATTTTTGCAGAAATGCCACATTAACCCTTGAGCATGAACAAAATAACTTATTCGATTAGTATATATAGGTCATAAGTTAAATAGATGTTTTTCATAGTTTCAAATGAACAGGCATCACATTTAATCAAACTAATTATTCCCCTGCTCGCTATTAGGGTCTTGTACCAACAGCGCTGTTTGACATTTGTGTTTCTGTGCAATGATGACCTTTCCTGTCTGTGTTTATTAGGCTGTAGACTCTATACTGAAGCCCTGTAAGAGAACCAGAAACATGTCAATCCTGCCTGCAGCAATTTCATTGGCTGTATCAACTCGTCAAGGGTTAAATTACAGAAAAAAATCACCCACTTACAAAATAATGCCTTAGTAATGTTTTAATCAATACCCTCATCCATTTGGCAGTTTGGCTTACTGATCACCTGACCCCTAAACTAAGACATCTTTAAGTAGGACTTACATTCATTTGACATTTTGTATGAAGTATAACTAGTTGCACATTTAACCATTTTTTCTTGTTTTTTTAATAATTCCTTTATTCTTCATTCTCACAAGTAAAATAAGGAATGAATGGCAACTGTAATCCTCATATTTCCGAAAACATTTGCACAATTGCACTGATATGTTTCTTTTGCACAATTAAAAAAACGTATTCACAGTATATACGCTGGATTCATGACAATCAACAAGAACAGTGTTTACAAACCACAAACCAACAAGGAATATTAGTTTTTCTCACATCTTTCCTGATGGCTGTACTCATGGTCTGAATGGTTACACATGTGTCACTCGTGTTTTGGTCGAGAACGCAAAGGAGTGCCCATAGTTGGAAAGACTATTGAGGCATTACTTCATTGGGTGGGTTTTGAAATGTGTCATAGTCCTTAACTATCCAATCAACTACTAAACAGAAGGTGATGAGCAATATGTTGAAGTTTTTTGAGCTTAGTGTGGCAGAAAATGTTTCGCTTCACCGAAGTTCTTGGTACCAACCTAGGGGTGGTGCTGTTTTGCATGGTTCTTTGTCAGACATTTTTTAAAATTCCACGCTTTTTTGGTTTCACATGGAAATGGTCATTGTGATGATACACTGACACTAAAAAATATTTTATGTGGTATCAATGTTACTCTTTTCTGTTTTTTAGTGAAACATTGCTTCACCTGTTGTCTGAAAGAAACCTCTATATTCCACCATAAATTACATTTTTGTGTATTGAGGTCCATTTCTGTAAATTCCATGTCAGTCATCAAGTTATATGAGTAATACTGTGAATGATATTTATTACCAATAAAATGTCGGCCATGGGTGTCGTTAGGTCTGATCAATTAGGGTTATAACCCCGAGCATTGGAAGCCCCGATGACAATCTTCCTGCAAAAAAGAAATAATAATTTAAACGGCAGAGTAATAGTGGAGTGTAAATGAATGAATGACTCCACAGTAAGAAAACATCTCATCTATGGCTTAACCTGCCTCCCGCGTTATGGAAGCTCTGCTTGGGGACTTAACCCCAACAGTGCTAAGAGAACCACTCGTGACCAAGGGCGGTAGCTAGCTATGAGGTCACTGAGGTCCGGACCTTGGTAATTGTTTAAGAGCTAAAAATAAATTTTGAAGCTAAAAATTCACCTGAATGGAAAATTAGGCTAACTAACATTTCACAATTAACAGCTTATGAATGGGACGGTATGAATAATGTGACTGACAAGACACACACCCCTCCCCCAGTCCCGGACCTCACCTTTTACAAACCCAGACTCTGGCCCTGCACTCGACATGGTATATAGGAAGAAGCGAATGAGAGTCAAATTCAGATGAGTGAATCTGTCGCTATGTGAGACTATAATCTGATTAATCCACCTGTCCACTCATTCTCCGCTACTCATTTGGTTCCAGGTCATGGGGTCAGCAAACAGCAGAGGGGCCCAGACCTCCCTCTGCCAAGCTGCCTCCTCCAGCTCCTCCGAAAGGGATATCAAGGCGTTCCCAGGCGCGAACCACCTCAGCTGGTTCCTTTCGATGCGGAGGAGCAGCAGCTCTACTTTGAGCCCCTCCTGATTGTCTGAGCTCCTCATCCTGTCTCTAAGGCTGAGTCCAGCTATCCTGCGGAGGAAGCTCATTTCGGCTGCTTGTATCTGCGATCTCATTCTTTCAGTCACTACCCAGAGCTCATGACCATAGGTGAGGATAGGAACGTAGACCAATGAATATATTGCACAAATTCTAGGTACACCATGTGAAGTCAGGAAATGCCCAGATATTGCTTTAGCTGAAGTTTATTCTGTTATTTCATCATTCAAGCAAGAGGGCTCTGGGGTTCTGTAAATAATGCATGTTTTTATATTTTGTGCAGTCGTTGATTTGGATCAAGATAATCTCATGGTACAGCGATGGTTCCTTGCTACATTCAATCAGAACGTTGCAGGTCCCCAGTTAAAAGCATTATTTATGTAATCAACCTAACTGTGCAAATATCAAACGCAATCATGCCAGTAACTGTATATTAAATGTTGTAATAATAACTTTGATATTCCTGTCTTTACTCATGTAAATTGCCTTGGGGTGACTCTGTTGTGAAAGGCACTATATAAAAATGAATTGAATAGAATCTATTTACTAGACGACACTGGTAGATGGTGTGCTAATCTAATTTCAGTACTTACGCTACTTTTTCCTCAGGGTTTTCCCAAGTCTCACATCTATCTACAACTACAAAGACCAATAAAAAATTAAACAACCTATAAGGATGAGCTTAAAATTGTAATGAAGGATTCTTTTTGCCAGTTCATGAAGAAGCTGGTCTTCCTTAGCAGAGCAGATGCCGTATGACTCTCACCTTCCACACATGGCTCGTGGTTTTTTGTACACTCATAAAACATGCTGTGCACAAGTGTGAAAACAAGAGGTGTTTCATATTGATAAGGCATCCCCATTAAAGGTGACTGCTGAGTTAACCTTCAATCATGCTTTTTTGCCAGAAATTGATTGGATCCAATGGGCAGCCCAAATAAAACTCCTATTCTCGTTTTTTTCGTATGCAGTTGGTCTGCCATTAAAGAGCATTTATAAAAATACCTGAATGAAGAACATTTTGTTTTTATTTAAATTACCAAGCTCTTGTTAAAACCATCTCATCACATTTTCTCATGCTTGGAGCCAATTTTCACTTCGCTGTCCCAATCGGCTTTTCTTACCCCTAATTGCACTGCCTTTGAGCTCAGCTTGCAGCCTAATGAAGCTCAGCTGCTATCTTGTTCTCTATGGTTCATGACTAACGATTGGGGTGCAGCTCTTAAAGTGTCCAAGAGAAGCTGAAGCATAAATCATCCAGCAGGGCTAAAGTTCAAGGCAGGACTTCAAGTGTAGCTGAATCTGTTCATTTTTCAAAATGTGATGCTTATTTCCCTAATTTATCCACAGGTCTAGACATTCATTACAGTCCTATAGATTCTTTTATTTAGGTGTGTGTAGCTGGAGGTGATGCACATCTCATTACCATGCTATATTAGTCCCTGGACTGTTACATACACTCAGTGGACACTTCATTATGTACACTATGCTAGTATCAGGCATGACACACTTACCTCCAGAACAACCCAACCCAGTCCTCTGGGACTCCCAGACAGTTTTTGCTCCCTACCAGACAGTTAACATTTTTCCTCCCTCTCAGCTCTCTACCAGACAGCCCACATTTTTTGCTCCCTCCCAGAAAGTCTACATTTTTGCTTCCTCCCAGTTTCCTATCAAAATGTCAACTGTCTGGGGGTCCCCAAGGACTGGGTTGGGAAACACTGCTCCAGAATCAGTTAAAGGGTTTGACGAGCTGTGCATTCAGAGGAAGTTCTCTGCAAACTGCTTATTTACAAGCCTTTCCGTTAGTGTCACCAGTCTGCCCCTTCTCCTCTGCCTTCTCTCATTAATAAGGTTATCTCAGCCACAGAACTGGCCCTGAGTGGATGTCTTTCCTCTTGCAGGATGAACCCCAGTCTTGTGTCCAGTACGGTCTGGGATTTGCTCATCCCCCTGAGATCTTGCCCAAGATAAGCAGTTAGATGATGGATGGATGCTTTTTTGTATTTCCTTTCACTCTCTGTAAACTGTAGACACTGCAGTGAATGAAAATCCCAGGTGGGTGACTTGTCTGGCACCAATAATCACACCAAATTCGAAATTGCTTAGATCAGGCATCTGTACTAATGCTCAGTCAATCAGTAACTGAACCTCTTGTCAATGTCTGTGTCTTTTTTGTATTCAATTGCAGCCACACAATTGGCTGTTTATTGTGTTAATTGAGCAGGTGTATCTCATAAACTGGTCACTGACTGTATATTAGTGGAAAAACATATTACTTCTATCCATCCATCCATCCATTTTCCAACCTGCTTATCCTACTGGGTTTTGGGGGGTCTGGAGCCTATCCTGGAAGCAAGGAGCATGAGGCAGGGAACAATGCTGGATGGGGGGCCAGCCCATCACAGGGCACACTCACACATGCACAATTTAAGAACTCCAATCAGCCTCAGCATGTTTTTGGACTGTGGGGGGGGGGGAAACTGGAGTACCTGGAGGAAACCCCACGATGACATGGGGAGAACATGCAAACTCCACACACATGTAACCCAGGCAGAGACTCGAACCCAGGTCCCAGAAGTGTGAGGCAACAGTGCCAGCTATTCATTACTGCTTCAGAAGGTTTGAAATGATCACATGTAGTAATAAAAAAGAATTATTAAGAAGCATCGTGTTCTTTTAAAAAAATGTCCTGTCTTGGTGTTAATCAAAGTTATCACAAAGGCTGTTTGCCTGATGGGGGAACAATCTTCTACACTTGATTAATGATGTCTGTTTCTATGACTTTTGGTTTCAACCTGTCACGACGTCACTGCTAGTTCTTGGGTACCTCTGCAAGTGCATCAGTGCTCTCTGTTGTCTGCTTATAGATCTTATTTATCACCAGAGTATGTCCTTAATTTTCTTTAATGTTCATAGCAGTATTAGGAGAGAGGCAGTGGGAATACATTACCTCAGTGCCTGTAATTTTAAAAGCTACATACTCCAGTTTTAATTAAATGGTAACATTCTTTTTGTAATAAAAATGCATAAAGGTATATTAGGTTGGGTGCTATAAGGACAGAAGTTAGTTTTTACAACAATCCACTTAGATGGTCCTAACTAAAATTAATAGTCTGCTTGGATTATCAGTGTATTTAAAAACTAAATGACATGCTTAAGTTTATATTTGCCAATTTCAGAATTTCATTCAGTCGCTGTACCGTTTCAGGAAATCTTGTTTATATTGAAACTGACATAATGTTGGCGTTTCTTTTCAAAAGTGTCAGTAAACTACATAAAGGCAAGATGTTATGCAATCCAAAAAACAATTTTACTTTTACTTTTAAGTAGGGCTGTCAAAATTAACGGGTTAACGCGGATTAATCCATCATCATGATCAATCTGATCAAACATTTTAACGCAATTAACCCATCTGCAGTGCAGAATGACTTAAAATCCCTGAAATGTCTCTGTCAACCCATTTTGGGCAGTTTTGGTCCGTTCCATTGCAGTGCAGAATGACTTAAAATCCCTGAAATGTCTCTGTCAACCCATTTTGGGCAGTTTTGGTCCGTTCCATTTGCCCTCGGAACTCGGATTCCGAGTTTTAAAGCCGGAAGCGACGACATGCGCACTCCCGTTTCTCGGAGATCCGAGAAATATCTCGGAGCAGCACAGAGGATCCCGAGTTCAGAATCCAAGATCAACAGAAGGGAAATTTGTAGTTTTATACTGTTTAAGGATTACGTTTCATTTGTGGCTCATTAAATCGGTCGCACACACTATGCCATCCAACTTATCTGTGGACGTGTTGCTACGGAGTTTTATACGTAAAGCACCGCTCGTAATGTGTTATCAACTGATATTGCTAACAATGGCAATTAACTGGGCTAGAACTGGATTTCATGATTATTCGGATTATTTGTTGGATTTACGGTCATTCGGGTTTGTAAGTGAACGAAGATAAAGACCAGTTGAACTATTTAAAGATAAAGACCATTTAAATTGGGGTACCTTAAATCCAACAAGTTGTCTGGCTAAGCAAAAAATCTTGCTTTTTGATATGGGTCCATGGTATTGCACTTC
>JAODJW010000135.1:4899765-4921547 GCA_026777045.1 Hyperopisus bebe | reverse complement strand
CACCCAATCCTGGGTGTTCCCCCCCCCCCCCCCCCATGACCCAGGAATGGATAAGAATTCAAAAATCAATGGATGTTTGGATAAAGATTAACAGCAGGAAAGTATGAGCCAGCATAGATTTTTTTGTATTACATGGTATAATAGCTAGCAAAGCAGATGCACTACAGATATTTCCCGGGAGACCTACGTCTGTAGCACATCATTCACACGTTGGCAATTGGTGGACCTTTCAAGGGTTCTCACATCAAGCCCCCATGGAAACAGCAATTCTGAGGACGTCGGTCTTCAGCACGCTATTTACAAAGTGGTTACAGTCCCTCCCTAGCCTTGGGGAGTATCATTATGTTAGCCCCTACAATCTGCCGCTCGAGACGAGAACATGCTCCTTATGAGTACTCTCTGAAATTACAAACTCCAGACCTATGACAAGCTTGTTAGTTTGTCCAACAATCTGGATCAGTTTTCATAATATGATAAACTGACATACCGTAAGACACGGGGTGTGAAAAAGAGGGGCACTAGAGCTATAGTGAGAGCCACATAACCTGCGCATTTCCCATGTGGAAGTGCACAAAAATGTTCCTATTTTAGATGCCGACAGATAATTAGCCATATAGTGGAAGGAAATCTGCAGGTTAATTGCAGGACATTCACATCAAACTCAGCACCTTTGTCTTCGGCGTGCGGAGCAGCCAGCTCACTGACTTCTTATGCACCACTGCTGACTGTCTTCTCTAATTTTAGTGCCAATATTTCTCACCCTATTTGTCTTTGACCAAGTGCTAAAATTAAAATATCATTTAGTCACTGCTCTTTGTCTGTAAATAATGAAACAATGTGCTACAAAGTATGCCTGCCTCTGACAAAATCCACACTTACCTTTAGGTTTCAGAACATTCACAAGGAGTTATGATGCATATAACACAGACAATATAAAGTTTACATTTCTATTTCTGTAATATTATCTATTCACAGACTTGAACTTGAGATTTTAATTTACATTTTGTAATTAACCTTTCCATTACAAAGGACTAACCCCAATCTTGGAATACAGTTAATTACGAAACAAGGAGAAAATATCTATTCATCGTCCAGTTAACTTAATTGTTAAATGTATTTTTTAAAATGTAAAACAGAAAATGATGTTGTCATTCAGTCATTGTAAGAATTATTTAACTATGGGAGACTATTCATATACAGTATCCTTACGTATCCTTATCAGTGTTACTATTTATCTGTCCTCAAACTGTTCAAGGTCACATAGGTCAGTATTTCTCAGCCCAGACTCCAGGGACCCCTAGACGATCCATGTTTTTGCTCCCTTCCAGCTCACCTTTGAGACTGGGAGGGAGCAAAAACATGGACTGTCTGGGGGTGCCCAAAGACCGGGTTGAGAAATACTGACCTAGAACCCATCCCAGGCGGCACAGAGCACAAGGCCGGAGTACAGCCTATATGCGAGTCCATTTCAGGGCACATGTAAACACAATTATATTTGACAGCCAATTAAGAGAGGCCAGTTAGTTCAGCAATATATGTTTGGACTGCAGGAGACTGCGGAGAGAGAACATGCAAACTCCACAGAGAATCAGAGCCCAAGTGGGATCCTCAACACAAGCTGGGGGTGTTGATGCCGCATCACCCCCCTTATCACGCATTTTGCTTTTAAATAGCCAAAACAATGTAAGTCATGCAGACTTCATATATAAATTACTCATGTACGGGTTGGCGTCCCCTTCTGGGTTCTTCCCAGCCTTGCACCCATAGCCCCAGGATAGGCTTCCAACCCCCCAGAAACCAAGAAAAGAATGAGTGGTCACAGAAAATTGATGGATGGATGGCATTAATGCCTGTATGACATAAAAAAAGAAACAATGGGGCCATATTCTGTCTCTGTAAGGTTGTGGGTTCAAATCCCATAATTAGCAGAGTAATCGTAGCGTCATTGGGTCCATGAGGGCAGCTCTTAACCCAAGAGTGCTTATTGCTGCCTGACCCGGCTCTCTGACCCCAAACTTTCCTTCACGTTTTCTATTCTCCTTTACAAAAATGTATCTACCAGATAAATAAAGGAAAATGGTCCCCAAATGGTAATAAATCAGGTGCAGAAGGACCCACATTTATTTGTAACTATGCCACATTCATGCTGCTTAATTCTCATTAATAGATTGCAGAATTTTAAAACTTGCCTCAACATGCACATTTTTTAAATGGATTTCTGTGTGATACGTCTCAGAGTAATTCACTGAGCAAGATGGACAAATGCATGTTATCTTTGTAATTGGCCTAACCTATAATCACAGAGAACAGGCCGCATCTCAGCCCGGAGACCAGCACAGAATTATTCTGCTGGCATTTGCGGTCTCAAAAAAAAAAAAACAACAGTTACACCGCAGACAGTAGCCATGATCCAGAGTTAAAAAGATTGCACTTCATCGTAATTATACACAGAGATTCTGCAGGCAAAGGATGCTGTGCTAAAATTCTAAGCACTAAGCAACATAATAATAACGGTCACACAAACAGCAATAAGTAAATTAACCTACACTATACTATTCATGCATTTTGCATTGATTATATTGACTATCTGTACTGCGAAAAGTGGGTAACACATGTAAGCAGAATTATTTTACAGTGCATTCAATATCATATGGAGATTCACATAAAAACCTGAAGCAGACACAAATCAGAGACTGCGCCCAAACCATGAGCAATGACACAAGCTGCTAAAGGAATTGGCTCTGATTACTGTCGCCCGGTACACTGGCTAGCAGCTACAGCTGCAGATATGTGGATGTAGCTTTTATCCCAGGCAGACACCAGTTTAATTTGTCAATGTCGTCGGAAAATGGTTAATTAAGTGAGTGTATGAGTGTGGAGGTGCTGGTGCACGTGCAGGTGAGCTGTCCGTATGAGCGTGGAGTTGCTGGTGCACGTGCACGTGAGCTGTCCGTATGAGCGTGGAGGTGCTGGTGCACGTGCACGTGAGCTGTCCGTATGAGCGTGGAGGTGCTGGTGCACGTGCACGTGAGCTGTCTGTATGAGCGTGGAGGTGCTGGTGCACGTGTATGTGAGCTGACCGGGGTGCTGACCTTTCTTTGTGGTGATCTCTACCTTTCATGGGGAAGTGCAGGACCAGTTCACTGCACTTCAGTCCATGACAGTGTGCAGGACTAAGAACATCATGTGAAATTACCATTATTTTCCTTTTGGGACATTAAATTCTATAGCTTCCTATCCCTGTATTTTATCTCATACAGTGAATTACGCTAAAGCTGCAGACCAGAAAACAAACAAATGAAACAAACCAGCAGAACCACAGAAAGAAATAAGGGGAAATTTTCCTGTCGGATTTTCAGTCACGTACCGTGAGGTTTCAGAACCTCAGGCAGCTCCATTAAACACTTCCACATTCACTGACCAAATAGTCACTATTATTGAGTGCATTCTGTATTCCTGATGGCGCTCTGCTGGTGTATAATTAGAGACAATAGGCATTAAGGACCATTTCCATCACAGTGGCACGGTGAGCTTTTACTACCTGCATCCAGAAGGACATCAAAGAGCGTGATTATATACCTGCAAACAATGTGTTTCCCTCAGGACGGGCTGTGTATAGCATAGGGACTTTTGAAATACTCACTGACTGGTGTGTTTTCTTGAGAGAAAGAGGAACAAAAATCAAGGAAAGGGCCAATTAGGCTCCATTAGCGTATCTTGTTCACAAAGACGTCAGCAAGAAAGATGCGAATGGGTCAGCTGGATGCAAAGCATATTCACAATCCATTTAGACAAGGCAAGCACATAAATAGACCAATTAAATGTTACTGATATCTTTAATGCATGGGAGAAAGTTTATATTTCACTAGCTCCCCTTTTCTCTTACACTAAAGTCAAAATAGTGGTGTAACTCATTGGCATTGTACCACGAAATACCTTATTAATATTTTGTGCTTCTAATCTATTTAGGGGTCCAAGCAGTGAAGATTGTTTCTTTTTATCTTGTTGTATTTGTGTTTTGTACTTGCGACCAATAAATAAATACAAACGACAGGATAGAAACCCAAACACATTTCCTTAAATGGATAGAAAATGTTTATTAAATGTATCATAACACTTCTGTTGTGGTAGCATAATTATTCAACTTAGATGCATTCAGCTTGGAAAATATTTTGTTTATAATTAGCGTACATTGCTTAATGTCTGGAAAATGAGGAGCACGCTTCCCAGCATGCAATTTAACAATCATCTTACACTCTTTTCAGAAAACATTCAGTTATTTGGTGATTGACTGGTTCTGGTGAATAATGGTTGGAAAAATCTATCTTTAGACTAGGTGATGATATTCATAGCATCCAAAAATTGTCAAACTTGCACACACCTGCTTTGTCTACTTACTACTGGCTTCCCGCGAAAATATCAGTCATTTAAAGAAATAGGTATTGAACATGCTGAAAAATTTAGATGGTAATTTCCCTGTAGTTGACAGCAAACTCTGGGGAGCAGGACAGCTATTCTGTAATACCTCCCTGCAATATGCATTTTGCATATAATTTCATTTTAGAGTGTTTGGGGAGTTTGTGGATGAAACCTGATACTCAGGAGCAAATACAGCAGCATCTTAGTGGAAAATCTCAAAACCTCAATAGGGCTCATTTTCAGATCAGTATATCCATCAATCCATCCATCCATCCAGGCATCTATCCATCCATATTCTAATCACTTATCTTGGTCAGGGTTCACAGCAATATATATCACTATTATTCATCCAGTAGTATATAACCACTCTCTCTCTCTCTCTCTCTCACACACACACACACACACACACACACACAGAGGATTGTAATTGTATCTTTGTGGGAGCTCTCCATGCATTTCTTTGGGGATAGCTTTAATCCCAACATCATGACCTTAATCCCTACCCAGCCCTAACCCTAACCATAAGTAACCAAACTAAATATGAGACCCAGGTTTAGTTTTTTTGATTGCATTCACAGTTTTACACAACAGTTTTTTATCACATTGTGGGGGACATTTGGTCATTCTGTCCTGACAATGTAATATAAAACTAATCCACACACACACTCTCTCTCTCTCTCTCTCTCTCTCACACACACACACACACACACATACACACAGCTCTGGCAGAAATTTAACTCACAGCCATGAAGAAGTGATGCTTTAAACAGTAATTTTTTCAGAAGCATAATTTGATGAGTAAAATTCATTTTAAACTGCCTGCAGAGCAGATGGTTTCAATTGCATGTTTAATTAACACTGCAGTAAAAAGAAAAAAAAACACTGTTGTTTGTATAGCTAAATATTTGTAAGAGGTGTATCTGTTCGAAATTAATTATCTTTTATCTTTTTCCCATCCCCACGAAGCGCGCAGAAATGCGCCATCGTCCATCTATAGCGCTATATTTTCTATTTGCCCTGCTCACGTCATCACACTTCTCATTTTGGGGGGGCGCCTGAACACCATGTATCGCTGATGGCTCATTGCCATCTGTCAGAACTGTTAATTTTGATTTTGATTGTTTCCTTCAACCAGAGTTCTGTTTTTGTTCTGTGACTTGCTAAGCTTCTGTCTCTGGTCAATGTTTTGTCAGAAAAGACATGATTACGTAGTATAATAAACATCTATTATCTTGTATAGAACAGTGAAAAGAAAAGTCACAATCCACAAAGGCGCGTTTTATGGTCTGCGGCAACAGGAGAAATTTAATGAATACCATTTTTAAGCCAGGACCAGACAGATTTGATTGAAAATGCATAAATTGGTTCAGATACGAGAATAATAAGCTGTCTCTCAAACACCTTATAGATTGTATGGAGACGTCAATAGAGGACTTTACTGCTTTTTATCCATCTTAAGAAGTTCCATCCACAGAATAAAATGAAACCTTTTTTAATATTCTAAACCGTGCTGCATGTATACTGTAAGACACCATGCTAAGTTTTTATTAAACACACAGGTAGTTACAACTGTAAGTGACCTTCCCCAGAATCGTATTGTTTGAGGAATTTGCTCTGATGCAGGGTCAGACTCTTCACACATGTAACTGAATAAAAAATAGGCATATGATTTAAAATAATAATAATAATAATAATAATAATAATAATAATGTAAAATAAGAGAATACTCAATATCTTGCCATTAAAATTACAATTCAATACAATGACAGTAATACCAGCAAGCATCTCCTCAGTTCTCTAATGTGAAGGAGGATAATTTGGAAGCTCTTGAATGAAAAGATGAAAGTTACCCATACCACACTATTACCATATCTCACTTCTCTTCACCCCAAGCTGATTTAATCTCTCTCTTTCTTACAGTACGACAGGGTGACAGAGAGTATAGCCAATGTGAAATCCATTCGGCCTTCTGACTGGTACTGAGTGGTAGCCCTGCCATTCAGCTGGGCTACCACTGGAGGAGGTGTTGGTGTGATCAATGGGGTAGCCTGTCTTGTGGTCTGTGTAGATTCCAATGTCCCACTCTACTAATTAGAACATGGTGCTGTCCTTCAGATGACATGTAAAACTGAGGGTCTGACTCTCAGAAGTTATAAAGGATCCCTTAATTGGGACGCTTTGAAAGAGTATGGATGGTACCCTGATGTCCAGGTTTAAACTCCCCACTGTGGTCCTTTCAAATCTGGCCTCCTAATCATCTCCTGTGTCTGGTGAATTCTCTCCTGCCCCTTCACCACCTTAGCTACTGTGTGGTGAGCGTACTGGTGCAAAATGGTTGCCATTGCATCATCCAGGTGGGTGATACACAGCAGTGATGGTTGAAATGGCTCACCATTGCTCTGGGTGTCTTTAAAATCGCTAAATAAATGTAAGAAGATGCCTGCCCGCCATAACATAATGAAGGAGATTGTCGATTTATTAGGGTGCCGTGCCTGTAGTCAGAAGGTTGCTGGTTCATATCCTGTGGTCAGCAGAGTAACTTCACTGTTGCGTCTTTGAACAAGGCTCTTAACCCCCAGTTGCTCCAGGGATGATCTGACCCTGCTTTGTTGAATAAAAGTATCTGTTAAATAAATACAATGTAAATATCATGTAATGCTCTCTGGATCTATGCCTGGCTCCTGCAGGTGGCGCCCTCCAAGGAGACAGAATGAGAGACTATTTTGCATGAGAAAATGGAGCCTTTAGCACTGCACCATAGAGCAAGCAGGCGGTCTACCTACTGCCAGTCGAACCATTACGCAGCATACACAGCCGGCTAGATGCCACTGGCTTAGAAAGCCAATTTCCGTTTGTTTTGTGCCCGTAGAAGTACTAGTGCTCTCTGTAGTGCCAGCACAGGACAGCAACACAGTGAGGAAGCTTGCTGAAGCTCTGCATGCCCTTTGACTGGCACAAGATGCATTTTAAGGTGGAAAGTCTTTCCTGAGCAGGTATGTAAGTATTCTGATAACTGATTTAACCATTACTTTCTAGCATAATTCCTTTCTAGCATAATTCCTTGCATAATACTACAAATCAGTTTAACATATTAGTATTCCTCATAAACAAATATCCCCATGATATTAATTTTATCACAAGTTACATTGACATTTGTAGTGTAAACAATAGCAGTTGCTTTTTATAGAAGAGTAATCATCAGCAGTTGGATAATAATTGTTGAAGAGGAAATAGATCAAAAATCTGCATCTCATTTGCAAACCGATTTTTTTTTCTTTAGGGATATAGTAACATTTCTATTATGGCATATTATGGAATATCTATGTCAGAGGTTGGCAATCCTATCCAGAAAGGGCCACTGTGTATGCAGATCTTCGCTGCAACTCTAATTAGATTACTAATTAGAAGACGGATTGGCTGAAGAGTGCTCACACCTGGGTTTGAAACGCTGACCTAAAGGTTATCCCAAAAACCTGCATAAGACTGGTCACCGGTGATCTATGTGGTGCCAGCTGCCAAAGGTGACTCATGGACGAAAGCAAACAAGTACAAGCCTGATGAAGCAGTCTGGTGGGTATCTGATGGTTGACAAGAGAACACCCTCTGATCATCCTCCTGGGTTCCCAGTATGTTCTTCTTGTATTTCATAGTTTTTAAAAGCATGACATTTCTTCATTTCCTCATTGTATATGCACCACTATTATTTAAATGAGTCTCAGCTAAGATGCTTGAACATGTTCAAGCAAATTGAGAGAGAATTCAGCAGCCACTACTTCATACAATGTTACCCTGCAGTAAAAATTCAGCTCCTTCCAAATAAAGTGTAGCTAGTGTTACAATGTAAAAAAATTTAATTCCAGTATGAAAATTGTTTTAATATAACTCACTATTTACTGTGAGCAATTATATGCCATGTTCTTAAAGAGCAACAAGACTATTTTTTCTGGTCTTCCTTTACATGACGTGTCGCTGCTTGGCAAGCGCATGCTCTATTTGTGAAAGATGACAAGTAACAGCTGTCTAATGAAAGCATTTTAGGGAATACAAACTGTTTCAGCTGTAATGTGCTGTAAATGGTCCATTGTTTTCACCATGGCTTCTCAGTTGCTGATTGTTTGTTAATGATTCTTGGTTGATAGGATATCAGTCCCTGTAAATATGATGTAGGACTCAGACCAGGCATATGTCACATGACTGAAGTGGCTCATTACTCTGGGTTAAGGTGGATCTTGGTAATTTATTCTATCCAAAACTTAAGAGTTAATCATATTTAAAAACAACTTAATTGGTACTTTTTGCAGAAAATATGTCATTTTGCAAGAATAAAGTTTCAGCTGCTAATCCTGGTCAGGGCTTGAGAATTACATTGCATTCGTTTACGATGCTACAGTCATCCATTCTTGTTGCATGGTGTAACAGCCATATTTAACATTTAGAAAGTACAATTTATATTAGCAGGGCAACCTATTAGAAAGTTGCCTATTGTACCGTGGCCCCTATTTCAGAGCAGATACTGACAGCACTTCACGTGGATTCAGAATCATTTTTGGTAGAAAAAGTAGAACAGAGATGACACTTCGTAGTCAGTGTAGCAGCGCCAGACAAAAATGTGTGAAGCTCACTTGAAAGGGATGGGTTTGGCATTTGGTTCAGTCACACTGCAATCCACTGAGTGACACAAATAAAACACCATCAGCAGTAAACGCTGGATTTGGCTAGTCAAGTGTTCAAAACGAGCTGGATGGATTTTCATTAATGATAAAAAAAGCAGAGAAATAAAAGAATATAGCAATTTGCACTGTAAAGCTATAAAATTCAAATAGCCAAAATTATTATGAAGACAAACAGAACAGAGTTAGAGAATTAGTCACCAAATGGGGGAGGGAGGGGTGGGGGGGCTGCAGATGTGCCAGTGTGTGTTGAGCTAAACGGCCAGATGAATTTATGAAACACATCATGTTGAAACACTTGTTTTCTTCTCAGTTGAAATTAATAATACACATTGTCACATAGGTGCATTGTGGTAGGTTATGTTATGTATTTGTACCAGTATTAAAATAGGGAAGAAGTGAAAGATGTTAGAAAGTCTGTAAAGAAACACCAATCCACAAAAAAAAAAATGAAGACATGTTGTTTTAAGATGTTTATTTTAAAAAAATCAAAGAATAGAAAACTTTACATAAAAATGTTCATTGGGAAACAAAGTACACTTTACCAGTTACAATAACCAGAGGGTAGCTGGCAACTGCTGTTTTTGGTATATTGTGAGTGATGTACCATGATGTCAAGCCTCGTATGCATTTGACTGCAATGGTTCACAGCAAAGCTGAATTAAAAGCCTGTATGAGATGGAAATTCAAAGATCACTTACTACTCTGGTTTAAATACGCTAATGTGAAATAGTACTTCAGTTTTTCTTCCTTTATCTGACTATTGCCTGAATGTTTTAAATGTATGACTGATGGCCCAGTAAAGCACTATTAAGTAGCACTCTACCATGGAATGTAAAAGAAAAGCAGGATAAGAGAGATAGTCAAAGTTATCACTACAGGCTGCATATGCAACTCCTCATGTGGCAGTAGTTTTGAGTTATGCTAAAAATGAGACTTTCACTTCATCGACGGTAACCAATCATTGTCATATTTTTGGAGTTACCTGAAATCAGTTCAGACAGTCTGTAAAATGCTATTTCAACCACTGGGGACATTTGTTCCTTGACATACTGAATTGAAAAACCACATTGAATGTAGGTGACATCATTTTGTAATTGTAAATTTGAAATTTAGGTCAAGGTCATATTGGCTTTTAAACAAAGCAGTGGTTTGAGAGAAGGGAGGGGGCAATTTGCATAGTATACCTGTAGGCACTGGCAACACACAAGGAGAAAGCAAAATACTTTGTGCTATATGTACCATAAGTAGGCAGCATGTTGCAATACAGAAAACGTTTAACACAGACAATGCATATAAGTACTTGGTCATCACTCGCTTGAATGCGTTGCTCTTAACAGAACGAATACATACCATTATATAGATTCCTGAATGGAATCAAAATAATTCCTTTTCTCCTTAATTCTGTTAATTGGGCACCCAAACAGCAAGCGCTAAATGGGGCATCTTGCATAAATACAGATTACAAAAATGAACACTGATTTGTTCCTAATTCACCATAGCATTACCTGACTCCCCTTTCTGAACTTTCCTTTAAAATGGGGGTTGGGTGCTTTGATTAGCAGAAAAATTAAAGGGGAAAAAACCCTTATATCTCTTTTCCAGGTCCCAGAAACCTAGAACAGCAGCACCTAGTGCCTCAGTAGATTAAAAGGAGCACGTCTGATGAAACCTAATAGCTTCCTGGAGAAAAAAAAAATGTAAATGCTCAACAACTGATCAAACTTTTGACTAAAATCAGCAGACCTTGGCACACCACATCCAGTTTTAGTCCTTTACAAACAGCTCCATCTACTGAGGGAAAACAGACATTTTTAGGATGAAAATGACAGTTCCTTAAATGTACCTTTTCATCCATGCTCCTAGTGTCATTATAAAGGGGAGTCTTTATGTAATACAATCAACATGGAAAATACACTGTACAGCTCGATTTAAAATACTTGCAGACACAATCTGGGAAAGGATTTGTAAACTTGACGAAAAAAAGAAAAATAAAAATCTTCAAAAAAACCAAAAATAACTTAAACCTCAATCCAAATTTAAATTAAAAGAAAATTATTGCACAAATGAATGAAAGTTCTTTTGAGACACTGTGACATGTTTTACTTGCCACAATGACATGCTACTGTCCTTCAAAGAAAGAGGCAGTGTCTGAGGCATAACTACCTCCAGGTAAAAGAACAATGGCAAAATTTGTGTTTTTAAACAGAGAAACTGCGTCTCCCACAACTCAAAATGGATCAAAATGGTACAGATTGTGTCGCAGCTTATAGAACAAAAAATATAAATAAACAAAAAGAAAAAACAAAAACGGACATGTAAAACAAAAATTACATTCAAAGAAGTCCTCACAAAATGAGAACTAAACAACAATTTTCAAAAAGTTTTTTTTTTTTTTGTTTGTTTTTTTTTCCTTTTTTTTTTTAACAGGTAACATGCAAGATATAGCTGCAGGGGAGCAGCAGGTCTACCTGCAGGCTGCAGCAGTAAATGCTGGTCTCGGTGCACATCCTGGTGCTGGGAAGAGCGGTTAGTGGACGCAGGGCGGGACCTCATCTGCTAAGGCTTACAGGTAGGCTCTCCCGCATGTGCTTCCTCCGTCGCCACGTGGTACGGTTGTACTGAAAGTGGGCCCGGTTGCTGAGCGCAGGGCTGTGAACGGCGTCTGCATTGTGAAGTCCCTTAACTGAATACTTTGGGCCATTATGGATCTGGACGGGAAAAAAAAAAAACAGCCAGTCTGCCTTCTGCCAATAAACTATGAGCTCAAATTATGTCATCATTAAAATGATACACATCTGTCAGAATGAACAATGCCACTGCTACACTCACTAATCTTGCAAGAATGGCAGTTTAACATTCGCTGCTGAAACAACAAATTGACCTAAAGCATTTGCTAGACATGCTTAACTCATGACAGTTTAAATGAACATGAGTACTAATTTTATTTGTGGCAGTAAGGCTTAAGGCTGGTTCATACTTCTCCGCACAAGCGCAACACTGGTGTATCTACTCTGCGTATGCGTACACGGAAACGTTCAAAGTTCTCCGGTCAAACCACGTACTTTGCACATGTTCTACTTTTTCTACCAAAAATGATTCTGAATCCACGTGAAGTACTGTACATGTATTTATATTTGTAATAATATTGATAATAATACTAATAATTATACCAATTATAATTCTGATATTCCCTGCACACATACCACAGCAGGGAGGTTTGTGTCCATTTCTCTATGTGTTACAAATTCAGAGAGCCAACTCAGAGGGTTGCTAACTCTTGTCATCTGGCTGGCGTCAAAAGCTTCCACATTGGTATTTAAGGTGGACGTTAGAGAATCGATCATGCGCAGTGTGTCTAGAACTGCTCGTACACCGCTGCACAGACACAAATTTGGAGTGCAGCAGGTGTTCGGAGGCACACAGTGACGTATAACTCGTCAAAAACGTTCAAGCGGACATGTCCGCTAGTACGTCTATGGAGGAGTATGAACCAGCCTTCATTTGTGTCCAAACTGACTCACGAGCAGCAAAAACGGCACAAAACATCAACAAAACAGGGCAGCACAATTTTGTTGGTACTCTTAGCATGCAGAATCCTACCTTGTGGTGCAGGTGGGGACTTTGCAGAGGGCTGGGGGAGGCAAGGGGGGCAGCAGGAGGGGGCAATTGTAGGACAGCATTCATAGGAAGTGCCCCTTCTATACAAACCTGTCTGCCATGCAATGAATGGATGCTTAGGTTTCTAGGTATGGATACTCTGGACTGGGGGGGGGAATGAGACAAAAACAAAAAGCAGTAAGTGAGAACAATAACAAAGAGAAAAAGTAAGAACAATAACCACAAGAAATAATAAATGACAGAACAAAATACCTGGGATCTGGAAGACATAATCAGTGTCCCCGGAAGGTTTGACTTTCCATCTGGCATCGGTAGAGACGATGGCATGGTGGCCAGCGTGAGCGTGTGGATTGGAAATGGAGCAACATTGGAGGCTGAACAAGGTGTCGAGTCAGAATCCTATTAAACACAACGAAGATTAAAGGGTCCGTTACCACCAAGCTAGAAATCATTGTGCTTAAAGGTGTGAATAACAAGGTCAGAAACGTGTGGTTCAATAGTGCTTCTGCATACGACATACAACGTCACTCCCGGATAACGAGGACACAGAAGAGGCGGAGGACGCAGAGGAGTGTTGCTGGGGACTGGAGATGGACATGGGCGAGTCAGAGCTGTGCGGAGATGCCGAATCCCTCTGCTGCTCCACGGTGATGCTCAGGCTGCTGGGAACCATCTGCTCGCTTTCCTTCAGAACAGGGACTGCATGGGAAACCATATTTAATAACGAATTAAGCGCGGCATTCTGCCTTGGGGAAACTGTTGAGACTATAGTGCTGCATCTCTCAAAAATAATCCACATCAGCTTTCATTAAATTACTGCCTTTGTAGAAAATTATCCTAACATGGTCATTAACACCTCAAAACACTCAGTCCAGAGAACACCTAAAATCAAAATGATGCAGTTTGCTACTAAGTGAGATTAAGGGTGATGTATACAAGCTGACCAACTCACCAGAGCTGTCCAAATGTACACGGTTCTTGCCTCCCCACTTCTTGATGATCCATTCCCTGTAGTCAATTACTTCCTGGGTCACTTTGATGATGCGTCCCAAAGTACTGTGGAGACGGAGTGAAGCAGAAATTGTGGGGGCCATATTAATGCAGTTAGTGTATCACGGAGTGGGCGTCATCTGTAGGTATGCGAGGTTGCGGGGGTCAAGGGAGACAGTTATGGAAATTCCTGGTAACGGTGAGCATCTCCCCACCTGTCGCTGTCCTTGTTGGGGTATGAGTGAGCGAGGGGGGAGACTGCATGGCTCAGCACAATATAGGCATAGTCAAAGACCTGCTTCACTTGCATGGCACCGTAGGAACTCCGGCCGACATCATTTCCTGAAAAAAAATAAACAAATACAGCTGAACGCGACAATGAAGACTGCATTTTAAAGCCTGTTTTGTTGGAGACTTTACAAACTCAGGAAGAAGAACGGGCTGATAAAGCCCTACAAGAACCCCATTAATGTCCACAGAGATAAATTACTTTTGTTTTTGGGTTGGGGAGCACATTCTATTCATTTGAGGGTAATAAGTAAAGAAAAAAACTAATAAAAGGTACACCTGGATGTTGTAACCAGATCAACAGCCGGAAAAGAACAAGCATACAACCAAAAACTTTTCATACCTGGCAATAGAGGATCCTCAATGCACAACATCGAAGGCCTGTATCCATTAGTCATGGTTTTCATGATTTCTTCTTTGGCAATATAAGCACCTCCATTCTTTATCCGAATGGCGGTTTTCAAGTAGTTAAAATGCCTTCCATAGAATTCAAAGAACTCAATAAGCAAGATGCCGAGGTTAATGTTGGGGCTTCTGGCGTCGATGCGTGGGTGTAACTGTACGAATGAGGAAGGACTACAGTTTAACAAGGGCAGTTTGTTCTACGGTTATCTGTGATCAAAAGCATGCTGGTGTTGCTTGATTTTGTTTTTTGGGCATTCAATTCAGTACATTCCAATTTACTGCCAGTACCAGGAAAGCTGTAGGTAATCAGTAAATATTTGAGGACCTTTACATTTAGAAATGAAATAGAAGTACTCCTGACTATCACGTTTTACGGCAGAGATGCAACCACAGGTTGTATTTTAAAATTTACAGGAATTGCAGGGCTACTGGAAAACCCCTCAATGTGTCACTAATTTTTAAACAAAATCAGTAAAGGAACGATAAAGAATTTCTGCCATCCGTCATCAGTCTTTTGCCTTTAAGTCATGTATTGCAGCTACCAAAATCACTGCTGGATTGTGAGGTATTACTTGAACAGTAGCACGTGCTAAATAAATGCAAATTTGTCACCTGTAAGAAGCTAATGACCATCAAAATGAGGCTGTAGGAGCTGATGCCCCCAGTGAAAACCTCATTCAGATCCCTCTGGAGTAGAAACTGCTTTAAGACTAGAATTAAATAAGGCAGCACAGCATACTTCTGAAAGACAGGAAACAAAGCATTGTTAGACACATACATATATAAATACCACACACACACACACACACACACACACACACACACACACAGGAAACAAAGCATTGTTAGACATATACATATATAAATACCACACACACACACAGCAAAACATAACTTGACAGGAAAGGACAAATTGCCGTCATCAACTGATAACTATGATTTTAAAAATACTTTACCGAATGATCCCCTTAAGTCTTCATATTCATATTCAAAAAGGATTATATTGTAATCCTAAGTATTACCAAATCCAGAATCTTAATACTCCATTTAATGCAATTTAAACTGCATTTTAGTGTTATAAGACTTATAACTTGTGTAAATATTACATTTGCATGACACAGTTCAACAAAACAAACTGCACACGTATGCAAAACAGACACATTCAGCACGGTCACTATTAAAACATCTATACTGCAGTTTTCAGCAGTGGTCTGTGTAGAGTAAGCTGTGTAAACTGTCAACACACTTCATATCTCGCTATCTACGCTTTTAAAAGCAAAATTCCGAGAGACCATGCTTCCTTTGTGGGGTTTGAGAGCTCAGTTTACCAGTAGAAGTACTGCAGCCTAGCTGATGGAAGCAAGAGTGTTAACTACACACCAGAAAATGGATTCATCATTTGAGTAGAAGAAACAGATCACAAGTAAAAGGCCAAAACAAAAGTTATGCAGCTATATTATTGCTTGTATTAAAAATTCCCCAAGAATGAAGTATAATCATTGTAAAACCAAAAAAAGTTGGGACGCTGTGTAAAATATAAACAAACAGAATACAATGGTTTATAAAACACATAAACCAATTTTTAATTTGAATTTGAAGCCAGCAACGTATAAAAAAAGCTGGGACAGGGGCATGTTCACCACGGTATTGCATCACCTCTTTTAACAAGACTCAGAGAAGTCAACTCCAGCATTTCTGGATCATGTTTAAATATGGTTTCTTCATTGCATAGTAGAGTCTCATCCTGCATTTATGGATACAGCAATGAACTGTGTTCACAGACATTGGTTTTCGGAAGCGTTCCTGAACCCGTGCAGTGATCTGCACTATAGAATTTTGTCTGTTTTTAATGCAGTGCTGCCTGAGGACCCAAAGATCACAGCTATTCAATATGGGTTTTCCATCTTGTCCTTTGCACACAGAGATTTCTCCAAATTGTGTTTTGTTTTAGCATTACACAACTTTTCCGGTCTTTTGTTGATCCAGTCCCAACATTTTTGAAAGATGTTGCTGGTATGAATTAACTGAACTGGATCAAGTTGAATTAACTTGAGCATATACTTGTTATAAAACAATAAAATTTCTGTTTCAACATTTGATACGTTGTTTGTGTTCTATTTTCAGTTAAATATGGGTTTACATTATTTGCAAATCACTGCATTCTGTTTTTACTTTTTACACCAAATCCCAACTTTTTTGGAAACTGAGATGTACTTTGGCTTGTGTGTGGCTACGCAACACCTGTTGAACACAGCCCTTAACAGTCCACAGCATAAACCAAAAAACACCGAATTCCCCAGTTAGCGATATTACCTTAACGTAATCCTTGATAAATCGAGCGGCTTTTACTCCAGTCTCCACATTAAAACTAATATCCACTTTGACTTCAGTCTCCTGATCTGTTAATTTTATGATAGGAACCTGAAAGAGAAGACAACATTTTCATGTTTAATTCAAGGTTTCTTTTTGCAATGTGCACTAATTCCATTTTTAGAATGGCAATACACTAAAAAAAGCACTGTACTCTACAAAAAAAAAACTATTCTACCATGCTCGACAATCCACAAACCAAAGTGAACAAAGATCACTATTAGTGTGGCCCTAGCAAAAGGGTTTGCGCAGCTCATGGTGGGAAATGCAGGGTGACTGCAACTCACCGTGGCTTTGTCCAGCACTTTAATGGAGTGAGGCTCTGCAACACTGTGCCTCCGCAGGGCCTGTTCCAGCTGCTGTAAGGGAGGGCGCTCCCATTTCCCGAAGACCACCAGGTCAATATCACTGGAATGAGGATAACAAAACTGTCCATTACCACTACATTTAAAAATGTTGTATCGTACAGGACCGAAATCACTCTTTGGACCAATTCAGGCAAGTTTCCGAGTGTTACCTGGTTGGAAGATAAAGTCCGGTACTGAAGCTGCCGAAAATCTGGACCTGGAAAATAAAAGTAAAAGGCTAATGTTGTCTATGGACCAATGGATTCATTGTATTTCTGTAATGTAAGTCCCACCTTACATTTTCTTGGCAATAACGAGGTAGCTTAATATAGTTTAATATAAAGAGTTATTAGTTATTGATCATTTTTTAAAGACTGAATTTAACCACTTTATCAAGGCACACAGGTATTAATGTTAACACAGTAATGAAAAACACACACAAAAATCTACACAAATAAGGATAAAGGAATGATCTCACCCTGATACACATTAAACAAAAAAATGCAAGTAAAATCGACTGAGGTAAACTGACCTAATAAGATTAATAAACGAGCATAAAAGAAACTCGACCTTAGCAAACAAAATTGTTACAAAACATGCAGAAAGTATAAGTGTTTTGTAAATATGGAAAAACTTTAGATCAACCTAACATTTTTAAGAGGTAACAGTATAAAAACCTCAAACTCAAAATGATATAAAATGTAAACTGTGATGTGACTTACAAAATCAGATTCAAAATCAAATTCAACTTTGAGGTAGAGTGAATGTGGTAAAATATGTTTGTTGGATTTCCATTGTTGGTCAGGTTGGTTTTCCTGCAGTTTACTCACAGCAGTGAAATGTCAGACTTCACAAAGCTAAAAAACTGCCATACTAACAAGCTGACATGTCCTTTTTTAAAATCAACAATTTCCTCACCATCTGCACTTTACCTACCTTGCCACTGTATGCATCAGAATTTCTACCGAGGATAATTAAAATAAATAAATAAATATTGAGATCATCTTATCTTACTCTACTTGGACTTATCCAGCTTACATCTGCTGAGGGCCATAGGTCCTTGATGACCGTCTCTATCCTGTTGACCACTTCCTTCCTCATGGCCGCTTCCTCTGGGCATGCAGTCATGAATTCATAGAAATCCACTATTTCCTCATGAAGCCTGGCAAAAGAAGGAAAAACCAGTTATGTAACTGTCAGCTGGAAGGAAAAAAACTAAGTATTTTAACAAAAAAAAAAGTGCCGGATATGAACATTTTATACATTTTTATTTTTTTGTGTGTGTGTGTGTGTGTCCTGTCCGGCAGCTTTAGCAATTTTATTCATAGTCTGAATGCAGTGCTGTGCCAGACATTTGCTTTACCATGAGGGGCTCTATAAACTCTGTATAGGCCCTCATGTTGGTCAATTTCTTTTTATTTGTTAATTTATTGTATTTCATTTTTGACACGTAAAATATTCCAATTGCCGAGCTGCCCAGAAGGGAGTGATAGATTAGGAAAATGAGTGAAGGAAAGGGGTAGGGAGAGAGATTGAGAGAGAAAGAAAGAGTGAGGGAAAGAGAGAGAGAAAAAAAGGAAAAAACAAAAGGGGGAAACGACAGTGGGAGAGAGGCTAAAAAGACAGGAGTGACGTAGAACATTTTATACATAAGTGCATTCTAATATTATTCTACAATACCTTAAAGGACTGAGACAGCAAGCTTGTGGGTGTGTTGTCCACTAGATGGCAACCAAAACCAAAACACATGAAGGGACCAGAAGGCAGCACACTATTTCTCTGCCAGACACTGATTATCTTTTTATAGTCTCTAAACTTACACATTGTATTTTACACTTTTTTCCTGTACACAGATCACCATGGCCTACACATTTAGATGAATATTCTTCCTAAGGTGTTAAAAGAAAAAAACAGAACTGCATGTATATTCATCCATCAGACTTCACACGAGTGCTTATCTAGTGCCACATAGAGGTAAAGTACTTTATAGAATGAGCATCTTCGTGGTGTGGTGTGACTGACAATAACGGACTTTTTCCCCACGTAGGAGACTTGACCTTCAGGTCACCCAGACAACTCAGGTTTTAAGTACTTAAATGTGACATAACAGAATACAAAGTTATTCAATGAATGGCAGCATGGTGGCAGTGTGCAGTGCTCGCACCTGACAATGCCAGGGTTATGGCTTTTAATTAGTGTATGTGTGTGTGTGTGTGTGTGTGTGTGTGGAGTAAGCGTGTTCTCTGTGCTGGCTGTGAAGGTTTGCTCAGGTCGCTCAGGATTCCACCCACAGTTAGACCAATGGGGTATCTGAATTGTCCATAGTGACATATTTTGAGTGTGAATTCTTCATCTAATGACAGTTTTCAATTTTTGGTTAAATAGCATGGATTTCTGACAGTTTTTCCTTTGCAGAACAATACATCCAGTCCTTAATTGTCATCCCTTATGAAGGCACAGTATTTGAGCTTCTGAAACAGATGATTTCTTGTAAACGAGGGCCGGAGCCCTGTGTAGATTAGTTCTTTCCCTGTTCCACCACAAATGATTCAGCTCAAGAGTGATGTGGTAATTAGCACAAGGAGTTGAACCAGGTGTGTTAAAGGAGGGGAAACCCAAAAATGTGCAGGGCTCCGGCCCTCCAGGACCGGAGTTTGACACCCGTGCATTAGAAGAAACCACTTAATTTGAACTCACAACCCATAAGAATACAGCAATGTAGTGTTCTTCTATCAATGATAGCAAGTCCAGAAATTCAAAATATGCCATACAAACTGTAAATAAATTGAACCGGAATGTCAAGAAGCAGAAATTCAGTGTATGATATAGCTGTACTAGTACATTTATGCAGTTATTTCAGTACTTTAATTAAAAAGTTCACACACATGCAGGCAGGAAGAACTGGATCTGCTACTGTACGCCAAATGAACAGGCTACTAGAAAACTTCAAACAAAACTTAATGGTACAAAAGAACTAAATTTTACACATCTGTTTTTCTCTACAGGCCATGTTATATCAGCATGCTCTAAGAATATTTGTTCGTATGAGATTTGCTAAATTTAATCATATTCACGAGTACAAACAGGACAGAATGGGGAACTGTAATCAACTATAAAGGAAACGCTATGCCAGAGACTACCAGCAAGTTTATCATATATCATTAAACATCTGTAACAGTATTTAAGCTAAGTATGTAAATGTTTCTACATTTCACTGTTAAAAATGGTGAGGATTTTATCACAATTACTTCTCAGAAATTAATTCCTAACAGACATGCGTGGACTTCAAACAGCTCTAGAAAGTGTAAATGCGCAGTAAGAGAAAACACGAGATAAAGGACTCTCAAGACCGTTGTGCAATTCTTAAAATAATTTAAAAACTGGTCTTATTCCAGACATTTCACAGTGATTTAGGCTACTTAAAAAAAGAAAACAATTTCATTACACTTTTACAGGACACGAGTCACTAGGATGTTTTTAGCAATACCACTAGAGTTATTTTCGATGCCTCACCAGGCATATTGAAGTAATGATTTTTATGATAGTGAAAGTTAGTGGTTTCACCTTCATAAGGCGTGAACGCCGTGGGGCATGTGATACCTGCGTTACACAAATAGTTTCAGCTCCACCTCAATGCTCCGAGTACAACTGCAAGGTCCATAACTGGACATAATTATTAAAGATTTTCTTTCAGAAGATAAAAATTTGGCGCTACCCGGGTACTTTAATTTTATAGAAGTTGTTTAAGTCGTTCCAGTTTTCTCGCGAACTAAGCGGGTCTTGTGAATGTTGCATGCAGGGAGGTTGTTTGTTTATGCACATTTCTAAGCCTTATTGCAGGTTTTCAAGCAGGTTTTGTTGAAACAACCGCTGCCTCTAATGTTCTTTTTGAACCGACTAATGCAGCTGTGAATATGAACAGCATAACTTTCAGAGAGAGAGAGAGAGAGACAGAAAGATAGGGAGTAAAAGTGCGTGAATGGGCCGGACGGTCGGTCGGGGTTGTTAAGCGCCCCGAACGAACCTCCCCGACCAAAGCGGGCCGGCCCACGCAGGCACTTCCCCGAGTCCGTTCGGAGCCCCCACACGGATGAAGAAGAGGGGAGCAAAAATATATTTATACACACTAATGTACTTATAACCCAGTTAGACCAACTCGGATGCAACCAGGCGCAGTTTCACACCCCCTCCCCCTCCCACACACCCTGGCTGTGTCAGCTAGCGCCGACCCCCGGGACTCGGTATGCCCCATTCTCCGGTCCCCAGTGCCTCATAAACATCCCTTACCGGTCACAAACACCAAACAGCTTGGTCTCTCCGCCAAGAAGGGAAGAGAACCGGGAGACCAGCCTAGGAGAGCCGTGTCCCCCTCTCGGAAAGCGAAGGGCGTAGCGCCGGTCGACAAGGCTGTAGACGGGCGTTACTCAACGGCTCGTCGTCAAAGACATTCAGACTGACTTATTAAAACAAATAAAATAATAATAGGTGATGCCTTACCCATTGACGCCCGGGCTGTACTTCTTGGTCTTCCAGGGCGTCCCAGAGTAGGCGCCGCTCCCGTCGGGCGCCCCGGACAGGAGGTAGTTGATCCCGTACGTGCTCGCCTTGTTGTCGCTTTTCCTACGGCCGGGATGGTGCTGATGGCCGTGGCCGGGCAGCGCGAGGGCGGCGG
>JAODJW010000135.1:4871186-4899723 GCA_026777045.1 Hyperopisus bebe | reverse complement strand
GCCCGTGCCCGTGGCGCCTCGAGCCGGACGGGCTGTCAGCGCAGCCGAACAGCGGCTCCGCGCCGCCGTAGCCTCTCGCCTTGCAGGCGCCGTTAGTCCTTACGGAGGAGCCCGTCGACGGGCTCTCGGTTCCCGATTCCACCGAGGAAGAGGAGGACGACGACGACGACGAAAACGACACAGAGACGGTTTTGTGCAGCGTCTTCCCCTCTCCCAAGTCCACCATTAACCCGTCGCCACCGTCGCACGACAAGGGCGAGGGGGAGGTGTGGGAGCCCCGGTTTGACAAGCAGAAGGGGGGGATCGAGCTGTTGACACAGCCGTGGTGGACGCCGCTCTTGCCGTCTGTCGTGCCGGGGTCCAGCGCTGGCAGATTGACGCAGAGGTGCTGCGCGTTCAGCAGATGAGCGGAGCCGGACCGGATCTCCTGAGAGGTCCTCCACACCTGCATCCATAAGGCATTAGCGGGTCCTTTCTGCTCGGGCTGAATCCAAGCCACCCTCGGATCCATTCAACTTCTTCTTCTCCTTGCAAAACCAGTTTCAGTGAATCCCTTTATAAATTAAAGCTGCTCTTAACAATTCGCAAGTAAGCCACGTTTTCTTAAAAAAATAATAATAATTAAGCAAATGTTACGACCTAAAATGGATTATGCACCGCTAATCCTAAATAGCTAGCAACTAGCTAGCTACTATAAAGTGTTCAACACCAGGGCGACCCAATATGGCGCATTCCCTTGAACCCGAAGCCATGTGCGCATGTCTGTCGAATTTTTAAACTGTCGCCCTTATCCCACCCCAGTTAGAAAGTGTGGCTTCCCCAGCTTCCCTGGTCGATCACTAAATATTCAAGCTGGATTTTTTCCCGTTCAGTATGAACCATTGAGAAAGAAAAAATGCAACCCAAAATAAATTTGTTATTATTATAAAGACGGAGCGTGAGAATAATGCAACGTAAAAATGAAATCAGATTTTTATTGCAAACGCTGTACAAAAATGCATCTAAACAGGCATTATTCTAAAATGCATCAGTGCTGTTTCTGACTATGTAGAGAGGTCAAGTGTTAAAACTATGTATATAATGTCGTACATAGTTGCAAATTGTCTTGAATTGTCTTACGTGTTGTATGTTACACAGGGCACACCCAACAAGACCAATTATTTTAAAACTTGGGCATTGGAGATGTTTCTGATTTGTGAGATAAGATCTTTATTACAAATACTGTTACATTTAAACAATAAAACATTAACATGAACAGCAGAGCGGAATAAAGTAGAGCAATTATGAGAGACGAGCTTTACTTGTTAGCAATTTAGACTACTACTGAATCCACATTTTAAAGAAATATGTTTAGGCCTATTTCTTCGTGCCTGTTGCGCTTGGAAAACACGTTACCTTGCAAATGAAGACAACTTGCCGAAATTAAATCGCCGATCAGGCACCGAAAAGTTATTGTATAAAAGATACCAATGGTGGTTTTCCCTGTGGGCAATGTTTGGCTGACTAATGACTGTTCACTGTAATCCCATAAATACAGCTCTCCGAGCAGCAGCGTGGTTGACCTGCTGCCTATAGGCTGACTGTCTGCATTCGCAGTTTGGGTTCATGTGACTCTGCTTTTGTGTGGGTTTCACTAGAGCTTTCTGGCTAGCTCCCACAAACCAAGGGCCCGCTTTTGATGGCATAGTTCTCCCCCCTCCGTTGTGTACGAGATTCTGGCTTCGTGTGCAGTGCTTCGCTCATTAAACTTTTTATAATGACCTCCCGGTTATTATGGGATGCATATGATTATCGTCACTCGTAACACTTCCCATCTATCCACCGCCTAATTATACTACGGTTGGAAACTATTAACGGAAAAGACCACACCTTTTACGACTCATTTGCGCGTAGAATTACGTAGAAAGTGCTTCGGCAGAGGTAATGATTTAAAAAAAATCCTATAATAATAGGTTTTGAAAAGAGTGCTTTATCCACGTGATTTATTGTTGAGTTTTAAAGCTATATTAAACGATTTATCAGTGTAAAAAAATACATGCGTTAAGCAGTTATTAAACTTTTTGTAAAATAGTTTACCCACTAGAGGGCAGGATTGAGTTGTAACTGGATGGAGCGTATTCATGACTACTCATTGATTTTGTGTGTGTGTGCGTGTGTGTGTGTGTGTATAGACGCACACACATATTCAGATAATCAGATTTTTCCACATATTTTAACAATGCATCAGCCAGAAACTTGGTTTTCATTATTTATGTTTGAGATGATTTTAAATGCTTATGTAAGGTATGCATATCACCTACCTTGCAGCTGCATGCACTGTATTCATCTCCTTTCTCGCCAACCACGTCCATCAAGACACATCATGACACCTGGAACCAATAAAGTTCATTTTATCTGAAATCTTAAAACTGCTGTTAATAATTAATAAAATGTGCTTGTGTTGGAGTCTTTTTGGAGACACTAATTTTCACACTAAGTTCATATTGAAAAGTATGTTTTTGAAAAATAAATGACTCAGTTGTAGTACAAAGGTAAAATAGTCACAGGTTACAGTTAAAATGGTGGTGTTGGGGGGTGTGTGGGTCATGTGATCTCAGCTATTGCTGATTATGTCATTCACCTGCCCTCTTTCCTAGGATGGATCTAACTTGATGTGCTTTGATTTTGCCTTCTGTATTCAGCCGTGCATTTGGAGAAGGGCCTGTCTAGATTGTTCCTACGTCATCTGACAGGGGTTACTCTGCACTCTTTTATTTTCCATATTTACTTGCTATTTAAGTTCTGCCTTGACTCAGTCCGTATTATCCCTAAAAAGCTGAGTCCTTTGTGTAGTATTCCCAGTGTTACATGGGTTTATTCGTCATCTCCTTCAAAACCATTCTCATATAGGGCTCAAGCTATAATGATTCATGGTACAGGACATAAAACAATAGTGAGTCAACTGTAAAGGAAAACACACAAAAGGAAACCCAATCCAAAATTCAAGCATGACCCCACACTATAGGTACTGCCCTCTTGTACCTCAAATCTGATCCTTGACATTTGGCCCTACTTATACCCCTAATGGCCTAGTTGGTGTCACTTGAGTAAGCTGGACTTCATGAATTCAGTTGCCCATTGGGACAGAGCTGGAAATCAGTTGCCATAGGAACACGAGCTCTTGGTGGTTCACATAATACGAACAGCAAAAGATGTAAGTGGTAATCTCATACAATGCTTACGTTAAGCAGCTATGCACCTTAATACACTCATTGTTATTCAAGTGTTCGCATTTGAAACACCAATTTTTAAGCCACTTCTTAATTATATAACTTCACTAATATTCCTGTTACACAGATAGTTTGCAGCTGCTTTTTTTGTTGTTTATTCTGAATCTAGGCATGACCTGACTTCATTCTACTGTTTATAAAAGATCATGGCAAATCCTGACCAAACAATTGTCATTTCTTGACCTTGGAATCTCTACTGTGCATGCAGCAAGGCTATATGCTCTGCCAAAACAACCACTCAAAAGCATTTTAAGTGCTGCATATTCTCTCACTGATAATGTGGCTTTTTTGTCCCTGCAGTTTGAGAGCAGCAAGGTGATATCAATGCTTCTCTCTTCCAGCTCCATTGCTATGAAAGATGGGAAATCACATGACATCTGTAATAATCTTTCTTGTGGACGGTAATGCACATGCGATACATTTTTTTTATACCATATTCCCATTTGAAGTATTTATGGATACTTTATTTGCCTTTTGTACAATTATAGTACAGGTACATAGGATTTCTTTGGTTTTCACATATTTCATCTTGTTCTCCATGAGATACATAATAACACACAAATATATAGGCAAGACCAAGTTTTGTGGTAAAATCCCAGAATCAGCCAACCACCACCACCCTTGGAGAAGTTAGGATTAGGCATCATGTTCAAAGGTGATATGATTACTCTATTGGTCATAGAACTCAAACCCATGTCCTTCCAAACACTGGCATAGACCTCAAACTGACTCAGCTACGCACCACCGTGCTTGTAAACTGAAGCTTTTGATGATCACAGAAGCATCTGTTCAAGACAACAGCGTTCAGATAATTCATCAGTATTCATCAGTCAAGTGTTTTTATTGAACCAGACATATCTTCTGTTGGCTTTGCAGATGCCTGCTGATGTTGCTTAGTAACAGGACAATCCTTATTCTCTCCATCTTCATTACGAACCCTATATACGCAAAGTGGCAAGTTGACTGGGTACTTCTGCTTTCTAGTCCAAACTGCCTTCTCCTCCAGACTGTGAATCACATGGCTGCAACGGAATATGTACAGCAGACAGACAGGGTCAGGATGTTCACTTACTGCAGAAATGCTAGGACATGTGACGTAAGTAATTTTAAATGTGGTGCCAGCATCTCAGAAACTGCCAGTGTCTAGAGTTTACAGGGAATGATGGACAAAATGATATGAACAAAAATCATCCAGTCAGTGGCTTCTCTTTGTGCCGAAACACCAGGTTAATGAGGAAGGTCAGGGGAAACCAGGCAGATTCGTTAAAGCAAACAGGACAGATACAATAGGACATCCACCCGTTTACTATAATCGGACAGATAAAATAACAGCTCAGTACAATAGTGGTGTCCAGAAAAGCTTCTGAAAACACACAGCTTATCAACCATTGAATTGTTTCTGGAGATAAATGGGAGATCTACTTGTTACTATTAAGGGGAACTTAATAAGGTGAGCACTGAGTATATACTTCCTTAGTTTTTGACTGATTGATAGGCTTTGACTTACAGAGATAATAAGCTAATGATTATACAGCTTCTTAGCTTTCAGTGCTAATGATATATGGATTAATTGTTAAAGGGAAGAAATATGAGTGGAAGCTAGAAGAGGAATGATCTGAAAATGTTTGTGTGTTCAGTTTTTTTTTCTTCCAAAATTCAAGATTTTTTCTTAAACAGTGCAAATGGGTTCTTCTATATGGACATCGCCTAATTCATAGCTAATGTTCCCGAGTAACAGAATGTAAATGGGAAATCTCCTGGAGGGCCGGATAATAATGAAAAACGCAACTTTTGTTGCGCATTATACCAAATTCTAAGTTTTAATTCAGTCAACCTCATCAATCCATCATCAAACTGCAAATCCTGCTCAAGGTCACATGGACCCTATCCCAGGTAGTACAGGGCACAGGGATGGCATGCCAAGCTATTGTACGTTATGGGAGATAACAAGGGGGCAGCATGGTGGTGCAGTGGTTACCACTGTCGCCTCACAGCAAGAAGGTCCTGGGTTCGCCCAGGGTGCCTTTCTGTATGGAGTATGCATGTTCTCTCTGTGCATGCGTGTGTTTCCTCCCACAGTCCAAAAACATGCAGATTAGGTCAACTGGCTACTTTTAATTGCCCATAGGTGTGACTGCGAGTGTGTGTGGCTGTTTGTCTGTGTCGGCCCTGTGGTGGACTGGCAGCCTGCCCAGGGTGTACTCCGCCTCCCGCCCAAAGATACTGGGATTGGCTCCAGCTTCCCCGTGACCCAGATAGATAATGGATGGATGGGAGATAACAATTAGCCTAGCCACATTTCATTAGCTTTAGGTGAAAACCCACATACAGAGAACACAGGGAGAGCATGCAAACTTGGGCAATTCACATTAGTCTAACTGTGGGCAGAAACCTGAGCACCCTGAGAGAAATTTCACAGCAAGCAGGGAGAACATGCTTACTTCACACATGCAGTGGGGGTGGCATTCAAACCCCCAGCTCTCGAGGCGTGAGGCAGCAGAACTACCCGCTGAGCGACCATGCCACCCCCAAAGAAACAGTGTCATCTTAAACAACCCACAACCTATTTACTAAGTCTGCCCTGCAGATGGAGGATTTAAAGTTACAGAATCTGATGATGTCACCACACCATTGTCACCCTAATTCTTTTATGCATTTAACTTATTCCTGTGTAAAACCACTGTTATTTTCAAAATCCATAGCTCCATTCCAACACGAGCATGCAAGGTGATGACAAAATGGTCATGACGTGATGAGCTCTCGATTTAGGGTAATACACGTATTCTAAATGCTAAATACCGTTAGCTAAATATTCAGCCCCTGTGACAGGCATGATGTAATCCTCCTTCTGTGAAATGTACGCGTTTACGAATGCACATTCAGCCTTGGCAGCCTTCAGCACCTAGAGCGTCTGCTGGAGTTTGTACAGAGTTGTGAGACTCTTGCTTTAAATTTCCTTCACTGTGATCAACCCTCCTGGGTCTCTTAAATCCAGAAAAGCTGCCCGGCAACAAAATTACCAGGAGAAAAGCAAAGAAGCGCAATAAGAAAATATCAGAGCTGATACACGGTAACTGCAAAGCAGCAATATGGATCCCTTTCAGTACATTCTCCTGAAGTGCAAAAATGAGGCTTGATGAATTTATGACTCAAATTGGCCCACAGCATGAGCGTTTGCCCTGCAATGGAGTGGTATCCTAGCTGAGGCTCAATACCCACCATAACCACGAAAAGGATAAGTGGCCACGGAGAATGGAGACACGGATAGATCACTTCCAATTCTGAAAGAACAAGATAAGAAGCTCTGTCCAAAAGCACAGGGTAGTCATGTTAGCCTCTGTAAACACCTTGAAATAGGGCAAGTTAGCATATTAGTCATTTTAAGATTCATTTAACAGGTTATAAATATCAAATTAAAAAAAATGATTAAAAATACCCAGTAGTGAGCTGCAAATGGTTGCATAAGCTTTATTACCAGTTTAAAAGCCTTGTAAATGTGACATAAAATCTAGAGCTAAAAATACAGCGACCAGTTGGCTGTAGCACTGCTGACGGCCCCGAGTCGAACGAGCACAGCAGCTAAGGCTCTTCTGCTCTACATTTAAATTTCTATGCTCGCTGGTGACAGTGAGACAATGGCACAATGACACCAAGTGACAGATATTAAGAAATCAGTTTGTTCCACAACTACAATCTGCCAGCAGGTATAATAAGATCACTTCTTACACAGGGGCAAAAGCAAGACATGTAGAAATGCAGAAAGAGAACAGAATTTACTTTTGAGAATTTCCCACAAACCACCTACTAATATTACAGTTTGACCACCTACAACAAATAAACACGTCTGCTTTATTACTGATGTGTATCACCAAGTCACACAAGTAGAAAATATCCTATGTGAATAATACCTGTTCAAACTGAGGACTTCTCTTATGTGATTTACAATGTTCATAACATGAGCAAAACCAGTGTACACTGCAGTTCAGTGCCTCAAACTGGACTTCAATATGCATCAAACTGATTCGGCTAGTAAAAATGTTTAAAATGACATAACTCCTACTATTATGTTCAAGGTTACAATTATTCACCCTGTCAAGAAAAATCCATTTTTGCATAATAATCCAATACCGGAACAAACGGCAGACATTTTCCACCTCAATAGATTTTTAACCATATGAAAATACTCTACAATATGTTTTGTAAGCATACATAAAGTCTCTTTTTACACTGTGCAATAATCAATCATCTCAATAATACAGTACAATCCCAAGGTAATGAAACAATGATGCACAATCTGTACAAGTTCTTCAAGGGGTTTAATATTAAATATAGTTTAGCATGAGATGAAATAGCTTAATTTTATAATAATTATGTTACAACAGTCTGGTGGGAATTTGGTCACGAGTAAGAAAGAGCTGTACATAAATTTCTCAAAGTTAAAAGGATCCATTCAAAATAAACCAGAACTGAACAAACAGTGAACTGTGACATACTAATCATCTACTAAATATGAGTAAGATTCAAATGAGAAGAGTACGAATGGAGAGATGCATTTAAAGCGATTCGTGGCCCCATTGAGTATAAAAAAAGGTCGGGCTGTGAAGACAGACACAGAAATAATGAAGGTACTGATTCACTGTCACTGATTATCCGTTTTTGAAGGAAAAACTAAACTGTGGTTAAATTAGATAATGTATAACAAACATACTGTGCTTCATGGCAGCAAGACATCAGAATCCCAAGAGAGAAAGAAATCTGCGGCCGAGACGAGGAAAGAGCAGGCTTTCCGTCCGCACGCAGCGGCGGAGAGGCCGCGTGGCAGCCTAGCCATCGGACACCGGCGGTGAGACCCAGCCGTATTTCTCGTGGGTTTTCACCAAGCTTCTGAAAGTCGCCTCCGCTTCTTTGCGGCTGAAGGCCTTCTTAGACTTCCCAGCTTTTCTGCAGATTCGCCCCTGTGGATGTTGAGAGAAAGACCTTCAGTAAAGCAGAGCTAATAATAACAACTCGCAATATTCAGTTTTGTGGCCTATAAATGTAATAAACCAGAAGCACATCATGTATTCCTAAATATCTTTGACAAAATTAGATGTGATAACTAAATAATAAACTTTAAAATAGACTTTTTGTCCTGTGCCTCCTGGAATTATCTCCAGGCTTTCTGTGACCTTGTGTTTGATAGGCGATTATAGTAAACGGGTGGATGGATTTAAGAAATTAACCATACAAAATTCAGAACAATTTTCAAATAGGTATTTCAAATACCACACTTTCTATTTCCACTGCAGAATACCTAAATAACAAAAATGAATGATTTTGTGCAAAAGTGTAATCAGGTACTAGGCCTATTATTTAAGAGAATCAGTAAGTCAAGCAGGTCTCATTGTCATACCATCCACAACATGGGATAGACTGGGTGCTGGGTACAAATCACCATCAAATAAGACACCATCATTAAATAAGAAGCTGGCTAGGCACTTAAAATCTGAAATCCATATTTTTTTTAAATTATAAGGATGACCAACTCTTTTTAGCTTGTATCTGCTATCAGAATGTAACTATAAATGTTACCTGAAAACATGTGCAACTATCATTCCTCAGACAACCACATGCAGAATCACATATCATGGACAATTCAGAAATTCCAGATCACCAAACTGTATGTTGTTGAACTGCGAGAGGAACCCAGGAGAAAACCCATGAAACAAACTTGCAAAAAGAGAGGAAATTCAAACTGCCTAACCACACACCCCCCCCCCCCCATAAATACATGGCCACCCCAGTTGACATTCCTCAACAAATAATAAAATCCAAAAATACAATCATAGTCTAATCTGATCACCCCACTGTAGGGCAAAGCCTCTGCGTACCACAGGCAAGAATGCTACTTATAAACTACCCAACTTTTGTTAAATTTGTGTCTAATATATTTTATTAGAGAATTTATCTTAATCACATAGTGTTACTCTAAAGCTTAATCAAATTAGATGCTGTTGGAACAACAGCAACATATTCCCTGGATGGACTCATCACCCGCCCCCCATCTTTATCATCCCATCCCCCATCCCTACACTTTCCACACCCCTAAACCTCTACATATACACTCTATCCGCCTCTCAAAATATCTGTATTATAAACCCAACTTTGTGTAATCTGGTTCTCAAAATGTCTCAAAATGAAATAAGTTCCAGATTGTCACCTATATAATGTTTCTGGAAAGTTTGAAAAAGACCCATCAAATACTTTTAGAGTTAATGTGTTCACAAGACAAAGTATCTTCTGCAGCCACCCTCTCCTTCTTTTGCTGCCACCTAGCATTGCTTCAGTTTTGGTGTGATGTGTTTCATAATGAAATAAGTTCCAGACATGTGAAGCTTGAAAAATATTCGACAAATGCTTTTTGAATTATTGTGCTAACAAGATGTGGCTACCCTTCTCTTTGTGCTGCTTCCATTTTGGTGTGATGTGAAATTGTGAATCAGAATTTCATCAGAGTTCTAGATCTTCGTCTATATAATGTGTTTGCAATGTTTGGGAAACTGATCTGTCAAATACTTTTGAGTTATCCCACTATTAAGTCTAATAAGTGTCTAATAAGGGTCTGCAGCATCTGACCAGTCTGAAAACCATATATATTTCCCATATTCTAATGGCAAAGGATTACCAGGATTCAAATGATACAACAATGTACTTTTCACCCTACTGTCAAGGACATTACGATATGATACGTCTAAAATGTGTCACAGACTAACACCAGCAAATTAACTGCCCAGCAAGCAAACATCAGCCCTGTATTGCCAGTCCAGCACAGGGGCACATTTGGACAAATTATCTACACCAATTAACATGACAGCATGTCTTCAGACTGCGGGAGGAAACCCAAGCACCATGGGGAGAGTGTGCCAACTCCACACACACACAGAGCAGGACTGGATTTGAACACCAGACCCGCGAGGTGTGAGGCAACAGCGCTACCCACTGAGACAGCAGACAGCGTACAATACATTTCAAAATTACTAATTTTCTCACTTAATTTCATTGGCATGGATGTTTATCAGCACACATCTCATCCGTACATATTGTAAAAATCAGACCAATCACTAAATCCACATTTTAACACACGATGACACAAAATAAAATACGTATAGAAATATAAAGACTCTTTATTTGCCCTTTGTAAATCAGTACATAGAACTTCCTACTCGCGCGACATATGAGTGACGTAACAATTAACAGGGTAAGATAGCAAGAAACATCAAAGCGTGCATATAACTTGGAGCTGCAGAGGTATGTATTTATGGGATAAATATGAAGTAAATTGAATAAACGGCTGAAACAGAAAGAAATGACTAAATGAAGGCTAAATATACGAAATAAATAAAAACAATATGTTAAAAATGACTGAAATAGTAAATGTGGCAGAGTAAAGCGCAATATGAAAAATATCGGTACGTTAAACATCTTAAGGTGCTTCTTACCTGGCCTTTGACTAGACTGGCTGCAAACTGCCTCATGACCGCCTCCACGGTATAAGCACTGGACCATCCCCGAGGCGTCAGCAGCTCCATGCAGATAGCGCCCCCATCAAGTATGTAGCCGTTCTCCAGCCTGGGGGTGAGGACCCTCATGAAAGGCGGCTGGAAAGGGAAATTGTCGGGGAAAGAGATACTCACGGATATATACTCCGTCTGGGTCTCTTTCATATCCTGCCAGAGAGCAGAGTCTTTGTCCACCTGGTGCAGCTTAACGTGCCATTCAAAGAGGTTATCATCGGCCAGCTCCACTGTTATGAAGCTGTCCCCCAGTCTCTTGATGTCCTGGAGTTCCTTCATGAGGCGCTTGGTCCTCAGCTGGTGGCACTCCTGTCGCTGCGGTCCATGTGCTCGCCCTGGAGCAGTGCTTGCCTTGACGGCTTGTTTCTCCTTAACCTGCTTACCTCTCACCGACTGATGGTCCTCTTCTTCTGCCGTCTTGCTCCTCGCATCTGGGGGGTTGCAAGCGGTCTTCTCGTTGCTTGTGTTACACGGCTTCAGGTTGTTAAGCTTTGGATTAACGCTGCTCCTGCCGCCTTTACAGGAGCCCTGGTGATGCAAAGCCTCATCCGCGTCTTTTTCTGAGATCCGACTGACACCTATTTTCCGTAGCAGCGTTGCCATTGTTTTTTTTTTTTTTTTTTTTTTTTTTTGCCTTTTTTTTCTTTTTACGTCCCCGTTTTCGATTGGCTTCCTGCTTCAGAGATCAAGCGGAGACGTAAAGCTCCACAGCAGCTTCTGGAGACGACTACTGGACGGAAGTCATCTGAATCTCAACAAAATAAATGCGAGAAACCAAAGGCCATTTTGAAAGAATATTTTCCAAAAAAACAGCTGAGTGCAACTAGCTCATCTGTATATATTACCTTTCGAAAACGTTTCGATCAATTTGAGAGATGCAGTATTACTGAGCACAGAAACGCATCTGCAAAAATCACGCACATCTTCCGCTCACCCGTCTCACGTGATTTTTATTTTCTAATAAATGAGATAGAGGGGAAAAAAAACTATTTTATGAGATCCTTTACCGATAACCCAGATACCGCTTTTTCACCTGACAGGATGCAATGTTTCGTGTTTGCTTTTGATAAATAAAAAACCCTAAAAAACCTGCTGTAAGTTATAAAATACAAGACACTTTAATTCAGTATCCAAAGCTGGGGAGCCTTCACGAAAGGTTCCCCATCCATCTCCGTTTTCAGAGGCGCTGTTTGCGGCGACGCAGCTGCGGCTTCGGTGGTGAGAGACGCGGAAATGTGCGAAGCTGAGTTATGAAAATCCTCCGACAATGTAAATGACCAGGACATTGACAATGCCGCCTCCCGCAGTAGCCGTTGGGGTTTCTATGTAACACCCGTTGTTTTGCAAAGAAGGCAAATGTTCGAGCAGATCTCCCTGGCAAGCCGATTATTTGCTTGATATGGGTTTGGACGTCGCAGTATATACTGTCATATGTGGAAACAGAGTGAACGTCTCTGCCTTTACTCGTAGACGGACATTAAATGGACTAATAATGCAAAAAATAAAATCTGTAAAGGGATGAAAGAATATAACACACAGAACAGTTTGTATATGAGTGACAATAATTAATCTCGTATACATTTACCATTCCTTGGGTTAAAAAATTATAGAAACTTTATTAGGTATTCAATTTCCTTAATAAAAACTTAGCCTGAATACAATTAGAGCTTATACTTAATATATTTCTCAATACGGAAAATTAAATTACAATAATTTCAAGGGATGCTTTTGTATTTGTAATAACCATGTAATACTGTGTTTGAGCCCAAAATTAGTAAAATTTATAAATCTATAACAGCCTTCCAACCTTCCACAAAATTTATATAAAACGTAAATTGTAGTAATTTTCAAATAAATTATACGGGTTGTCTACCAGGAAAGATCTTTCCATTTGCAACGTGAGCTTACAAATAAATGACAGTAGTGACACTGAATAATTCCTTTTGAAATTTCAGGATTTATGAGGAACTTATGACAGACTATATATAAATAAAAACCCCATACACATTCCATAAGGGCTTATCCAACAAAAGGTTGCAGTATTAGCTACACGTCTACTCAAGGAAGCTCTGGGCGTGTAAGGTAGGGGAGACCCTTGGACAGGACGCCAGTGCATCACACACATGCACAGCTAAACTCCGCAGACTAAGAGCTTATAATCGTGTTTTTGGGGTGAGATCAACCAGAGAACTTGTAGGAAACTCCACACAACCCGGGAAAAAATTAAATCCCCAATACAGACGCTGCTAGAATGTACCGCAACTGTCCGAGTCACCGTGCTACCAATTTATTAACACTGCTTTCAGTTTTCTTGACTTCCGTCCGTTTCATTTCATGTTCCTCTGTTATATTACTAATATATCTATTTATCGATAGTGATGCAAAAAAAGGAACACAGCGGTATGTTTGTTATGAACAGGAAATTGAAATCTTTATCTCCCTGTAATGTACAACCGTGACAGAAAGAATGTCTAGCAATTTCCTCCATTATTACCCAGGGAAGGAGAGTAATAGAAAAAAAATCCTGTGACTTGGTTACTAGCTGTTGTTTGGTGCCACCTACTGACTAAAGAGTGTAAAAACTAGATGAAGATGCTTATCGTCGTCACACCAGTTTTCCTGGTGAGGGTCCAGGTGGCAGCATGCCAAGCAGGTGGTAACAGACCTCCCTTACTGTGGCCGCAGACACCAGCTCGTTCCGGAGCAGCACCAGACATTCCCAGGTCAGCTGAGAGACAGGGGTCTTCCAGCACGTTCTAGCTCTGCGCTGGGGGAAACGCTCAGAACAGCCCCCTTGGGAGACAGGCTTAAAAACAGCTCTAAGTAAAAGACAAAATAAAATATCACAATGGATACTGCTTTTAATATTTAAAAGAAAATACAAAACAAGGAGGACTGGACATTTACAAAACATTTACAAATGAAATAATCAAGGTTTTGACATATATACACATGGCTTTGATTTTCCAGCTCTGAAATCAACAACGATAGTGAACTGTCAACTCTGCTAAAGCCCGGTAAGAAGGCAAGACGGCAACCAGTTTGGTTTGAGCTTAAGATGCAGTTCGTTTTATAGCGTTCGATGGGCTATTCGAGGGAGCCGATGTCGTACGTCCCTCAGACGAGTCGACCTCACGACTTCACTTGTCGGCAGATGGATCCGAGCTGCGTGATGCAGCTGGTGACCGCGGGGGCCACGGGCTGCGTAGTTTCCCCGCGCCACGCTGCCAGAGTCTCCATGGCCTCTTTAGGGTTGCAGGGCGACAAGTCGTAAATCGTGTAGACAGCCGCCAACTGGACCGCCCACGGCACACCTGCGAATGAGCACGGTGAACAGGTGAATAGTGCTTTGTAGACACTAATTAACATTTTCGGGTCTGACCCGACCGCTACCACCTCCTGTTCTCCCTGCTTGCAAAAGCCCCGATCCAGAACCTGACACGTAGCCAACCAGGACATCATCTAATATGGGTCAGCTGTCACTTACGTTACATTCATTCATTTAGTAGAAGCATCTATTCAAAGTGTCATACGGTTGAGAAGGTAGAGTCGGCCAGTCCCTGGAGCTACTGAGGATGTTAGGCCTTGTTCAAGGGCCCAGCAGTGAAATCACGCTGCCATCTGTGGGTTTCAAACCAGTGACCTTCTGATCAAGGACCAAGCACGCTAACACACTGACCGCCACTTATATACTTAGTTTATATATGAAGGAGGCACAGTTACTAAAGCCGGACCCCCCCCCTTTATGAAGGCCTACAAAACCATTTTCACAGGACTCCACACAGCCGTTTAACATTAATAGAGGAATGTCCATGACTCACATTTTACATGTTGTGCAGATTCAGAAACTTAAAAACACCACCAAAGGCAGTTAAAGTCTAAACAATGTGTCCACCACCCAGGAAACAAGGACCCTAACCTGAAACAGGGAGAAGGTACCAAGGCCCTCTCTCAAAACTTTATATTGTATGAAAGGCAATCTACCTTCTTTTTGTCCATGTCTGCCGAAGGTGTTGATCACTTTTGCCACGTTTCTTACAGAAACTATGGATCTCTCCTTAATTCCCAACTGGCCAAGGCGTCCTAAAAAACACGCAGATATACTGAAAATGAACCAACTGTTATGAAATGGTAACAGCTTATCATGAAGTATTGCACGTAGGCAGTTCTCTTTATTATGAGTATTATAACGGGAAAAGGGCAAACAATTTCACCAATTTTAGCATTAAAACGTACAAACGTATGAAGTGTACAGAATTGTAAAGATCCTAAATGCAACAAAATAGGAATAGAAAAGTGGCATTTAATTTACCAATTAATCTTAAAACAGATGCCACAGAAACGTCTGGAATGCCAGGTGGTTGATTTCTTGGTTGTGTCACCCACTTGTTCATAATAGGCCAAAGTCCTTTTCTGTTAATAAAAAAAAAAAACACATCCATGACAATTTTGCGTGATAAGGTTTTTCCACAAAAGTGGCCGTCTACGAAATCACACACGTTAGCGGAAACAATCTGTGGAACACTTAAAGGACGTTGCCACCTTCTTTGTTCTGTGTCACACCAGAACCCTAGAGCACGCAGAATGTTTTCGATGCAGCAGACCAACATAGAGCCATTTTAATAAAATGCAATGATGGCTCTTTTAAAATATAAATTGCCATCTTTATTTATAGCCACGATTGGTCTAATACTAGCAGCAGCAAAGACAGGGAAGCAACACTAAACAACACTCATGGTAATGCACTAACAAAACACACACATTCCACGGCAAAGATTACACAGTTATGACATTTCACCATTTGCAACATAAATACACAAATAAGCATTTACACTATATACAGACTCGCATGATGCGGTGAAAAGCATGCCGGTCACTGCACAATTCGTCCTGCTGACCAACCCCATGGCATTACATTTATGTCAGCCAATCGTGGGCAGTGGGTGGGATCAGAACAAATTATAAGGTTCGCCTTGGGTACCCTACACAGGCGATGCACCGAAATGGTGATCACCGCGACGATCAACACTCATACGATGTTGATTTCGTCTGAAATATACGGCCACCTTAAGACATGTGACAAAATTAATGCTACTTCAGACTTACGATATTAAGTTCTCATATGTCCAGTTCCACTTCTTCTGGGTGCACAGCAGATCGAGTGCATACACGTATTCCCAAGCTGCCCGGTTCAGGTCATCACCATGCCTCTCATGCTGCTGGAAAGTCATATTTACTCCCATTTGGAGTGGGACTAATGTTTTCGCAATAATCTTCTCAATGTCACATGGAGGATTCTGAAACAAAATGGTCAGTTTGTTATTCTACGAGTTCACACTTCCTAAATACACATTTCCAGTTAAAAGCACTATTTTAACATGAAAAACTATTTTTCCAACAAGCAAATAGTCTACAGAGGGCTTCCCTAATGGCTTTTCTTCCTCTTCCTTCATAGATAGTAACCAATTACAACAAAATCAGTAGTTTATCACAAGACAATGTGCAAATAAAGTTCTCATTCAAGTAATATTTCAATAACCAGAATTTGGTGTGATCTGCACAAAAAATGACCAGTTCTTCATGGTCCACTGCCAGTCTTAAATAAAATAAATAAATAAATTTAAAAACACTAACTAAAAATAAAGTGAGCATTAAGGGCCTACCGTCTCCCAGCCAAGATACTTGGTAAGGCATTCCAGGACCTCCCCATCCGCCCGATCCTTGATCACCGCGTGCATGGCATTGCACACGATCCCCGAGTGTGGGAGCAGAATGTTGTACCACGTTGTCACGATGAACAAAATTAACTTTGCTGACTCCGGGAAATCTATTTCGGAAAGAGGGGAGAGTTAAAGTTAGCAGAAGACAAAACCGAAGATTGCAATTCAGTGCCATCTCTACTCCTTAAGGGGTTACACTAAGTGTGTACACACCACAGAATCCTCCATATACAGCATGCTTTGTCAGAGCAAATTGTCCTTCACGAATTTATCTTCATATACAAATATACACAGACTAGTATCAGAAGGATTTAACAAGGTCTTTCACTTTTATTTTCAGTGTGCATTACATTTTAAGCTATACAGCTCAGCATCAAGTTGCGCTCAATAGCTGAATCCTATTACTGATTTTACCTTCTTTCAAGATGCAGTAGGCAAGGAGATGAACTCTTTCCGATTCATCTCTCTGCCGACATAATCCTGTATAGACCCTACAGAGACACTGCAGGTGGTCCCCGCTAAGGGTGTCCTTTTCACTCTTCATCTTTGACAAGACAGCAGACAGGAACTCATCTGCCAAAGACTAAGAGACAGAAAAAACATGAGACACCAATGCAGAGTTCCTTCACACTCAGATTCAACTGCTAAAATGAATACTAACCCTATTAATGCCACAAAACTCGTGGATGACCTCACGCTCCTCATCCCTCAGCACTGGCACTTTTGAAATCCTCCCAATTTTGAGATGGCTTCTAATCACTGGCAACACATCGAAGCAGGACGTTTCGATTTTTGTCAAAGCCTTTGAAATTACTTCCACCGTACTGTTCGCCACACTGACATCATGAGAGCATTCAGGCTGTAAGTCTTCTTTAGGCACTTGAGATGTGACTTTTTGAAACTTTTCTTGGTCCCCGACAGGCCTAGTCGGAGGTGCGATGCTGGGAGTAGCTTGGGACCCATCTTCGAGCCGAAGCTTTTTGGCACTTACCGGCAAAAGCATATTTACTCCCGGTCTTTTCCTCATTTCTTCACGGGGAGAAGAACAACTGAGTTTGCGTGCATTTTCCGTTGACTCTTCGGCACTACAACTGTCAGGCTCGTAAGATTTCCCAGTTTTAGTGAAGGCGGTGGAAGACGAATTGATGGACTTGTAACCTGTAATCTGGTTGACCGGAACAGGTACTGCCTTTCCATTTTCGGCCACAGGTCTACTAAGAGTGACGTTCCCCCTCAGAATGTTGAGGGTCCGAGCTCGAGCAGACAGTTCAGGATACATTGTGTCGAGGATTCGGACAGAGTTCTCCTGGGTTGCAGTAGGGGATGCAGAAGATGTACTCAAAGCAGAAGGGGGAAACCTACCAGGAACAGGAACGGCATGCTTGGGAGTCGCCGAACAGAACTGCAACGGAGATGAAAGTATTCTTTCACATTTTGTGTCAGAAGGGGACTGAGGGGCCAAAGATGGAGATATTTCCTTTGGTCCACTGGAAAACGGAGATGCAAAAGGAGGCGGTACCACCTTCCCATGCCGAGGTGAGGACAACTCATGCTTTGGAGAAGAAAAAGACAACTTGCCAGGAATAAAACTTGAGGAAGAGTCATGAGTGCGCGGTTTTGTAGGCGTTGCAGTAAGCGGTGGAAGCAGAGGTGGAAGTGGTGGGCCCATTTCAGATCTGACCTTCCTTATGCATTCTGGTGACCATGCAATACCTGGTGCATCTGTAACTTGCACAGAAGGGATTGGTATGATGGACGCTTCACCCTTCATGTTCACCTTCATTACTTCTTGTTCATTATCAGAACACTGTGACATGTGACTAGGAACAATACAGTCCTTTGATGTTTCATTCTGGGTAGAGTTTTCAGAAAACCCTTCACTGTTTTCAGCAATAGAAGTTTCGTTTATGCTCTCGCATCTTGTACAGGATACCTTTTCATCAGCTGCACTTCTATCAGCTTCCTCATCTCCCCTCTGAAAATCTGGTGCTGACACTAAGACACATTCTGTACCTGCAGAAGAACTGAGAGAACTTCCATCTGCCACTTCATCCTGTGACTGTAAGGAAACTTTGTCAGAGTGGTTTTGGTCATGTAATTTCACCACTTCCAATGATGATTCAGAATAATTTACCATCTCGTGATTCTCCAAGGCCAAATTAGTTTCTATCATCAGTGCCTTACTAGCACAGTTCTTCAGATCACTTTTGGTGCTCTTGATTTCGAGGATCGTTGAGAAATTGGCATCTGCCTTACATGGCTCATCAGATGGTGCATGATTTACGTGCTCCTTTAGAGAGCCATGTATCATTTCCTTATCACATGCGATCCATCTTGTTTCAGATCTCAGATCCTTCATCGGTTCAGAGGAAATTTGGCTACTGGTGCGCTGGTGCGTCATTTTAGCTTTCCTGTTTAGCTTGAAGGACTCATCTGATGATTCGCTATTTGATGCCAAGTCCTCTGAGGTAGCCTCTACTGATACATGCAAAGGAAATGAGTCAGGTTCAAAATGTACTTCACAGGAGGCTTTGCAATCTTCACAGACTACTTTAGCAGCCTCCTTTGAGTCAGGTACCTTTTGTGATTGTAATGAACAACCCAGACCAGGAGACAATTTAAAGGCATCAGCCAATAATTCATCTGATTTTCCCGATTCTATTTTTGCACTGTCCTTTTCAGGAATGTCATTTTCCACCCCACCACAAAGTTCTAAATGCTCTAATTTATTATCAGGTCCGTCTTCTTTATTGAAGGGTACATTGTTTAGTTGGGAAATTTCATTAGCAGCTGTAAATATCGGCTTTGGTTGAAGAGAAGAGTTTCTTGTTTGGATTGTATCTGTTGTCTCATTATCTGCATTTGGTAAGGCAGCATCCTCCCCCGGGGATACATCATTCAAGCAGACTCCGTTTTCCTTGTGCTTCAGGTCACCCGCTAAAAGCATTTCAGAGCCCCTCAACTCTGTCACCATAGCCAAGCCCTCTTCTAAATTCTCAGCACTTTCGCCCATCCCGATCTCGATCGTTTCATTTGCAGATTGCTTGACTTCCATTTCCTTGCACAGTGCCAGAGGTACGGAGACATCTTCCAGAGGATCATTGATCACACGACAAACTTTGAGGGGAGTACACAGCTCCATCACAATATCATTATCGCTATCTGTGTACTCCGTGTTCCCCGTGCGCTGCAGCCACAACTCTGAGGTGCTTGCTGGAACCGCATGGTTGTCTTTGTGGTCTTCTGCTTTGTGTCCATTTGGAAGGATACCCAAGAATGTCTCATCAGAACCATGTATTGCATGAATTCCACTATCTTGCTGTAAAGTTTCCTCTAGCATCATGACTTTCTCATTTGAAAATGTCTCAAGATGATCAAACTTTTTCCCACTTGAAATGGACTCATTTGCACAAGGACTCTTAGGTGACTCTGCCAATGTACTGATTGTATCCTCTTGTGAAACAGATGTTGGCTTAACAGTCTGGTCTTTAGAAAGTGAACTCAAGTGCTGAAGATCTGTGGATTTAGGTTTCATAGATGACGGAACATTGGTGCTATCATCAAGCATCTGAATAGGCCTTCCCATTTTTTCAATAGATGTTGCTTCTTCCTCATCGCTTGATTCTGACACAGGTCCAAACACAACTTCCTGTAAAACAGGGGCATATAAACAGCATGTCTTAATCTGTTAATGGACCTGGGCTGTCTAAAGATATGCTGTATCAAAAACAACAAACTTTCTGATTTCATCTGTATAACAGTTCACCAAGACCAGACAAAAATGGCTACAAGAGGCACTAATCATAAAAATTAGACACATTTCATTAAGTTCAGCCCCCAGCTATTATTTTATATACAAGCCAATTAAAAAAAAAAAAAGACAACTATTTTTTAAATCCCACCTTAGTCTCTTGTAAGGGAACCTGCCTGTGGGACATACCTTGATATATGGTGAAGAAATTGGCGATAAAAGAGAAGGCAGAGGTCTGAACCAGTCCATCATCTCCTCTAAACTGGCCTCTTCTGTTTCCATAGGCATCTCTTTCACAGGAGGCGAGGACCCCAGATCTACATTGGCAATTTCACGAGCTGGAAGCAGAGACTTTCCATCCATAGCGACCACGGCATTTAAGTGCTCCTTTGAGGCCCTGTCTCTCTTCTTCAACTTTTCAAGTGCTTCCTTCTCTGCACTGAGAGAGTATGATATCTTAGAGCAAGAGCCTCTTGATGGGGATCTGCAGTTCTGGATTCTAAATGGACTCCTAAGGGGCTCTTTCGGAGGGCTTTCCCTGGAGATGTTGATTCCATCTGCAATGAATGCAGAACTTTGAAGTAAACAATGGGAAATGTCTGAAAACACATCAATAAAAAGCCACTTATACTGAGAGTTAAGAGAATATATTTTAAATCAAACAAAAGATACAGACTCATTTACCAGAAAAGGTTGGCAGCTTTGAGGTTTGTTGATACTGTGGCTCTACACACTTCCAAAGTTCTTCCAAAAGCAACTTAACTTTAGCTGCAAAATAAGACAAATAACACGCAATATAATTTTATCCGCAACAATTTTTACATAAAACCATGCATATATAAGCACTCAAATGTTACTGAGGACTCACATTTATCAACCGTTGGTTCTCTGGGGGAATTTGTCTGAACGGACACATTTCTTGTATCTGTTAAAAACAAATTATTCTCAGGAATCAAGCCAAAGCACATCTAAAACCCTATAAAAACAACAGATCACAGGACACAAACCTTTTTGTTTTTCCCACTCCAGTTTCTCCACACGTTTCTGTAAGACAGCAATTAAATATTTTTCTTAAAACTGCTTTAAGTGTCTTTTTTGAAGTGAATGAGGCTTACAGAACCAGAATAATGCGCAAAATGTCAGAAAAGCCATCTTAGTAACCTCAGTAAGTCATGCCGCCTCATTAATCTGGGTGAAAGAGTTTGTTTAGCAAGCAGATAAATGATTTTGCCAGTAAAATGTAGCATGATAAAGCCCATTACAGCCACACTAATTTGTGCTGAAGCTCATCAGCATGACAGACAAAATGGCGACCTGACCTCTGCCTTCCACAGTTTCTTCTCCAGCCCTTGTTTGTCTAGTTTCAGCTGCTCGATCTCACACATCTGCTTGACGCTCGAGTCTTAAATAGAAAACAAAACCCCAAGTGTTTGTTTATTAGAACTGGGTGGGGGCGGAGCATGGACAGAAACAATACTAAACTGAGATGAAACCACACGGTAATGCCTTTATTAATGAATTAAGTATTAATAATTAATGCTGTGCACTGCTTTTTTGATACAGTGTCAAATATAATGTTAATTATGCATGAGATATGCCGTCATAACGTTTATGGAAATGACTCCAAACGGCCGCCTACCTTTAAACATCTGTAGTTGATGTTCAAGGTTTTCTTTTCTAAGAAAGAAATACGAACGTTTACAAAACAACCAACAACACAATCACTGGGTAGCCCATTCTGCTCCAGAATCTCAATGTCACCATCATAATAGATATGAAAAGATAAAAAATCCATAAACATCTTTTTCCCTGAATGAAGAGACAGAGTTGTTACGGCTATCATATTCCATGCCACACAAGTATGACAAACTAAAACAGAGGTGAAAAGTTCAGGTCCAGAAAGTAAAAATTCTGTGTTTCAACCAACCAGTTGAGCATAAAGAGTCACAGTGGTGACTCACCTAGATGGCTTTTTACTCTGGACTTGAACTATCTACCTCATATAAAAAGTAATCAAAACTGCTATTCATATTGTACTTATTTAACAGGAAGGTTCTTACTCTGCAAGTATTTTAGTGTTTTCCGCCTTAAAGCTCTCAGCTTCACTGGTGGCCTGTTGGTACTGCTTTAAAGAGCTCTAATAAAAGAGACAGAGAATGTTCAGATTCCAGTGCATGCTTCAAATCTAGAGCATTTCCAAGCACTAAGAATAAGACAAGACTAATCACAATGAGTGGCAAAATAAAGCATCTATCATTCTGACCTGCGTCTTCTGAACCTCTCTTTCCAGGCCCTCTTTCTCCATTTTAAGCTTTTCGCTTTCTTGTCTCTGCTTGGCTGTCATTTCTTTTTTTGGGGAAGAGAAATCAAAAGAAACAAAATATGCATTATAGCATTAAAGAACAAGAATGTACACACAAGCATTATTAACATTGACATGTCAAAGATGACAAATAGCTAAAGAGACCAAATAAAAAACAACGTTTTAACTCTTAATATCATTAGCTATTACTGCTACATTTTTTATACATACACTTATGATTTTATTTCTAAATGAAAGAGACTCACCTTCCAGCTTTTTTAGCTGAGTTTCAAGGTTCATGTTTCTGAATATGACACAAAAAATAAGTTAATTGAGGAGCATGAATAAAATGTAGTATCGCACAAAATACTAGAATGGTTCTCACTGAGCCACAGTCTTGGAATTTTCGTCCCTTAGGACATCCATTTCCACAGATCTCTGTTCGAACATTTTCAAGGTGCTCTGTTTAATTAGAAAAAAAAGGTTATTACACTCATAACTAATATGCTCCACATATTCCACCACATAAAAAGCCTCGTTATGAATAATCCCTCTACAGCTACCCATATTCGATACCTGCCAGATATAAAAACGTAAACCTCTGAAACAAACCTTCTTTTCCTCCAGCTCCGACCGCAGTACTTCGTATTCTTTACTCCGCTTTTCCAGTGGTACCATTTTATCCAGAAGTTCATCCAGCTGTTGATGGAGTTCATTGGACTCCCTGAAAAATGGCGGAAAAAAAAAAAAAATCATGCACCTCAAATCATTTCCCCCATACACACCAGAAGTGACTCCTAAAGGATTCACCCACAAGTAATCAATGGTCTGCATATAATGCGAGAGGCTTAAAACATTGATATATTTTACTGTACCTGCTCAGAGAAAGCTATACAGTAAGTGACCTCACAGACTGAAATTAAATAGATCTCTTAGGTCCTTTATCAGACTTAGACTCCAATCCAAGGTTTTAGGACCATAAACTAGGATAAGGAACACAATACAGCAGCAGAAAAGATTGCTATGACCCGTTTCACATAATAACCCAATGACCCATAAAGCAGGGTTTTGCTATAGACAGCACAACATATGAATCCATACATCAATTTTCTGTAACCATTTGTCCTATTCAGGGTTGTGGGACAACACACATGTTTAGCTCAAAAATGCTTACCTTTGACATTTCTGAAGCTGTAATAAACAGTCAAGAAAAACTAATATTGTTTCAAAAGAGACCTACAAGTGCACTTACAAAACAACTCTTTAGAGCACTAGAGTTTTCACAACTTATGCTGAATAATACAGAGCTTAAAAGGATATCATCACACTTTGCTTCATATTCCGTCAAGAGGTGGCTGGAAGATAAGAAAAATGTTATTACCATTAGACATCAGAAGTAACATTAAGTATTTAAATCCTTCTTAGGGCAATATCACTAGCTGCAAGCATATATGCACACTTTTTCTTTCCTGATGCTATTGCAATATGAAAAGAAATCAGCCCAGACACATTCCTTAATAGTACTGTGTCAATATTAGTTTACAACAATGAAACCAACAAGGCACTTCAAATGAATGAATGAATGAATGAATGCTAAGACACATAAAGATCACTTGGACGTATGTAGCTTTCAAAAGAAATTACAGTACTGGGTAAGTAAAGTTTAATTATATGTAGATACAGTTTTGACTTCAGTACTTACTCTGTATCAATTACTTTCTGCTTCAGCGACAGCAATGCTGCCACATATTCATTCACGTTCTGAAAAAGCATATATTTCAATTAATACAACTTTGAGAAAAAGTTCTGAGAGCGTTACATATATAGCTAAGGAGCAAAAATTAATATCTTCTTCGTAATCTGATGCGCAATTGCTTTTCTTTCTAGAAAAGTCATATGACAAAGTAATAAAAGAAATATTTGGTTAATATATCAAAACGTGACAAAAAGCTGCACACAGTGAATTATAAAGAAGTACGGCGCCTAACCTGCTGTAAAGCAGTGCAATTTTGACAGGTTCCCGCAGTGGCATCTGAGGCGATTCCTGCGATTTTGGATTGATTCTCACCGGGCATCATTGTACCAACACAAACAAAGCAGAAACCCGTACGATGAAACGAGCTGAATCGCTATTCAAATGAAAAAAGAAGAAAACGAAGACGGATGTAAAATATCCAACGCATACTGCTCTGTCTTCCACAACATCACGCGAACGAAGGTCCGTACACACAACACGTTGGCTCAGGCCCCCAATAATGGACCCGGGCTGTCTAAACATATGCCGTATCGAAAATGATAAACTTTTTAATTTCCATAACGATAACAATTTTATCTTGTTTCTGAATATATATAAAAATCTTTGTAGATGTGGCCTAATTCAAATGTAACAATTAATGGTTTAAAAATAATTATGGAATTACAAAAAAGTACCCGGCAGTAGAATGCTACTGCCAATCTGTGGCCTTACTTAAGTACTGCGCCATCCTTTGCCATAGACGTGTGCAGGTGATTTGTGCGGTTGCCTAGTTACTTATAGAATGCTCTTTTTGCAGCGAAGTTTACTTTTATCCGTCAGTGACAACGTGACTGTCCCAATTTCCAGTTTAATTCCACGTTTTAAACGCTAACCAATGATTTAGTAAACACATAGCTTGTATATTGATCGTTGCAAGAGATTATGTTATTTATTTTGCATTGTATATTTACGTGGAGTACCAAAAGTCTTGTGCCAATAGCTTAGTAGTTTTAGTTAATTATTGATAGTACCCTTAGACAGCGCGGAAGTTGATATTAGAAAAAAAAAATCCAAGAAACGTAATTAGAGTTTAAAAAGTATAAGATGGCATTCATTGAGATATGGCATATACTGGGAAGGAAGAAGCAGGTTTTTGGTTTTTCAGTCAAAGCGAGGTAAGTAAATATGTAAAAGGTACTGTTTAACAGTCTTGTTGAGGCGAAAAAAACTTGCTGTCATTGATTTGCTTTCGAGTCCTTTTTAACGCAGTATATACCTGTCGCGAATAAAATCGGAAATGAACTTGCATTACAATGTCGAAGTTAGCACTCACGCAGTAGGGGGCGCCCTTGCCCAAGCCAACAGGTAAAAAGTACAGTATATAGTGTTGCAATGTTTTTCAATTATGTAATATATGCAAGTATATTAAAGCAATATCCCCTCCATGAATCGCCAGCTTATCATGATGGAGAGGCTGGTGCAGTTCTGTGATTTTAGGAGGTATGTTATTTGGGGCAATTTCCCCAGGTAGGGTCTCTCAAGGCAAACTGGTGGTTGGACAGACAAAGTGTAATTCAGAAAACCCCCATGGTTGATAAAACAAAGGACCAAGTAGATTCAGCTGGATTAGCGAGACCAGGGCCTAGTCCTGGATCCCGGCCTGGTGGGGAGCTCATTGGTGAGGACTTGGTGGTCAACCGCAGGGGGGTCGGGTGCAGCGTGGCAGTTGAAGGCAGGGACCTTGGTGGACTGATTGTTGGCTACAAAATCTAGCCTTTTGAACATGGAACGTAACCTCTCTGGTGCGAATGGAGTGAGAGCTGGTGAGGAAGGTAGAGAAATATAGCCTAGATATAGTCAGGCTCACCTTGACGCCTGGGTCAGGCTCTGAAACCAGATTCTTGGAGAGGCCTGGAATATATTCCACTCTGGAGTTGCCCTTTGTGTGAGACACTGGGCAGGTGTGAGTCTACTCATAGCCCTCCAGACTGGCACCAGTACTTCAGAGTTCACCCAGGCGAATGGGTGGGTTGCCTCCCTTTGACTTCGAGTTGGGGTATGCTTATGCACCAAATACCAGTTCTGAGTGCTAAAACTATGTGTGCTTTCAGTTACACAAACACAATCAAATAAACTATATTTTCATATAGTTATCGTGGTTAACATCAGAGAATGTTGCATATTGCGCGTGTTATAAGATTAAGACTTAATAAGTGGTAATTTTTTGTCTTCACTTAGAATAATGCTTTATTTAGGACTGACATTATGCCAGTGTATTCGTGCTGAACTGTTAGTCACATTGTTACTAATTGCTGGATATGAAAAGTGGCGGTTTGTCATTTGTATCTCCTTACAACACCCACTTAGAAGGTATTGTTTCCCTGATACACCTTCCTAAACTGAACTTCTCAGTAAATCAGTATTGATAAAGATCTCAAAAAAATTATGTGATTTAAATTGAGCCAGAAAACGAAGGGTGGGTCTTACATCACTGAGAAGCACTTGTGTTTTTCATTACTGAAAACAAAATATGTACAAAGTTTTCATCCATACAGTGTACACCCATATATGATTAATATTTTTATACACAAAGGATTTTTCTAATTTGATTTAAACGTATTATAAACCCTATCTGATAGTTATTTATCTTCAACAATAATAGGATGCACAGCAAAATCTTTTTTTTTTCTTCTCTCAATAAATAAAGTTTAATAAAAGCAACCCTCCAAGTAATTTTTTTGTGTATTTGGGACTCGGGTTACTTTGCCAAAGAATTCCTTTGGTATTGTGCTGATTCCTCATGTTTAATGGGTTACACGGTCCATCCATCTATCTTTTAACCACTATTCCAGTACAGAGTCACAGTGAGCCTGGAGATTTTCCAGGGAACGCCCTGGATAGACTGCCAGTCAGGGTATGTACACCATGGGCAATTTTGAGTCCCCAATTCATCTGACTGCATGTCTTTGGACCGTAGGAAGCCCACACAAACATAGAGAGAATGTGCAAATGCCAAACATACTTTTTTGCACAGAGCAGAGCAGGACTGTAAACTTTTTAGGGTTGGCCTTGCATTGAGCAGCATATATATATATAAATAAAATATATAAAACACGAATCCTGGTGGTGTTGCCCAGCATGACGGTCGACACCCAACCCAAGTATATACTGTAGAGCCAGTTGGAAAGCTCTCATTTTTCCTAAGGAAAAATTAAAGCTGAAAATCTTGCATCAGGTTGTTTAAATGATAGAAAATAAGACTCCTGTCAAGTTCTAGTGCAGCAGATTAAACATGCCACATACACCACTAACAGCATGGATCGGCTACATGTTTATTTTTAACCACGTTGATATATAGAAGAGAAACTGACTCGCCTTGAAAGGGTTTGTTGAAAATTTGCCACACAAGGCTCAGTGGTAATGAAGTTAAAAGTTGGAAGTTGCAAGGGGAAAGTGTAAACCCTGAGTAATTTTGCAGACACCTGACATATGTTAAACTCGGATGTATCTGTCTACAGAATAATGTATTATACCCACTACTGTTTTTTTAAGGTTTGGCAGTATGCTTAGGGATATTCTCTAACCCCTGTCTCACCAAATGGCCTTGCCTGTTACTGGATACTCCTGTACAGTGGTACCGTAGAACTCGAACTTAATCCGTTCAGAACTCAGGTTCGAATCCTAAAAAGTTCGAGTTCTGATCGAATTTTCCCCATAAGAAATAATGGAAAACCAATTAATTGGTTCCCGGCCCCAAAAAAATTACACCTAAATGTGTTTTTTGTTTTTTAGCATTTAAACACAAAATGGATAGGATAAAACAAGAAGAGCATATACTGTACTAGAAACACAAGCACATTTATCAAAACAGTAATTTGTAAAGTAAGAAAATAAATGTATCCAAACAATATGTTAAGTTAAGTGAAAAATGTATCCTGTCCCAATCGTCTGCTCTTTCCATGTGCCATGCCCCCTCATTAACCTCGTGTGGAATCCTCGTGTGATCAGCTGTTTCTGGTTGTTTCCTTTAGCCCTCCGTATTTCGCCCGCGTTTCAGTTTATTTCCCCCATCCGACAGGGACGGATTACAGACCGGGCCAGCGGGGCCGCTGCCCAGGGGCCCTTGTTTTGGGCCCCTAGCCCAAAACAATTTGCAACGCTTATCAACAATGTATTTTCGTTTGTCTATTTTAGAGGGCCTACATTC
>JAODJW010000135.1:4852542-4868831 GCA_026777045.1 Hyperopisus bebe | reverse complement strand
TCCTTTGACACTGTAGGAAATTATCTGGAGAGGAAGAAACTAACATTTCAATTTATGTCAATGTTTTCCCTTTTCAGCATTTTGCAATTTTTGAAACCTTGATGTGAATTTCAATATGTATTCTCAAAGCGTAAATTCTTCAAATAGAATATAATTGATCACCTTTGCACCAGAGGCACTGCTGAATAGGAAATGCGGGGTCTGTCAAAGTTATCTACAGTAATAAACCAAGGCACACAGCTGTAACATCCACTACAAAATTCAAAGTCTGATGTATATACCCTAGGACTGAATGCAACAAGGACTTACATTCAGATAGTAAACACATTATACTGATAACAGTTTGACTATAAATACAATGGATTAATTTTTTAAAAATTAAAACACCAGATGCATTTATGATTTATGATTACCATACAAAACAAATATAACTGTTCATTTTTTAACAGCACCACCCAAAGCATTGGCATTCAGAATTCCAGCATATTAAAATTGTACAGACCCATATTTATGCTGAACATGTTCCAGTAGTCCAAAACAACATCTGGAAATAATATGTTTTGAGAAATATTACAGTTTAGAAATAGGTCATAGCCATAGGTCAGCAATGATTGTGATACAATGGTTTGTAGAATATGTGCTGGGTGTTTGCATGACTGAAGTTCTAGACTAAGATAAGTTTCATATAGTAGCTTTGGGCAAAGGTTGCTTCCTAGAAGGGATGTTAAAATATCTAAATCTGTTACTCTTTTCTTAGTGACTTCTACATGTAGATGGATATTTAATAAAGTAATCTGTTCATCTTTAGTCTGTGGTACACATATGGAGAAAGCAATCATTCTGACATTGCATATTTCTGAGTACAAGTCACTGGAACCAAAAGTATTCTTGTTTGTAGTATAAATATAGTACCCATTTCCAGAATACAAGCACACAACAAAGATATGCAGTTCAGTTAAAAAATATCTCACAGTTCTTCGAGTCGAATATTATGGGCAGCGTGGCTGCACCTACCTCCGTTATGCAATTCTGACATGTTATTGTTTTACAAACAAGTCACAGTTTATTTTATTGCAAATGCTGTCAATGCACGTACTTCCTTATGCAAATGTATCAGCTCATTACCATAAATACTACAACAGAACTGTGCAGCTGGCACTAATGCTGAAAATGGCTAAATGTTAGGTGACTTAAATGACATGATATATACATGCACAACACTGCTAATAAATAAAAGCACCGATTTTTAATGTCTACCTTTATGATCAGTATTTTAATACCTTTTAACAGTTACTTGGTATACATTAGTGGCAAGGATTACCTTGGATTCTTTGTCCACTGTGAAGCACCATAAAAAGCACCATAAACTGCATAGCAGGCGGGACAGACCTATAGTGCTGTATACAAACTGACCTGACCATCAAAGTACTTTTCTCTAAAAAAGGAGAGTTTAGGAGTGTTTCCCAACCCGGTCCTCCGGGACCCACGGATGGTCCACGTTTTTGTTCCCACCCATCTCCCTGCCAGATTCATTTTGCCCTCCCCCCCACACCTGGGAGCTGGGAGGGAGCAAAAACCTGGACTGTCTGTGGATCCCCGAGCAAGATCTGGATTGAGAAACACTGCTTTAGGGAAGAGAAGTGGAAAGAAGACAAAGTGCTTAAGCAGCAGTTTGGAGTCGTTGGTGGGAGGCGTCTCTGAAAGCATTCACGCATGAGCACGCGGCCGCTGAACAGGATCTGCTGCAAGGTGACGCTGGTCCTGATGCCCAACAAATGAGTGCAACTTTAAATACTTAAATAAACATACTGTGTGTCCTGGGAATTGGGGCGAGGGGCGGGGGGGCGACGGCTTCCAGGGATGTTTCCCTGTGATCGCACTGCAAGAACAGGACGTTGACCTTAGGAGTCCCTTCTGTCTTGAAGACCCAGGCTCAGGGGGGTCCATGGGAGGAGGGGGCGCAGGAGATGGCATTGCTTTAAGACCTTCGTGGACCATGCCTGCATGGAACATTCCATGACACCCCTCTCCTCTGTCTGCTCAATTTCAAATGTCATCCATGTCTGGGCCTGGACGTGTACCAGTCCTACAAATGCTGGATTATTACACACAATCTTTTGTTTGTACTGTCCTTCCTCTGCCCTTCTGTCAAGGCTGCTGAGCATCTCCTCCCCATTTCAAAGGTTTGAACGAGAACAGGACTGGCAGCATTGAGTCCCGTAGAATTTATGATGGCAGATGCCATGCTGGGGCACCAGGTGGCACCATTTGAAGGCGTCCATACAAGGCACGTCTGCGTGAACACACACCACAAAGAATGAAAATACATGCAACACACCAGGAAGAGTCATGGTGACAAGTACCACCAGATGTCCCTACTATAGCACCTTCAAGGAACACTTAGCTTCTGCAAATACCAAAGTGCATAAACAGGTATGACATCAGTATGGACAGAAGCATCAGATGTGCAGTAACATGCATTTTTTTAATCGTGTATTATTTACCCATCATCCATAACTACCAGAGGTGGAGATTTCAGGTCCAGAGAGTACAAATCCAGACCAACATTTTGTCTCAACCAACCAGTTGAGTATAAAGAGTCACAGAGTACTCAACTGGTTGGTTGAAACAAAATCTTGGTCTGGATTGGTACTCTCTGGACCTGAAATCTCCACCTCTGATTACTACTAATCCAGCTCAGAAGACAGCAAGCCTATCCCAAGAAGAACAGGGCACAGGGCCGTGGACACTATGGGATACCAGCCCATCACAGGATACACACACTCATGCTATGGACAATGTAGAAACACCGGTTCAAATAGACCACATGTCGTTGGAGGGATCTGGAATACCTGTAATTAACCAGTGTGAACACAGGGAGAATGTGCATATACTACATACAGAGAAGCAGTGGTCGATTAGTTCAGGTCCAGAAAATAAAAATCCAGGCCAAGATTTTGTTTCAGCCAACCATTTGAGTATAAGGAGTTGCAGACATAGAGTACTCAACTGGCTGGTTGAAAAAAAATCTTGGTCTGAATTTTTACTTTCTGGACCAGAACTGCCCACCTTTGCAAGTGAGGGTCACTATGACCTTCAGGGCCCCCCTATAAAATGATATGAATTACTGTATTAAGGATATTTTAAGGCCAACTTCGGTTTTGGGATGAAATTGGGTTTTTGGAACCACTTAAACAAGGGGAGAGTGTAAATTATTATGGGTCCAAAGTAGAGCCTCCTGCACTGGAGATGTGATACAACAGAGCTACCCACTAAACCACTGCACTCCATGTGAACTGAAATGTTTACAAAAAACATAGATGATCAGAGCCTTTTCTACATGTACGGAATTTATGGGTCATTATAAACTGACTCTAGTCCAATGACACCAGAATCCAGAGGAGAATGAGAAAGTGCTCACCCATGCCCTCTGCCTTGGGGCAGAAGTTGCTGTTACAGGCCTGTGTGGGGGCCGGCCGCAGGCGGGGGTGGCAGGCTGGCGACGGTCGGCCGTGGACCAGGCACTGCACGGAGCGCAGCTGCACACCTCCCCCACACGTCACCGTGCACTGCCACCAAACCACACCTCTCATCAGCTCTACAGTTACGTTTCTACATATGTATGAGCTCCTCTACTTCAGCAGATATATTTTCTATATATTTCATTTCAGATTTGTGAAGTTGTACAGTATGATCCCCATAAGTATGAACAACTAAATTGCCTAATAAAGTGCATTCAGAAACAGTTAAGATTGCAACTGATGCATTATTGTAAGTTCATGTTGTTGTTATGTGTTGGTTTATTTATGTGTCTGAAAGGTGCCATGTATGTAATTCAACTCACCTGAGACCAAGGGGAAGTGTACCATTCAGGTCTAGCCAATCGGGAGAGATGTTGCTGAACAGGGGTGGGGCAATTTGCCAGAGCACATGGTTGTTGTAGTTCCACCACCGGCTGTGGAACATGCTGGCACTTCCTCGGTGGCAGTTCCCTATGTTTCCCAGTGACATCCTTCTCCACACACATGACTGAACGCTTCTGAATACCCACCCCACATGTTACAGAGCACTATGGGATTTAAAACAAAACATATTTAACAAATAAGCTTTCCAGGGTAACAGTTACATCATAACCTATGCAAACAAAGATGAAAAGTAATGCCAAATTTGAGAAGGATGGATTTAAATTTTAAAATCAGATTTCCGCCCTCTAATATCGATTATGGAGTTATACAGTTAGAACAGCCCTTAAGAAAACCAAATCGGACAGTCGTATCTGATCAAATAATGTAATACTATAATATATCAAATGTAATATATTTACAGATTTATTCCAATTATATTTACTATTTAGAAATTTATAGAGGACTAAAAAATATGACCATATAATTCATGGGAATGGACAAGTACAGAAGTCCATTGTCTACCTCTGTAAAACTCAAAACGGTTGCCCAAATGGATTCAGTCATTTTTTATGTGACCCGTCATTAATCTGGGTTCAGGAAGTTTCTAACTTCCTTCTTTGGATGCTTGTGCTGTGTGTCCCAGCAAGGCTCCTGTACCTGCTGCCAGCTGGAGACGAGCCACTGGGCCTTGCGGTGTTTTGGGCACCGCTTCAGCACACAGGGTTCCTGGGCACTGGGCTTGGGCTCTGCCACGCAGGAGCTGTCGGGCAGCACGCCGGCCTGGCCGCCGGGCTCTGAGCTCCTGCACACCACTGTCCTCCTCCTCTGGCCCCTGCCGCACTTACGTGAGCACTGTGGAGGGGCAGCGAGGGTGACATCACGGCAGGCGCGGTAGGAAGGCATCTGGTCACAGCGGCTTCCGGATCACGCGTTTATCCGACAGATGTGCCAGTATTCTTACAGTATTAAAAAGTGAAAGCATAAACGAAAACCAGAAACATAATCTTCTCATCACACGCTGGCCATCATGAACACAACAGTTTAACACTTCAAAATTAGTAAAATTACACTTTATACTAGGTAATTTTACTGTTGGACAGAGTTTTCATGGAAATGAATAAGCTGACAATTCTCTTTGAATGTCACTGCGACCTTCAAGACCCCTCTATAAAAATTCTATGAATTATTATGGATATTTTAAGGCCTCTGGCACAGGACATCCTTGTGGACAATGTTGTTCCTGTTCTCAGCCCTACTAAGTACACAGAAATGGTTTATAACCGGCATGTATCAAGGCAGCTTTGTTCAGGGACATTAACTGCTTGCAATGGGCTTGCAAATCATATAATGCTAATCTCATTTTAGTCATTGTCACCATGCATTTCTATATTCATAATAAACATAAAGCATCTGTTAAAACGATTGCTGAATAACAGGTGTATAACTTATTATAATAAATGTAACGTCACGTTTTATGGTTGCTATTTAGGGTTTTGGTACCTAGGTGTACCACATTAACCTTAATTAATCCTTGAGACACATTAAAACAGTAAAACTAATCTCAGTGTCTAACATACACTACCTGCCTAAATACTACAATCATAACTACACTTGTTTGTTCGCCTAGATATTAGTAAAATTCATCTGATGACAGTTGGTGTTTTGTACTGTTAATCAAGGACCGCAATAAGTACTGTTAAACTGAAGTATTAGGCAGTATATATTGCAGTATTAATAATTATAAATTCAGACATATAAACACTGTTTCTGCTAAGTTGTGGCAAGGCTGCCCACCTGAGACCAGGGGCCAGTGCTCCATCCGGGTGGGCAGACCTGGACATTACAGCTCTGTCTGCGCACTGGATTTTGCAGCAGTGGACACTGGGTGTCAGCGACTGTTCCCACGTGGCTCTGGCTCGTCCTCTGCAGGCAGCTCACCTGTCGCAGCCGCTCCCCACCCCCACAGCTGCGGCTGCACGTGCCCCACTCTCCCACACTCCAGCTGTACAAAATCAGGGGAAGTGGGGGGTTGGGGATGTTTTTAAAACGATAGGCAGGTCACAGTGACACTGACAGTGCAACTTTATACTCATTGTTGCATAATTAAAATGTCACATTCAACTGTAAGTTGGGGGGTAGGTGGGAGTCTTACTAGGGAGTTTTAATTTGCCACTGTCACTGGGGGCTTTGGGCAGGGACAATGTAAAACACTTGGATTCAATGCAATGTTGTGAAAATGTGCTATACAAATAAAACTAAGTTGAATTGAAGCGGAGTGAACTGAACTGAGGTGAATTGAACTGAATTTAATTGAATGGTGTGGCTCCGTGGGTTAGGATGCTGTTCCTGTGATCAGAAGATTGCTGGTTCAAATCCCAGAATCAGCAGAGTGATTTCACTGAGCACCCCCTTGGCCCCCAGTGGCTGCAGGTACTGGCTGACTCTCCAATGTGTGTCGCTTCGGATAAAAGTGTGTGCTAAATAAATGAATTGTAACATTCACTTACTGAACAGAAAGGAATTACACAATGGTGACATGTCTGTAATGCTGGGCTTAGGGATTCTGCGGATTGTTACTTGTTTACACCTTGATGACATGTGGGTTTATGTCATAGGCTGTGTGAGAGTCAGTTTGCATGAATGACATAACAGCTTAAATATAACCATAAAACTCATCGGGGGTACTTGATGTGAAACTTTACTCACCGAGTAAACATTAAATTAAAATATTAGGCTATGTATATTATTACCAACAATTAAATTTTAAGCTATATATAAAAACTACTATTCATGCTAAATGTGGTCCAAAACCCATTCGGCATCTTCAGTGTGAAGATCGTACTTAGTAAACATTAAATGAAAAATAAACAGTAGGCAATACAGTATATATATATATTAATACTGACAAACATTAACCATATAAAAGATACTATTTATGCAAAAAATACTTAATATGAATACTAAAACCCATCACATGTTCTTAGTAACTCTATAACAGTGTTTCTTAATCGGATCCACAGGGGTCCCTGCCAGACAGTCCACACTTTTGCTTCTAAGGACCAGATTGTAAAACACTGCTCTACAGAAATGAGTCCCACTCAGTAGTGACCTTAAAAAGGGGCAACGACCTGACGCGCCATGCGCTTGCTAACTGATGCAAACAATGTGACTGCAGGCGTCTGGGCTGCACTGCTGACCAGATGGGCAGGATGTCAACAGTGTCGCGCCACTGTCTGCAGACCCAGCCAAGGGGGTCGCAGTGCGAGCGTGTTGTTGACAGCAGCTGGCTTACAGTGAGCTCTGCGAAAAAGGGCAATGATAACACAGTGGCACGACGCGAGCTTTTTATTACTTATTTTTCAGCGTATGTGTCTGTGGGGGTAGCAGCGACGGCGAGTCTTAAAAAGTGCATATCCTCACGTGACCCCTCGGTCTGCACGGCCGTGGCCCTGCTGCTCCAGCTCCTGGGCTTTCTGACTCCCCTTTTAGCCATTCTAGGCTTGTTGTTATTTGTTTTTGCCGAGCACATGACTTGCCCGAAATGTTGAAACGCGTCTGTCAGGTAATATATCGGGTGCACTTTTACAGCTCATCCTGGGTCTATATTTGAGGTCTGGAGGTCTTCCACCATGGCTCAACTTGCTCCGCTGTGCTTCTGTTTATAGCTCATGATGTATAGCGGAGTCAGACGCCCAGCCGGCGCAGACATAACTAATATTAAAGTGTTACTGGCTCATACACATGCATTCGCTCTCATTATAAAACGTAAGCGTTTTTTTTTTCCCACTCATAAGAGACTCCATAATCCTTATAAACAATGTGCAATATTATGATTAGATCTTATAAATCTGTACTAATAAAAAATGCATGCAGTGCATCCTCATGTCCACACAATGCATCCAGATGTGAATTTTATTTATGTGTGTCGACATATACATGACCAGCAGAGAATCCTGGTGGAGAGATTTGTGAGATACACTACCAGTCAAAAGTTATTGCACACACTGTGGTTTTATACATTTGCATGTTATTCAATTAACATTTAACAAAAATACACTCAATATTCTTTGCTAACTTATAAATTTACATTATTCACCATTTGAGTACCTTTATTAACAAGAAAATGTCAAATCTTTGATTCATCAAAGTAACCTCCTCTAGCAGTTATAACAGCAGAGACAATTTGAGGCTTTCTTTCTACTAGTGACATTAAATACTCCTCTGTTTCATGGGATAGAACAGTTAACTAGTGCATTTAAAGTTAAAGGACAGCCTAGAATGTGACTATGGCATCACCGTACAACCAGTTAATAGAGTGTCAGGCATACACTGTTACATACTCTGTCCATTTTATAAAGGAAACCTGTTTTATACTTGACTTATATTTTCATTTATAGTTGTTCTCTCAACTTTCCAATGCTTAACAAGAATAAAACATCTGCAGTTTATGAAATAAAGGGAAAAGTGGTAAAAACCTGTGGTGTGCAAAGACTTTTGACTGGTAGGGTATGTTGCTAGGAGTGTGTCCTGTCTGCACTCCTGGTAGAGCATCCCTGGGTGAACAGTTCTGTGGGGAGAGGCCAGACAAACCACAATCCAACAAAGACTTCCAATGAAAGGTACCGAAAACAATAAGCGTACCCTGCCTGGAATTAGGTTACTGGGAGCCACCTCCGGGCACCCCTGCTGGATTCAGCCTGAAACGGCTGCATGGCACCATCTTGCATGGAGCCACTTACAAGATGAAAGGTAGGGGTCACATGCAGTGTCATTTGGTCAGGAGACATAAACAGGAGGAACCCAGATGAATTACACCTTGGCAATAGCTGATGGCTTTGGGAACCTGGAATATTACCTCTCTGGTCAGGAAGGAGCCTGGGATAGAGTTAGATGTACCTCCATGGGCTCTAAGACTAGGGCTGTTAATCAGGGGTGAATTCTCTCCAACCTGAAGTTCTTCATGGTTCAATTCAATTCAATTCAATTCAATTCAATTCAATTCAATTCAATTCAATTCAATTCAATTCAATTCAAATCAAATCAAATCAAATCAAATCAAATCAAATCAAATCAATTTGTATAGTGCATTTTCACATTATATTGTCTCATAATGCTTTGCACTATCCCTGCCCAAAACCCTGAGTGAGCAAGCCAGAGGCGACAGTGGCAAGGAAAAAGAAAAAGAAAAAAAATACCTAGAAGGAGGAAACCTTAAGAGGAACCAGAATCAAAGGGGGAGTCCATTCCCCAGGGACTAGCAGAGGAAATTAAATGAACAAGGTGCCAAAATCCTAATTTTCACTGTTCAAATGTAAAGACAGAGACATTCACAAATCCTAGGCAAAGCTCTGATTCTTCTAGAAAAGTGCTTCAGTGATTCCAGCCTTCTTGGGGAAAGTGGTTGAGGTTCTTCAAAGGGTAGCGATTACAGACTCTGTGGTACTATTGGAAAACTTCAATAATAATTGATACTCTATTGATCCCTGTGGGGAAATTGTCCTTACTGTATGCCTCCCCAACTTGCTCTTTACAGAATAAGATGGTTGTGAAGAGCAACCACCTGTTAGGGTGCCCACAGAGCTGGGGGTTAAGGGCCTTGCTCAGGGAGCTGCATACATGCTGAGGCTGGGTTTGAACTGGTGACCTTCTGGTTACAGGCACACAGGCTTACAAAGGCAACAGTGCTTACAAAGGCAACAGTGTGGATACCTGGATTGGGATAATTAGGAGGATCCTCTCGGAGATCTAATCCCAAGTGGTCAATTACTATTGGACTTTTGTGTAAGCTAAGGATTGTCCCTAATAAACCCATATCAAATGAGCATGTTCATAAGTATACATGGTACTGGAGCACCCCAGGCCAAAAAGTCAATTATTCACTCAATAGTCATGTCAACTATCTTGACTATTGAGCATTCGGGTGACAGACATCAGCCAATCACCACTTGGTGATGAGATGGATTCAGTGCATAGAGAGGAGGCATGATGAAATAGGAAGACCTAGACAAGTAGTCCAGATTCCCAGGGAACATCTGGCTGTGTGAAGAACTGGACCCAAATATCTGAAAAAGTTTCTACCTTGTGGTAAGTGAGGTTGAGCACATTGAGTTAGAATGGACTATGTTCAAGGCCTGAATCATTGCAGCGACTGTAAAGGGAGCATCAAATAGAAGACAGCAGATGCCTTTTATGATTTTAACCCTAACACCTGCTTGTGGACAATTTAGGAAGGAGATCTTCATGGCAATGCTTACATAAGGGTCTCCAGAGACAACTGAAAGGCATCAACAGAGAAGACTGCAGCAAAAGGCAGTGCAAGATGCAAAGCTGGGAGCTTTGAGAGGAGTTTGGAGGGGCTATACAGAAAGACAATGGTGCTGACCTCCATCAAAGATGCATCTAGCTTCCACTCTTGTTCATGATTTCCCTGAATATGATATCAAAGCACAGCCACAGATGGAAGAAGCTTGGGATCTTGCTCATGGATGATAGTAAGATGGAACAGGACAGGTGGACCAGTTAAGCGACTGCAGATTTGTGGGTGTTGTGGTGATAAATTGAAAGTTTTAACATGTTAAAAGCTGTGGGTTAAAAACCAGAAGAACAAGATTGCAAATACAGCTGGCTCAGATGAGGTTTCTCCTTCAGGTTGCCAGACTCACTCTTCCTGACAGGTCAAGGAGGTCGGAAATCAGGAGGGACCTTATAATAGTCGCTGCTTCTTTGGATCAAGTAGGGTCAGCCAAGGTGGTTTGGACATCTTATAAGGGCACCACCTGGATAGCTCCCAAGGGAGGCCTCAGGTCAGACGCGGGGTATTCTTGAGAGATTATATCTACCAGCTAACTTGGGAACTTGTAGGGATCCCCCAGAATGAGGTAGAGTCTGTTGCCTAGGAAAAAGATGTCTGGTATGGACCACTCAGCATGCTGCCTAGTGGAAGTGGTGGGAAAATGATGATATTGACATATACCTTTTTACATTTTAGCACATGCTTTTATCCTAAGTGACATACAAATAAGAAAGCAGGGCCAGACAGCCCCTGGATCAACTAAGGCCTTGCTCAAGCCAATCAAGCTTAAGCCAACGACGGAATTTGAACTAGCAACCTTCCGATCATGGCCATAGAGTCCAAACCTCCACATTATGGGGAGGGATATTGGAGCTCATTTGACAGCACTGTTGCCTGATGCCTCCACAGTTGAGGATTCAAAACGTACTTCTTGCACCATGCAGAAACATGCAGTTAGGTGTCTCTAAATTGCATATGTCTACCATGTGATGGAATGGCATCCCATCCATAGTGTGTCCTTTGCTGTCTGGGATAGTCTCCAGCCCCCTACTGTCACCTTAAACAACTGGTTAGATAGATACAAAGTAAACAAACCACAGAGCCACTGAGTTCACACACTGGGGCATAATTAGGATGTGAAGTTTTATCCACTAACCAAATATGGAAATATGGAGTCATTAACGCAGGTTTAATTAATGAATTCAAATTCAGTCACTTCTAACCCTCCCTGAAATTATGATAAATTCAGATTATTGATGGTCATACAACAACATTCTGTGTTAACAGCTATCGACGAAACAAAAGTGCAACTTACAGAATTCCACAGCCCGTCATCTGCTTAGCTGATCCAATCATCCATATCATCAGGTAATTTATCAATTTAAAAGCTTATAGTTTAAAACTGCACAGATAGTATACTATTAATATTTCACTAATAATTCAAAAACAGGATAAAATGGAAACAGAATTCACAAGATGTTGGTGTCTGTGCTAATGAGACACACAATGATGGAAATCGTACAGGATTCAAACAGACACCTGCATCAACATATTTCACATTTCTGTAATGTGAGCGGTGTTACCTATCAGCATACTATTTCTCGCGTTCTATTTCTTGAAGAAAACCAGCACGGATGTGCCCCTTTTCTGAGGTGACGTGCAGCAACAACTACAGCCCACATAAATTTATTTGCGTCTATCAGATGAGACTGCCTGGCCCTCGTCCACGCTAGTCTAAACTTATTGAAGAGCCTGAAAGGGGATTCGTCTGACGTCTGCCTGGGGTAAACGGTGAAAAACAAGACTGACTGCATTACACTTGGGACTCGTCCAAATGCCTGTCCTGTAGCAACTGTGTATTTTCCTGTGCCACACCTTGGCATCACCTCCCTACAGAGAAGTGGAACCAATGCTTTCAGTTGGAGCTAGACAACCAGGCTTGTGAGGCAGGCACTTGTTTATACATTTTGTACTATATACATACATGCGTACATGCATACATATACATACAGAAGTCACCTGACATGTGCCTTTGGGGTCAATTTGACCCCAGGGTAGGTGTGAGAGATAAACATTATATGATTATATATGTGTATTATATGTATGTATTATGTATATGTGCATATGTATATATGCTGTCCTGTTATTTTACATCTTATTCATATGGCATATTCTACCCACATGTTATTGATTTTCAAATTGTATTTGTCATGCATCTTTGTTACTGTTTACTGATGCAGCTATTAGGTGTGAGCCAAAGAGCTTTTTTAATGCATTTACAATCACAATGACTTCTTACGTCTGAAAACTGCCCCCATGTTTTAATAAGGTTATAAGGTTAGTTGTGTTTTAATGCAGACAGAAATGTGTGTACTAGCAAAGGAAAATCACATAGACGATGTGTGTACAGAAGAGATGCTTTTTTACATAATGTCGATATTCCGCCCCAATATGTTAAAAGTACTGCCACTCCACGTGCCGATTAATTCTCTCTCTTTTTTCACTTTTGGCTCAAAAATAGCTCTGGTGCCCCCCTTGGGAGATGGCTGCCTATTCAGGGGCCCCACAGATTATTTACGTTTGAGATCCTTGGTCTACTGAGTAGTGGACATGTGTGTGCAAGACGCAATGGACGCAAAGTAGCAGTTCTGCTCATTACTAGGTCGCAGGCGTGTTTAATTGTAAACAGCTTTGTTCTGAGCTTTGCATGGGCTTTCTCTTCTGTAAAAAGCTGGGAAAGTACTCTGCACCTCAAATTCCTATTTTAATAGCAAAGCCAGTGCAGAAAGTTTTATATGCAAAAGGAGATAATTTAGGAAGAGTTCTGAAACATCAAGCTGAGGACAGAAGGTAAAAGGGGGTGGGGGGTGGGAGAGGAGCTGTGTTTGGAGTCCCGAGGCCTGGAGGTGGGGTAACCTGACACCTCAGAGCTGCACTCTTTTCCAGAATCTTCTGTCCTAAAAGGCAGGCAGCTGGTGACAGACAGCTGGTGATCCGCCATGGCTTTACCTCACTACAGAAATCTGAACTCGGCGGCGAGAGCCAACGGCACGCCCCGACACCCCACCCCTATGCCCGACCTGGCCGCAGCAGCCGGAATGCTCACTGATTCGTGTCTCCGTTGTTGATGCGTGTAAATAAAGAGATCAACCACCCTAAAGCCATAAAGCTACGTACGAGCTGAACCAATAAAAACAGGCTTAAAATAATTTAACCAAAAGCGTGCTGGCTTGTGTACTGAGAGCTAATAGTAAGGCAATGTTGGCGAAATACATATGAAAGCAATAAAATTAAACAAAAAGAGCTGTAAGATGCTATACATTAAAGAAATAACTAAAGGCTGTCTTATAATCCACATGCTATTTTATCTGGGAACAGTTTATTGATTTCATATTTGTGTATCTTGTTTCTTTTCTAAATATTTATTTTTATTTATTTTAGCAGACACTTCTAGCCAAAGACATTTTTTGAAAGCTGGGTCAGACAGTCCCTGGAGCAATTAAGGGTTAAGGGCCTCGCTTAAGGACACAACAGTGACATCACGCTGCTGCCTTGGGATTGGAACAAGTGCATTCTAACCTGCTGAGCCATGCACTGTGGTAAAATAGTACAGACAGACAGACAGACACACACACACACATCATATATTTATGGGGACCACTCATTCATTTCTAAGGGAAAATGCTAATTGCTAACCATGACAACCTTTTTGCATTTTTAGTTTTTTCATTGCAGTCACAGATTTTTATAAAATAGAGTTTTCCCATATGGGGACCAAGAAACTGATCCGTAAAAAGAAACTGATAAGGTAAAAAAAAACAGGTATTCATCACGTTGTGGGGACATTGGGTCCCCACAAGGTAAGGTATACCTGGACCACACACACACACACACACACAAACAAACTGTTTGAAAAATGAAAAATGAACTCAGCTCAGGAAAAAAAACACAATATGTTAAAAGTTAATTTGGAAAAAATATGCAAGGTAGCTAGCAAACTAGCTGGTACAGCATCTAAGCTTAAATGAGTGAACTTAATGAAACTACAGATGCAATAAAACTATGTTGACAGAATGACATTTGTCTGATCTGAACATTGAATGTGGCACAGGTGAGCATTTCCTATGCTAAGCAAACTTTCTGTCCTTTCTGCCTGCTTGTATTGGTCCTGGCTCCAGATAGATGGCCACTCCCTTGCTTAAGTAGCATCCAGAGCCGCCTCCAGTAGCCGCTCAGGATAAAAATCCAACATGGCATGAATGTGTCATGGAACAGGAGCTGTGCCATAGTCAGCTAGCTGGGCATTTCATGGAAAATGCAAACGCTCCATCCTGTAAACAAGGACCAGTCCCTCTACTCCCCCGCAGCTAGCAAGAGGCTCTGGCTAATTTCTAGTTTGATTATTTCAATTAATTCTATATAACAACTTTAGCAGAACACATTCTAATCGAATGATTGAAGAGAAAACAATTAATGTCTGTGAAACGGTTTCTCTTTAACACAGGGGAAACATTGCCAATTTGTTTTTTCCTAATTGCTTGCAAAAGGACGAGTGATAGCTATGCTAGACAGCTAGTTTGGAGCACCTTCATTTTATGGAGAGAAGTTGACTTCCGATGCTGACCTCAAGGGTGCACACAATGAACCTCGGACAAGGAACACATGGAATCACGGATGTAAATCCTGATTCAGAGTCCTGTATAATATCAGGATGAATCTGCTTTGCATTGCTTTCAGCACAGCTGTGATGTCAGGATCTGGCCGGTTCTATGCCACCAGCGGAGAAATTATATAAATGCAAATAGGGTTGAGTCAGTAGTGGTGGAGGAGGGAGAGACTTTGCATGCAGAATCATTTGCAGGTGGTAAAGAAATGCTCACGGTGGTGTGGGAATGCATTGGGGAACGACCAGTAAATACCAGTGAACCAGTGTGAATCACTACTCTGCTTAGTACCCTGAGCCATTGTACACTTCACATGGTTGGCTAAACTTTTGAGATATAGCAGAGAAAAAAATTTGGCCAATTTCAAGGTGTAAGAAAGGAAGCATTGTGTATGTTTTGCTGTCCCCACAGGTCTTGTGCTTTTTTGGTTCATATATGAGTCAATAAAGCTTAGAAATGCCTGGCAACCCAATGAAAACATAGCAACCTTCATGGGGTAGACATCACCCCAGGGTAGACTGCTGCAGATTTCCCAAATTCCCTTTCCCAAATTAATGAGGTGCTTTCATACTGCAGGAACTTATTTCAGGAACCAGAACCTTTTTCCAGAACCAGGAATTTGTGTCGCGTTCACACCGCAGGAACTCGAACTCGAAACCGATTGTAGATCCTCTAAGGCAGCTCCAGAACCCTTTTTTAGTACCTACTCCAGACTAGGTACTCTTCATTCGAACACAAACTACTGGGGAGGTGCTCACCACAATAGCTTACTGATTAGATGACCAGAAGTACTGCCGCCAGAAGTATAGGGAAAAGAGGTATAACTAGCGGAACAAAAATTCAGCAGATTATTATTTTTGCAACTCAATTACATTTAATCAATACATTTTTTGTTTGCTTATCCATATATCTGTTTTGGAATATTCGATCGATAATCAATATACTTTTGTCTAATATCGCCGGTAGAATGGTGAAACTTACCAGCGCTTAATAGCGAGATAGCGGTACATTGTTTTTTATTCTGTGAAAGTGAAAGCTCGACCTGCTGGCCAAATTTAATAATGAAATATAAAAAAGTCAGGGGGTCATATAATTTAAATATGAATAAAATGAACAAATAACAAAACAACTTGTTCATCCTCCATTGCTTTAGGGTGGCAGGGTAATTTCAAAATATGTGTGAAGTTTAACCTACAAGCTTTTTGTGTCTCCCATGCTAATTTAGTGTAAAGGTCTCAGTTTTTGTTGTGTGGTATGAAAGCGATACATGAAAGTGGCCAGGAACTTCAAAAGTCCCCAGCCGAGACGGCCCAGGTTACAACTGTAACCAAGAACTAGGTTCTGGAACTTCGGTGTGAAAGAGATAGAGAGCTCAGAGAGGACGCAAACTACCTGGGTGGACAGGCCTGTGTGTTGCACGGAAGCAGG
>JAODJW010000135.1:4811651-4843698 GCA_026777045.1 Hyperopisus bebe | reverse complement strand
AGGCTGAGGAAATTTGGAATGGCAACCAGAATTCTTAAAAACTTCTACAGAAGTACTATTGAGAGTATTCTCACCAGTAACATCACAGTTTGGTTTGGGAACTCAACTGCGGAGGACTGGAAAGCCTTGGAACGGGTGGTGAGAATTGCCCAAACCATTATTGGAGCCGCTGTACCATCACTGGAGGACAACTATCACTCCAGAGTCATCAGGAAAGCCCATAGCACCATTAGAGACAATAGCCACCCTCAGCATAGACTGTTCACAGTACTGCCTTCAGGCAGATGCTACAGAAGTATGAAATCAAGAACCACCAGATTAAAGAACAGCTTTTATTCACAGGCCATCAGGCTGGTGAATGATTCACACCCACTATCTCTTCCCCCCATAACACTGACTTTGTCAGGACAATTACTCTGTGAACAAGGAGAACCATAACCACTCTCCACCAATGCACACATACACACACACAGAACAATTTCTGCAGACTCTGTACACCAAATAGGCCAGTCGGTGAACTTTATATTCACTTCAGGTCTCATTTAATTGCTCTTTTGCACAATATTGTAAATTATTTCTGAATGTTTATCTGTTTGCACAATAGCCTTTGTCTAAATATTATTTATTTTTGTAATGCACATTGAATTGTCACTCTGTGTTTACTGTTCTATGTTTAGGACGATGCGACGGAACATGTGGAAGATTTTCATTGTACGGTGTAACTGACTGTTTTTACCATGAATATGACAATAAATTTCTTATTCTTAAGTAATTGCTTCTGCAGAGGCAATAAAAACGAAAATTACAGGATCTCCTTAGTAAAATGCAGGGAACATTTCACATCTCGAAGTGCCATGGAGATCCTAAAACTGCTATGGACTTTACACACTTTTTAATGCATCTATTATTGCAGATCCTCTGTTGTGCATCGTTATTGATTAATGATATAATCATCAGATTGGACCACAGTGTGTATTTCGTGTTCTGTAAGGGTTGTGGTGCCTTCAATGAAGATGCTTATGACTGAAAGTGATTTATGAGCATAATTCATTAATATGTATGTGCCTAATGTAACAAGAGCTAGTGTGCAAATGTAACACGAGGACTGAGATTATAAAAAGGAACAAGAAGTTTATCTCAATGGTATCACTAGACTAAAGACTAAAAACTCCTTTGTAGTCCATAACGTTATATGTATAAACTAATTGTACTGCAGGAGACTACCAGAATCTACAACAACACTCTAATTTAGATATACAACAATGTAAATTATACGATTAACTGCCCCTGCATAATGATGTCATATAGGTTAACACAAGTAATCATCCTCTGAGTTTGAATCAATGAAAGACGTTCAACAAAAGAACACACATGTAATTCATAATTACAAATTACACCATGAACTTCACCAGCGATCCCATTTCCATCCCCCTCAGTCCTCCCAGCTGGATTTAGACAGAGCAATCAGTATTCCAGTCATTCCCGTCCTCCTCCGGCATTCCTGTGAAGCTGGGGCAGTTAGCCTGAAAGGCACATTCCGGGGGGGGCGCACCCAACACCCCCCCTCCCCATGCAGTAAGCGGGCGGGCCTCCTCACCTTCTTGAAGTCCAGGTTGCAGAGCTTGGCTTTCTTCCCAAACTGCCACTTGCACTGTGTGTCCGCATCATACAGCTCTCCGGGTAACTTCTCCGGGAACACATACTCCTTTACTGACTGGGGCTCGTTCGAGAGACAGGTTGCTTGTGTGGTACTGGGGGTTAAGGGCAGATGATTATTCCTTCTGTTATGGTATACAGCCAAAGAAAAGGCTGGCCATTTGTTTTTTTGCACAGGGTTGTGTATCTCTCCAATATAAAATGCATCTAGATACACTGTTTACAATACAAAAAAAGATACATATAAATGTAAAGAATAAGCAATTCAACAATCATTCAATATCATTCAATTCAAACGCGATATGATTTGACTCAGGTCCAGCTGGATACAATTTAGATCAATTTCGTATTTATTGAGGTGCCCGTCTTTTGATGTAAGGTCACCTCAGTAAGTAAAATCATACTCAATAGGTTTCTTTTTTCCCCAAAACAAGTCACTATATTTATTTTGTACTGCAAATCTGCAATCATAAAATCTTTAGATGAGGAACATTATAGTATGTAGTAAAAAGTGTGTATCGATTGCGGCTTTATAGGTATTAGAATGATTTCCTTCTAAAAGCTGGATTTGGGGGGTTGCATCAATGAATCAGTGCAGCGTATTATTGACACTTGGACAAAAATTCAGGCTCAAATCAGTTTTTCATTACACCCCAAATTTTAGATGCTAATGTCATCTTTTAATTGACTGTAGAAAATTACATACAAACAGTAGTCATGCATTTCACTGCAGTGATTATGATTCTGAATTTATGTGACTGACAGGGATAAATTGTGCAGTTCACCCTTCCTAAACTTAGGACATGCATTCTTAAAGGTTATTACACTCCATACTTGGAAAAAATATGGTTATTAGTAGAAATATTTTTCTATTGCACAAATTAATTTAAAATAACTTAAATAGCAGGAGTTTTATTCAGATGTTAGTAAGGCATTTAAAACCAAATTAGCACGCTCGCTATTTGAGACACTGGCTTGAGTTTGAGCGAAGCCTCATTCTGTGACACTGAAACCCACCCAGGCCTGGTAGTGTCTTGTTATATATTGGGAAGCAGCTGAGGAATATATACAGTCGGTATGTCTGTCTTTTTTAGGATTCTGCAGACAGCATGTTAGCCTATTCAGTAGATAATCCTTATCCCTAAATCCCCTGGCATTTCCTACCATACCCACAACCTGCAGTATATATCTTACACTGGGGAAAAAAAGCTCCTTTGAGAAACTTTCAGGGGTCATGAGATGCTGCTGGGGGTTCCAAAGATGTTTTTTTTTCTGCACAGACTCAAAACAAACACCACAAAGTTAAAAAAAAAACATACAGCGAGTGCATCGACCCCATTAACTCATGCCTGGCCTGGTTGCAGTCTATTCTTTATGTATGAACATTTAAGACACATTTGAGATGATGTATTGCACGAGAAATGCGATGTATACAGTGTGAGCGCTGGCTTGACATTTGTCTACTATTCAAAAAGTCACACAAAATAGTTTCAGAAACAGAGTGTTGGGCTATTTTAAATCCACCTATTAAAATGTTCCATAGACACTGGAAAGTAACCATGAGATCAGAACAATGTTTCAACACAGAAAGGGAACTGGCTATTCACTGAGGAGGGCTGTAACTCATACATGATGGACTGTGATTTTTCATACGCAAAAGGTAAGAGCAAGCAAAGAAGGTTAAACAACTCAAATATAAGTGACTGGCTGCAACGCGGCCAGTATTTCCAGGGGCTTTAAAGGTGGTCCCAGTGCTCATGTTTAATATAATCCTGACAAGACTAAAGGGAATGAGGTCATGATGCTTTAATAACCTAGTGAGGAAATAATGTGTCTCCAGGAGTGACTGATGGTATACTTCAGAGATACTTTAACACGTCGGTTAATTTAAGGGCTGGGGAAGGCCTATCAGGTTTCATCAACATTCTCGCAGACATTAGCTGTAACACAAGACAAAGTACAGCAGTATCGAGGCGCATGTCAGCCAGTGTTGCGTGTTTAAATAGCAACGCCACCTAGCCCCTTCTTTCATAGATGACTCTGGTGTCTGGACTCTTACTGGAAGCCTAAACGCATGACCACTGGAAACAAATTCTCGCTGAAGGGCACGGTTGTTAATTTCAGCGCAGTATTTTTTTTTTTCCATGTGATGTGTTTGCCGCATGATTTATTGAGAGTTTTTCTGAAAGTACCTATTATAATGTTGCAAACAGCAACATAAGTAGCTCAAATATCATCAAGAGAATAGTTACTACACTCTAGGTAACTAGATAAAGAGACGTTAAAATATGTGCTCTAATTCTGAACCTCATTAGTATAAATATGTCAAATATAATACCAGTAGAGTAGTAACATGTATAAAAGATAAATAAGGATGTTCTGTAAAAACAATTTAAGCAGTGAAAACATATTTAGCACACCTTAAAAACTTGCTAAGGTACTGTCTGCTGCAGGCAGACCATGAGAAGATTCCATTGTGGCCCGCAAGGGTCGGAGACATGATGTTCCCCTGAGACTTCTTGCAGACATTCCCCTCTCCGTCGTGGACCATTCCAAAGCTGTAGGAGGACAACTGTGTTCACCGAGTGCTGCAGTCAAGGTCATCCAACAGATCAAACCAGAGCAATCAACAGTATAGGTTTGACAATACAAAGAGTATCTTCTATACGGACTGATCACCTTGCCAAGTACAAGTCATACTCTTACAATGCTCTAAACTGCAAATTATTTTTCCCTGACTTAGAAGCAATTTGCAGAAGAAGATCATCATTCAAGAATGCCAGCATCACATTTTCTAGAAGGTTCATTGTTCAGCATATGTGACAGCAAATACATGGCTGTTAACTGTTATAAAAATATTGGCTACTGCTTAGGTGACAGGGGAAATGGTGAGTGACAGCTTGTGACAGAGTCAAGCCACTGAACGCTGGAAGACTCTTACTTGTGTCCTGACTCATGGGCAATGGTGAAAGCCAGACCCAGGCCGGTATCTTCATTGATGGTGCAGCTCCTGTACTTGCTGCACATCCCACTGATTGGTGCAAAACCTACAGAATCAGCAGAGCCAAGCACGTCACCATAAAGCTTTACCAGACAACATCTGTGTTTACGTTTAGGAAAGGCATGATTCCATACATCTTTTGCCACACATTCCTGCATCTTTTCCTTACTAAATGGTAAAAGCTTTAAGCTGGATTACAGACAGTCCAGAAATAACAAGGTTTACCGTGTTGTTATTTTTTTCAGTGTTGTGAAATCCTGTGAAAACCCAAAGCTTTTAGTGTGACCCAGATTAAAACCAGTGAGACACCTGAGAACCACCTTGATCATCAATGTCCGTGCTGTAATGCCAGGTGTCTCATGACAGCTGCTGAAACAATTTTTTTAACTTTACTTCTTTACTACTTTAGCGGCTCTGACCTTTTTTTGTTCACACACACACACACACACACACACACACACACACACACACAGAGTCATGTAATCACACCTTTTTGGGGACCGCTCATTCATTTCTATGCTAATGCTAACTATGACAACCTTAACCCCTACTCAGCCCTAACCATAATCATATGTAACCAAACAAAATACAAGACTTTTTGCATTTTTAGTTTTTTCATTGCAGTCATGGATTTTTATAAAATAGCGTTTTCCCATAATGGGACCAGGAAACTGGTCCCCATAAGGTAAAAAAAAAAAAAACAGGTATTCATCACGTTGTGGGGACATTTGGTCCCCACAAGGTAAGGTATACCTGGACCACACACACACACACACACACACACACACACACACACAATCTGGTAGATAATAACACCTATACTTTGTAGTTTGCTAAAGTTTTGTCTTAATGTATTATGTAGAATGAAAAAAGACACCAAGTGCAAAGAATCCAAAAGAGAAGTACTCAGCTGTTACCAGACACAGTACCTTACTGATATGGATAGTCGCTGTACTGGTGTTACTTTTTTACTCTAACTGGACTGTTCTGACCTCTGGAAGAGCCTTTCTAACTACTGCTGCATCCACAGTTTAGTCAGAGATTTTATGGCAATAGGTCACATACTTCCAGCCATAGTTGTTACTATTAAACTATTAATAATAATTGATACTTTATTGATCCCCAAGGAGGAACTCTCTGTATGCCTTCTCTGTGACAGCAAGCTGGCTGTGAAGGGCAGCCACCTGGTGGTTCGGGACCGTGCTCTGGGACCTGCACATGGGCTGAGGCTGGGCTTGAACTGACAACCTTCTGGATACAGGCACAGAACCTTACCCACTGAGTCACATGCTTCCCCACTCTGACCTGCAGCAGAACTGCACAATATTGGAAAAATTTCAAATATCATCATGTGATTTTTTTTTGCAATATTTATGAAGCTGAAGTTGAAGATGTACCCAAAATAAACTATAGCCAAATAGAATTATTATCAACCAAGAAATAAGTCAAATAAGTTGGTGGTGTTGCCACAAGTTATGCCAACAGACACAAAGCTCTGCTGACAATATCTCTTTTGTTCAATATCATCTCTGTAGAATCCAAAATACTTCCATAAGCAGAAGGCATTGGTTCCTGTTCACTTTTCTCCTTCTTTTTCAGAAAAGCAACACACTGTTTATGAGTCCAACAGCAAGGATGAAAAATGATTATGACTAGCTCAGAGACTTGTACAGCTCTTTTCAAGGCAGAGGAACATTTTACATTGATTATATATACATATACTGGATAGTCTTGAAAAGGAACAATTTTTTAAATTGCAAAGCATGCTAAGTTTCATTTTCCATAACAGAAAAAAACACCTTTGCAAAACATTTCCATTTGGTAAATCTCATCATATCTAATTGTTTAACAATTATTATTATTATTACTTTGTTATGGCTAATCATGGGCGTCACTGCCATTAAATCTGAGGGGGACGTGTCCCCCTCACATTTCATAATTATTCGTCCCCCCTCCCCCACATTTAACATAAATATTAACTTAATGCCAGTGTGTCCCCCCCACATTCAAAATGCTTCTGATGCCCCTGTGGTTAATATTTTACAAATCAAATAATTATTTAAAATGCAAATTTGTTTCTACTAATTTGTATTAATAGTGAAATATATAAATAATTTTATTTAACTGTATGACTATAAGTAGCTAGCTACATTGCGTCAAAGAGTCTCGCACGAGCTGTGTGCGGAGACTGAGTCAGACGGCCTACCCAGGGTGTCACATGGCTCATTCTTCCAGGAGCAGATATCCAGGCCAGTAAGCAGGATGGCGTGATCATGTCGGCGCCCGTCTCTGCCGCCCAGCCCTGACTGCCACTGGCAGAAGCTGTTCAGGGTTTGGTCAGCATGGTGATTGATGACCAGGCCATCCTGAGAAAGGGGGGGGAGGGGTGAAGCAGGAGTAAGTGTTGGATCAAAGGGCCGCTTTATTCCTCAGTCCTAAAGCTTTAGTAAGTGAAAAACTGTCCATGAAAGATCAAATGAACAAGGAGAGACAGGGGAAGCCATCAGTAACTCAGAGCTCTGTGCTACGGTTCAAAAGTCAAGCTGATACCTGGCGAGTGGGAAAGTAGAGTGAGCTATGATCCCTGCGAGTAAAGGCCTGGCTAATCAAATGCCGAGTCTCCTGACTCCTTAGGGCTCCTAAACAATTAGGCACTGACACGCATGAGATAACGTCTGGCGGCAAGGCAGCGGAGAAACGGGAAAACGGCGGCATTTTTCTCATTCCTCTGCCATCTTGAGAAGATAGAGTCCATGAGCAGGACCCCAGAAGGACGAAAAAACAATGATGCGCTTTTAATTCACCTCCACAACCATCCATAAAACCCAAATATTACCTGGCTCAGAATCAGGGCAATGAAGACCTAGTAATTATATATGACCATGCATATCCTTTTCTTTTACTGCAATTTCTGTCTGGGATTTAATATCAGTTTACTCTCAATAAACAAATTACGCAGGGTCAGAAATGTGAAACCTAATGACGGACTGCCCCATGCAGTTTCCAAGAGTCAAACAAAGGTGACCTCCGGGTTAAAATGGATCCCAAAATCTGCATGCCGTACCTGATCTTCATCCAGAAGAATCAGACCCACTAAAACAATGTTGATGTCACCTCCTATTGTTCCGTCCTTAAAAAGGGTTGAAACCTAAAGGAAGAGGCAGATGGGGAAGAGAGCCTTATTGATCAATATCTTGCAAAATAGGTCATTTGATCCAATTTCCTGTTTGAGACACATAAATACTCAGTTAAACCACAATATAACGCTAATGAACCAGATGCTGGAGCGTTTGTCAGTGATAAGCATCTCCCCAATCTTAAATCTTAATCTTGATGACAATGAAAGTTTTCCTTTTTACTGACTGTAATGTCACTGGCATTTACAGCACGGCACATCGTACGCATTTTGCTGAACAAAAACACATGATTTAATTGTTATAGCTGGAACCAGCAAATAGGGAACAATGAATGCAAATTTACTGAGGACTTCTTAAGTGTCGCAGATGGCCAGTAGGAGAGGGGAACTCGCCAGCGCTTCAGCCTGACATGAGGCACTAAATTACCTTTCCAGAAAATGACACCACGACGGGTGCTGGTTCTAATAATCAAGCTTCCATATCGCCGTGTTTGTCTTTGTTTACATTAGTTATTTTTTGGAAGCACCAAGTTGATTTCCCCACATAATTGCTGCAGAGAAAGGAAAGCTCTCCTCTAAGCACTTTCAGATACAACAATGCTGACTCTACCCACCTGAGTTTCTTTAAAACCAGGGTTAATGCCTATTAACCTTTACACATGTGATTTATAACATTCAGTGAAGAATTTCACCTTTGTCACAGCCAATGTACCTTCATTACATTTCACCTAGAAGATCTTTAAACCCTACCTGCAAACTCTGAATTTTCAGTTTCAAAAGTTATGTCTAAAAGCCAGAATCGACTTCATCTCATTTCAATGGACAGAATTGCACAGTAACAAAATACAAAATGTATCCATAGATTGTCTGTTCACCAGAGATATGTACCACTCATATATTTGGGAAATTACACCATCTTCATTTTAGTCACATCTTCAACAGGTAACTGATCTGCCAACTTTATTTTTTTTTTAACGAAAAACACCTTCTTCCATCTTTAGAAAACTTTTCTGTTACAAACATTACAAAGATTAGATTACAAAATATATTTTTGAATTTAATGCTGTGGAAAAGTTTTATAACAAATGTGCCACCCAGTCCCTGAAAACAGGGCATGCTGGATATGTATTATTTTAAAATGTTTTTACAAAGTTTATTTTAGGGGTAATTTGTTAACAAATATCCCATTTTGATGTGACGGATGATACATGGTTTCTTCAAGTTGGTAAAGTTATTACATTCCCACAATGCAAATCTTAATGAAAACACCCTTTGGTAAGATAGCTTTCAGAGTTGTCAACTGAACCTCATGCAAACAAGCTGCAAATACTGATAATGTTTTGATTGACCTGTTGTGAAGCAGATGATGCAACCAGAAGCTGTTTCAGAAGCACATCTTAGCGGCGTGCCATTAACTTTTGGCTTATTTTTGGCTGAGTTGTTGTGTTTCTCAGCTGCTCTTGCACATAATTGTGACAGAGATGCTGGCCTGGCTCCCATATACAGGCCGAAAACACATGCCACCTTCGCAAAATGAACTTTAAATAAAAACATGGAAGTTGGGATGTTGAGGATCTTGGTGCCATGGTACCTCATTAGATAGATCTGGTGCCTAACAAGAATTCGGTTCACTGTGCTATAGTAGAGTATAGTACAATATAGTACAGTGTAGTATAGTATAATAATTTTATTATATAAATATAACATGGCAGTGATCTTATACTCTCAATCTGAGGTGAAAATTATTTTATTGGCCATTCTGCAAAATGTTGTCTTTGTATTAATTCCATAGTTCCATGTTATGTATTTCTTTAAGAGATATTTTATTAGTATCAATACATAAGAACATAATACTCATGGTTAATTAAACACCTATCTGTCATACGCAGTATTATCATGACAAAATCAGCCTTCAGAAATCCTGACATTCTCAGCATTTGATTGAATATGTTCAGTCTCATGAAACATGGAACATGGAGAATTACCCTAGCCCTGTGTTTTCCTGACCTGTGGATGGGATGCAGTAGAGAACGTTGCTCAGATAGGAGCTACAGTGCAGTATGCCTCTCATGTCAACTGATACACACACGGACACACACACACACGTACTGATATCTTTGTGGGGACTGTCCATTCATGGATGATACTTTTTTGTATTATTTATCATTTCTATGGGCAAAACCTTAATCCCAAGAATGACAACCTTAACACTTATCCAGCCATAATGTTCACCATATCTAACCAATCAAAATACAGGAATACAGGAAAAATAGGTGTTTGATAGCAGTCACAGATTTTTATAAATTCAAGTTCCCCCTGTGAAGACCGAGAAAATGGTTCCAACAATGTCCACCCCCCCCCCCCCCCCCCCACACACACACACACAGTTTGGTGACCCTGGGGAGGGGCGATATTTTTCAAAACGTTCCTGTGGGACATGTTTCATGCCATACACATAAACTGCAACCAACTCACTCTCATCATTTTACTTATATAGTACAAATTTCAATGTGGTTATTTTGAAAACAGCCTATGTATTTCTGGATATTTCACAATTAGTTTACAGAACAACTTTAACAATACCCCCCCCCCCCCACACACACACACACGCAGACAAATAAAATGACCAATGACAGTTGAACTGTGTTTATCTCAACAGCTGAGCTGTAACACCAATCTGCAGACTTAACCTCATGCATCTCTCATCTGAAATTATATACTTAGTATTACAGCTAATCTAATGAACGCTTGAACTTACCATATTCAGTATTGTCAGGACGTAGGTGGTGATGTTACTATGGCCATGATTCTCAATCATGCTTCTGTCCACCACCACCAGAGTTTCCACGTTCAGCTTCTGTGGAGCGTGAGCCTTGAACGTGATGGATCTCTTACCCCGAGATGTGTTACTGTATTCATCGGGAAATATGTAGATGTTTTCTTCTGGAGGTTTGGGCATATCTGTTTGGTAAGAGAGCAAAACACTGTTAAGATGAATTATTATTATTATTATTATTATTATTATTATTATTATTATTAAAAGACACATAAACATGAAAGTTTTAAATGTGACCCCTGTCTCCTTGATCCTTGTTCTCTTTCCTAAGCTTTAAATATCTTTAAATATCTGCATCTAATTTGAGAGAAATCAAACTTGCCCTTTAAGTGCTGAATATCAATAAAAAGAGTGAATTCATGCTGTAAGTATATTGTGACAAGGCAGTGACAATTAAGACTGTTTCAAACCTTCAGCCTCTCTCAAGAGCCCCAAATGAATGCTGTCTTCCCATATCAGATCAACACACAATGAGAATAAAGTGTTTTAATAATGTGACAAAACGTTTCTGTTTAACATCACGTAACATGAGTGACTCTGGACAGGGGAAAACCAAAGACAATGCTTACATACATTTCTTCCGTCTTCCACAGTAGTGCTGTTTATCCTGGTTGCTATGGTGATGGTCCTGATGATGCTCTTGCTCTTTGGGGACGTCGTTGCGTGCTGAGCCACCCCGCACGTCCGTGGACCTCTTGTACAATATGTGGGGTTGGTGACCAGGGGGGGCAGTGAAGTTCCCTTTCTCGGCTAGGTCCCGTGGAAGGGGCCTGATGATATAATCCACCTCCTGAGTTCTAATCAAACCTGACTAGAGGAAAACAAATGTATATTAACTCCAAATTGCATTGCTGATGGCACTTTACACACTTATGGAAGTACAATGTATCTTTAACATCAGAAGAGCGATACGGACCCTAATAACCACTGACAAAAAAAGAATTTGTTAGGGAACACTGGTTATACATTAGTTCTAAGGAGACAATTTTGCCAAACGAATCAGAATCCTTTTGTTTGCACGAAAAGTACAAAGAATTTGATTTGATGTAGGTGGTGGCATGAAGTATATAATTAAATGATTAAGATAAAAGTCCAAAAAAAAAACAGAATAAAACTGAAAACAGAAACATATATGTGCAAATAAAAAACATAAATAAGAATGTGAATGTTATATAAAAAAAAGGTGATTTAACCAGGTGTAGCATACAAACAGCTCTGGGGTGTACACAAATAAGCTTAGAAGTCAATAAGAGCATAAAGTGTTACGGTGGGTGGTTAAATATGAAAAGATCAGAGACAGTGTGTTTCTCAGAGACCCTTATTTTGGCCAATAGCTTGGGGGATAAAGACTGTTTAGATAGTGATGACCACCGTTCTGTACCAGACATATTTAAAGATATCAATGGAAACCAAAAGACTTGAATTGCTTCCCTACATATGATACGTTTACTTTTGCAGTGGTTAAGTCTTTGAAAATACATATGAATGCCATCCGCCAAGCATTAGCAAAACACAAAACGCCATGGGAAAGTTCCCGCAGTGTCCGATGCTGGACTGGGAACTCTGTGTTTCCCACAAAGGCATTTTATTGGGCAGCAACCCCCCGCCCCCCCACCGTGTCCCCAGACAGACAACTGCATAAGCTTCTCACAGCATCGGGCCCTAATAAAATTTCTTTATCAAGACCTTACAATGGAGCACTAAGTCAAGACACTGCACTAAGCTCAGTGAGGACAACATCTCTGAGTTACTGCAGTATATGTGAAAAATAAAGTATATATACTTTTTAGAGGACATTGACTTATAAATAATATAATACTATAAATTAGTGACCAATTTTCACAATTTAAAAATGAACCATAGCCCCTTTAGGCTGTTGGACACCTGTTTGAAAATGAGATAACAGAATCTGTATAAACGGTATAAATTATGACCCTACTGTATGCTCAGTGAATGACGTCCATGTGTAATGAGAATCGTCTGTTTCTCTGCTAGGAACCCTGCTGTTTGGCGTGCGTGACATGAAGCTGAAGTCTCAACGTGGCTCAGATGACACTGATAAGAAACAAAACAAATTTCTCTTCCCCACGGAATTTGGTGATCAAAGACAAGAATGCACTGCAGCAACGGGCTCAACTGGATCACTGGGAATACTTTCTCTGCCTATCGTTTTGGATGAGAAACTGTCTCTGAGCGTAATTAGCCCTGGCCTGATTTTTCATCAATAGGATATTTATCATGGTTTTCTATTGTGTTATTGAAACAAAGCCTTATTGTTGAATGCCCACAACTGGCATTTGGGGAAAAAAAAAGTCTGAAGATGAACCAAAAGGTCTTTCTTTAGAACTCTGTACTGCACACAATGGACCATTTTTTAGCAATCCCCAGTACCTAGAGACACTGCTTTGTACTGAACTTAAACTAAGTGTAACACTAAAAATATAACTTCCTAAACAAATACGAAAAACTGAAAATAGGAATTTGATTAGCTTTCAACATCTGCATCTGGTGACAGAGTAACTGTAATGTGTTGTGCATCTGCATTTGGTAGAGCACAGAGTAACTGTAATGTGTGGGTGTTCATAATCGATGAAACAGTTTTTGGAAAATCTGCACGTTAGCTCTTTTTATTACAGTAAGATGACAGTGATTGTTATACTGGCTGCGTCCTCGTGCGGCGATTGTGATGACGGGTCGGTGGCGAGCACTGGATTAATGAGGTACTGTGCAGACTTTCCACGTCTCGGGAGTCTGAACGAGCCTCGTTCTCTGGGTCAGTCCTGCCAGCATAGGACCCTGAAGCGACATCACTGTAAATAATCTGAGCTTTAAACCCTGTCATGATCATGCTTCTTCCATTCCCAGAGACAGTGCCTGGGTAAACGCCAACACAATGGAAAAACAAAGAAGAAAGCCCTCTCGCAATATGACATCATCCACGGTCCCATTCATCTCCAATCACTCACTCATCAGGGGACATAAGAATTGCAACATTGATGCCGGTGAATGTGATCAATCAAGTAGGCCAAGGTGAAACATTATGATGCGTATCACTGGTTGTTTAGGTAATAAAGGTTCTGTTCATTCTTTCTTGCTTCTTCCACCAGGGGCTGAACAGACCTCTCAGCTGACACTGCCACAGCTCATTAGTCCAGCTTCCTGCCCACATTATGGGATGCACAGTGAGCGCTGCCCACCGCCAGACCTGCAATTTCTGCTGTATCACCCGATTCATGCCTCGCATTTACGGGCTAATATGCATTCAGAGACCTATCAATTAGGTACACCTGCTTGTAAATAAGCAGCCTTCTCCTCCAAATAACCAATCAGGTGCCTACAACCGAATATAAACAGAACATGGAACAAGACGGTTCACTCACTGTTCGCGTTAGAGTGGCTAAGATGCCTTATCTAAGTTATTTTGCCAGGCTGTCGATGTAAATAAGAAATTGTAAGCGACTTGTCTAGAAAAATAAAGGTTACATAAAACAATAAAAATCTTAAATGTGGTGTGATTGTTGATGCCAGATGTGCTGGTTCCAGATTCTCAAAAACGGGCATCTGCCTCGGATTTCCACACACTAGTGTCTGAAGTTCACAGAGAATGGTTAACAGCTAAACACGCGTGTGCAGAACATCAATCACACAATTTGTCAACCCTTGAAGCGGTTCTGGAGACAAATATGGGTCCTACCTGGTACTAGGCAGAGGTACGTAATTCAGTGGGCAGTATGTGTATACCTCATTCTATAAATTGTAACAAATGAGTAACAAAAGGCACCCTGTTAGGTATGGTCTTTATTGGGGGGGGAGGGGTTCTGTGTGGCTTAGGGCTCTCTGTGATTAGATGATCAATCAATCTGGTTAGATGATCAATCTGGTTCAAATCCGGTGCTTGGCAGAGTAGTTACTTGAGCAAATCCCCCGAAAGAATACTCTTGGGGTGCTAGATGGATGGCTCTCCTTGTGCTCAGACCCCAAACTTACTCTCACCTCTATATATATCTGCGCCTAAAGGAGTGCATGATGTCATATGTGAAAAAAAAACACATTGGAGTGTGCCTGCACTTGGATCTTGTTGGACCTTGAGGTGCTGGACTGGAATGGCCTATAGTGACCTTGCAAAGATTGCCTGCTCTGTCCTACTGCAAAGCAGCTTTTGCTGTTTTTTTTCCCTCCATAGCCATTTTCCAACCTAAATCCAAGCTCAGCAATTTGAAACAGCATTGTACTGGCCCTTTAAGACCGGGATGACAGCTCACCCAATGGATTATATTCCATGTGGTTCCTTCCCAAATGTCAGACCCCTAACCTCTGAAGTAGGAGGATAATCTCTGTTGTACATCATAGTACTGCTTTTATATGACTTTAATGTGTACTCTTCTTAATATACATCATGTTTGTTTAATTTGTGAAAAGATGGAAGTATAGCATATCTAACAATCTTGTGAAATTTACACAGTGGGTAATAAATACAGTAAGATCAAAATAACAGATAGAACATCCTCATATTTAAAATATTACACAGCAGAAGGAATCAGCTTAGTCTCATGGAAACATGGGAAAACAAACATTTGCACTTGCTGATGTGCTGTGATTTTCACTTTTCACCAGCTGGAATAAAGCACTCTCTCTCTCTTGCGCTCTGTCTTTCTCGCTCTCTCTCTCGCTCTCTCAGACAGCCCTACCATTATAATCGTTCCCATATCTCTCGCTCGTCCTGCTAGATCCCATCCTGGGAAGTCAAAGCTGATTAGCGCTAACAGCTGTGCAGAAACTGCTGGGGGGGGGGGTGGGGTGGAGGGGGAGGAGCAGGAGCTGCACCGCAGGTGCCCCCGCTGCTAATGTTCACAGCGCCGAGGACCTGCCCGCGCGTGATAATATCATCACCTGGGGCTGACATGAGATGAGGATTAGTTCCCCGTGTGAGGGACTGGACCCCTTCCAATTTGGGGCTGCAGTGGATGTGACTGTAAACAACATGGGGGTGGGCAGGAGGCTTCATTTTTCAGTTTGACCCTCTGATGAATATTCATGATTAATTTTTAAACAAAAAAAACACACAAAACCAAACCTACAGAATCAAATTATGGGATATAATACCAAATGGAACTAGCACCAAGGATGCATGCAATATTTTTCCTTTTGTACTAATTTAACAATAATTTTAATAATTTGAAGCCTTGGCGTTTTCCAGTGAAGCAAATGTCATTCACACCACCAACTAAAAAAATAACGTGAAGCATAATCGAACACTGAGATATATTGCCAAACCGGCCAAAAGTATAGTGCTATTCCTGAGTACAGTACTGAGCATGGCTGATTCATAGAATTTCCTGTAATTCCAATGGCTCTACCTCACCAGAAGCCTCGTTCCCCAATGAGAAACTAAATTAAAATCAACTGTCACCAACTGCTGTTTTAACTATCATCAAATTACATGCCGTGTGCAATGAAGTGGGAATAGCAGCCGTAAAACCATAGCAGACTGACTGAAACACTACCTGCAAAACGTGGGCTGAGTAGGAGCCTAGGCAGAGCAGAACTGCGGTCTGCGTTCACTAAAGAAGCATGAAAGGGAGCTGGGTAAACAGGGCACGTGGTTTTATAACCTCTAATCATATTAAATGGCTGGATAAAGAATAAAGTGTAAATGTTCTCCAGTCATTATCTAAAGCAGTGGTCCTCAAGCGGTCTAGCCTCAGGGCCCTTATTGCTTGGTCACAGCCCCAATTTGTCAGCCACAATGGCGACACTAGAGCCTGCAGACCTGGTTGGCGATGGCAAAGGAGGCGGGGCAAACCATATACTCCGTGATCCACTTTCTCTACCTACCACTTATTTATTCTGAATCTGAAACTTTATTGATAGACAATGAGCTTAAACCATTGCTGAACGTGCAATTAGGTTAAAAAATGACAAATAACGAAGCTTCAACAAGATTGACCATATTTACTTCTAGTTGGTGACTATTTAGCCTAATTTTCCATCTGCAGTACACGGAGTGGTCAGTTTATTAGGCAGTACACCCTTCATAGTACCAGGTACCGGTCTCTCTTTTACCGCCAAAAACACTTCAAGGGTTGAAAAGTTGTGTGTTTGGAGAAGCCTTTCTACACATCAGTCTCCTACTGAGCTGTTATTTTTGCACATGTCTCCTTCCTGTCATCTTTAAAGAGTCTAACCGTTCTTCTCTGCCCTCTATCATTAACCAGGTGTTTTCAACAACAGAACAGCCACTGGCTGGCTGTTATTGTTTATCAGAGCGTTCCCCGTAAATCCTAGGCACTGAAGCGTGAGAAACTCCCCGCAAAGTGGCAGGAACCAACATGCATGGAACCAACAATCGCACCATGTCCACAATCACATAGCCCAAGCCAAGGCTAAGCGACACAGTGACTGGACCTTGTCACCCTCTCTGTCTGCTGTACACATTCATTTGCAGATACATGATTTGCTGTTTGGAAAAGCATGTTTGGTATATAGCATGGGCAGTGGTGGGCTAATAGTTAGGGAAGGGCACTTATAATCATATTCAAAGACTGCTGGTTTGAATCCCTGACCAGCAAAGTACCACCGAGGTACCCTGAGCAAGGTACCACCCCTAAGCACTGCTCCCTGGGCGCTGAATTAGCCCCCTGCTATTTCATGACATCACATATGGGTTATATGAACATTTCGTTGTTGTGCGCTGTCAACGATGACAACTAATCACTTTCACTAATATACTGGCCACTGAGTGTATATAACCAAAGCTTGTCATAACATTAAACTGCAGCAAAATCTCAGGAAAATGGTTTTGGACTGCATTACTAATGTATTGTGTACATTGTATACAACTGACTTGGTAGAACAGGCAGAAGCTGTTAGCACTGACTGAGGCTTTTCAATATGCTTGGGCCCTAAGTCTGGACTGAGAGAACCAAACAAAATGAATAACTTTATCCATGTGCCTCTCAAATAACTGTTGACAACTGCACCCTGGATACAGCATTATGTCTTGGACGACAAAGCTCCCAGAAGGGAGAAAATATTGCATTATGGAATGTAGATGAGGACAGTTACATGTTGTTAACTCAGTCTTTTATTAAATTGACCCAGAGCAGGCCAGGAAACATGTCTCACGCCAAGCGAAACTGCAGCAGCCAGCTGGAAGCTGACAGGGTGAAGGTTTTGGCGGTCCCCAGCGACCTACACGTCCTATAGTCGCACATTAGACGACATGGTGGAGGCTGACTCATCAGTGAACATCGCTTTCTACCAGCAGTCAGAATTCCATGCCTCTTCCACCTCTGGAGCTCCAAATGCCAAGAAGTGTTTATGCACAGCAACTCGACTATGACACTCCATTATGTAAGGCCCTCCTCTTCCATTTCATCTTCCGGACCAAGATGTTCAAGGTCCACATTGAACTGAATAGAGCGTTCTGGGCTGCTATGCTTAATTCTGCCTTGCACTCTGGCAACCATTAAAATTCTGCTCACTCAGATCACTGACATCTTCCCTTACTGCCACATGAAACTTGCTCTGAGAAGAAACATGCTTACACTGTATACATACAATAGAACTAGAAAAGCCATCATCATTCATGCTTTTGACTTACTTGGCTCGCTCCAAAGCATTAGTTTAATCAGCCAAATTCTACCACTCTATACACTAAGGCAATTTCACTTGTACTGTTGCATTTAATAATAATGAACATCACATGTCTGTATATTAAGATCTACTACAGATTACATAATAAAAATCATTTATCAGAATGATACATGATACAGTATTTATTTAATAACACTCAAGCAATTAGCTAAATGCTTCAATAAATGTACATATGTACAATATATCCAGGAAAATTGTCCACATCCTTCCAATACAAGTACTCGGTGTTCATTTTCAACCTCTTTCCAGTTAGTTAACTAGTTGAAATATGTAATGTGATTTCCTTCATTTTAGCTAGTCATGTGTAATATGGTTGGTAATGAGAAATAAACAATGCGTGTCTTTGACATAACTTAGTTTTGTTACAGGCAGCTAGGGTTAGTCCGATATAGGCCTAGTGTCTGGCAGAGGAGAGGTGAGAGACAACAGGCACGTCCACAGCTAGCTGTTCGTCGACACACCTGTCGATACTCACCATTCCTGCGCAGGTAGCTAGGGCCACCAGTGAGTCAGCACTCGACCTCAGGGAACCCTGGTAAAAGCAGTGGTCATCTTCCTGGTAGGGCAGTGAGTTCTTAGTGTCGTTTTTTCCCAGAGTCTGCACTGTAAAACCAGGTGCTAAAAGGCCATCTGCAGGCCGCAGTTCCAAGTGAAACTCTCGTCCCAGTCCGTGCAGCTTGAAATGGACCGTCTCGCTCGGGCCAGTGCCATTCGCTGACCGCTTCCTCCTATGATGGTGGGCGACCGCGTGAGAGATGTACCCCCCCTGGGAATCCACTTCATATGGCACTACAATATCAAACTCTGTGGGGAATCAGGCATAGACATCTATTCATTTATTATGTTGTCAGCAGAGCCTGGAAGAATTTTTGCTTAAAAGGCAAGACAAAGCAAAATGTAATCAGGAATGCTGGTGAGGTTATGACTCTAATAATTATAAGAGATAGAGATGAAACATGTGCTTTTAGTCAGTTTTCATATAAACTCAATATGGCCACAGAAATGAAAAGAGTATGTTCGGGGTTTAAAAGCTAAAAATATAAAAAAGAGAAATCATAGCTTCATAAGCTAGGTTTGATTACACCAAATGTTAGCAATTAGTACCAAAAAAACACAACTCTGTTTTTATTCCTTATTTATTTATATTCCTTATTTTTTTCCCTTTTAAACCAGTAACCAGTATTGTTATTTATAGAAAATATTATTTTACTCATCGTGCTTAATTCTCTATCATCTCTGCAATACCCTGCATTGTCTCACAGTCCATAAAGCTACTGTCCAGCCAAAGGTATCTCATTTGATGGTTCCCTGAGAAATTAGCTAGGTTGGAAGGCACACTAAGTAACAGCGGTGATTTAAATAATGCGGATGCACAGGCAGAGCCAAGCTAAGAGAGAATGCCTTTCTATAAAAAAGAACCTGTGTCTCTCTGGTTCTCTGACATGCCCAAAATAAACGTTTTTAGCAGTCGGGGGGGGAGTGACGACAGAGTATGTGTACTGTAATTCTTACACTGCAATATCATAATTTGATATACACCTTGCTGTTAGAGAACTGCAAAATGTTTATTGTTATCAATAATAATAATAATAATAATAATAATAATTTTATTATTATTATTATTATTATTATTATTATTATATCTAATGATTTTTATATAATTATTCAGACTCAATTACATATTCTTTCTTAATTATTTAAATTATTGATTTCAGACCCGTAGTATGTCAGTAAAATTCTTAAGTAGGCGAGCTCCCTCTAGTGTAAAGCCCTCAAACTGCAGCCAGATGCTGCACCACAATCAAAACTTGCATGGAAACATTAAGACTTTATTTTACTTCTGTGCAAAATATTAAGTGTCGCTAGGAACGTAGGCATTTATGATTTTGTTTTTATTTACAAATTTTTATTTAGTTTTTTGTTTTTACGAATAAATCGGAGAAAAATGCTTTGGGGACATTATATAGCACTCTCGTCTGTGTTTACATAGTAGTATGTCTGTTTAGGATCATTAGTATAAACATATGGTACGTAACAATGAAAATGTGTGTAGAATTTTAATATTGATCACGATTTAATAGCAATCATCATAACACACAGAGATATTGAGGTATACCACTCACCTGTAGTATGTGGCAATTGCACTACTTTTAGCAAGGGTAATGTCGCAGCATTGTTTTCCTTAGCAACAACTCCAAGTGTACTCGGAAACCATTGATGGCTCTGTAAAATATACAGATTTATGCATGCAAATTACAATGTAACAACACATGCAAATTTCGGCAATTTTCAAAAGTGCAATACTTCAATTAATGCATAGATGCACATCACAGTGACAAAACAGTCGCATTTCTCACCATGGAAAATCCTAGCATAAAAAACAGCTGAAATAAAAAGTGAAGGTGCAGGGCAGACATATCTGCTGTAAATGTAGGGTCATTCACGTCGTGGTTCAGCGGTAGGCGAGTAAACTTTACACTGCACTCCGATGACACCTTTCCAAATGCAAAGCGTTTGGCCGGTCGGACTGAAGCATCAGGACTGACAGTGTCTCAGGTGGTTTTCAAACCATTTAACATGATCCCTAATCTGCCATCACCGAAGTAACCAGTTTCGCTGCCTCGAGTTTCACTCATTACTGAGGAGCTTTTTAGTCAATAGGAAAATTGCACCAAGTCATATTCATGGGCAGTTTTCGTTGGTAGATCTCATAGTTGTTTTTTTCAGTTTGAAAAGCAAAGTTTTGTTTTCAGTTATTCCTCTTAGAAAAACGTGGATTTAACCTTTTTGGTCGATATTAGACGGGAACACATCCGCTGTTCAGTCTTTATTTAGTTCTTTTGCATGGCTCCAGGCTTTTGTTAATCCTTCAGCTGGTAATGACCGCTGATAAGTGTCATTTGTGCCCCGGCTCCCGGCTATCCCCAGCGCATTTGTGTGAATGATCCCACTCTTTCCCACTGAAGCGCACTATCTCTTCTCATCCAGCCGGCTTTTTGTGATGGACGTGTAGAACGACCAATAAGATCTCAGAGCGCCTGTCACTCTGTCACGCTCAACTACTAATTGTGATGTACGTGTTAACCGACCAATCAGATCTCAAAGCGCCTATGCGAGAGGCGGGTGCTGCGCAAGCCCTTACGGCGACAAAACTAGCAGCACGGTGGGATATACGTGTTATGCGTTCATGAACTCTTCCATGTGTATTCCATCTCGAAATCAGCTACTTTGAAAGTTCATTTGGCAATAATATCATAACAATTTTGCGCATTCAGATAACTACAAATATGTGACTTACATATAAATTACACTATTGGCTTTCCTTTCCTTGACTTTTTTAATGTAACAGTTCGCAAATCACGTGAAATATGAAGTTACTGCTGGCTCCCTCTAGAGGTTCTGAGATCAAAGAATTTGGACCACAGAAACATCTGTCGGGTCTCAAGATCTTAACATTTGAGAATGGCGCTCAGTCTCAAGCGCTAATATTTATTACAGCTAGTAACCTTAAAACAATGGGCTCCTCAACATTGGAGGCCAGTGGGGCCTGGCCCCAGCAGACGTAATCAATAATTCAATGTAGCAAGCATGTGTGTATATAGTTGAAACAATGTGCATATTTAACGCAGTTTTAATAATGAGCTGTGACCCACCCAGCAGAAACTAGGTGAAAAAATACAGAAAAAAATGCGTTTCAACAAAATGTTGAGGTTTGGTTGAAAAGTGAAAGGTGAAAAGCCATATTTTTCAGGTTGTTAAAAAAGTTAGGTCTACATAAAAAGCTGTATGGACTATAGGGTTATATGTGGTCCGAAACAGTCTATCCTGGGTGAAACTTGTACCAAATCTGACAGACTAAACATAGCCCAATTTTCGACGACTTTTTTGATCTAAAAAAAAAAAGGCCACGACACGCCAACCAGATTTAGCACAAAAACAACGTCACATGGACGTTTGGTGCTGGCTGGTGTAGTACGGTCATGTTGGTTCCATGCTGAAGGCAGGCAATAAAAAAATTATAGAATGGCATACGTGACGACTACACTACAGACCCAACTATATACTGTGAACTTTTTAAAAAATCATGCGTAGTATGACGTCGTACTAGTAAGACCCAATGAACAAAGGAAAAAACTATTTGCCTAGTAACAGCGCTTTTCCACCGATTGATTTAACTGCGCAAAGTGTCGGTTAGTCGGTTATCATACCGTATGTGGTGAACACTGAACAGTCACGATACGTAGCCGTTTAGTAAATGGCATTTACAGTATCTGCGCTGAACACGCGGGAAAAACAGCCTTTGTTTCAGTTAATTCGTGAAAACAACCTTCAGTACTCCTTATCTGAATCAGTGTGAAAAATCACTATGCCAGTGACTACTAAATAAGTCAGCGAGAACATGCAACACCGTGGGGAAACAGAACTGCGTTGCGTCACGTTAATGTACGCATTTGTGCTTTCCTCGATGATGTGTGTTGTGTTTAGATTCATTGAGCAAGTGTTTAACTTCACTAGCGAGTCCGATGCTGCCCATATAGCGACTTCTTCATGCCCCCCGGAACTGGTGCTTTCCAGTGAGAGACCCCACTGCTTAAAATACAGTATATTATGTGTGTGTGTAGATTTAAGCTAAACTGTGCTAATTTTGTGACTCTCATCTTCCATAACAGAAGGTTAGTTGCGCTGTATGCAGTAAAATCATATCTTCTGTAATGTACACGAACTGAAAGAATACTGGGAAATATTATAAACTGATTTATTTTGATTTTAGTGACCATAAATAGTTCTTTGTTAAGGTATATTGCTATGTATTTCTTAAATATATTATCGCGATTCTCATACTGGTCAGTGACTGAACTGAACTGAAAAGGTACACTGCAACATAGCGAATCAGCTTGTGTTGCCTTGGTGATTTTTTTTTCATTACGTTTGCAACCAGGCTCAGTATAAATTGATTTCTGTGAAAGGAACCTGCCATGCTTGAATGGACACAGGGTTGATTATACAGCGTATTGTGATGTGGAACACAAGGCACCTGTGTGCAGATGTTTACAGTCTGACAGGTTGCTGATTTTTTTGCACACTTGGTAGTCTTCCAGCTATTTTAAGCTTCTTGCCAGTGTGGATGTGCCCATTGATAAACTTTATTAAGAGAGTCTGACAGGAATGTTTGCACACAGCTGAGTTTCTCAAATGACTTTGGCACACTTGCCATCCATTGCGGGCAACGTTATGACCTCAATCAAAACTCATTTTGACCATCCAAATCATCCATCACGAACACACACACACACACACATATAAATGGAGGCAGAGGTATGATGTGGAAAGGGAGAGTTGCTCTTCTGATATCTTTAAAAAGACAATGGAGATTTCACATCTCTTCTACCTAGTTTACTCACATAATAAGCCCTTACACCTTTCAGCATGCATCTAGTCCTGCTCATGGTCAAGTCTTCCAGTTAGCTGCGACGAAACAGGGTGATGAACATGTTCACCCAATCCCATAGTGGCATGAGCTACTGTGAGGTCAGTCTCCCATCCCGCACTGCTCCCACGCCCCTGCACCTGGTCTCCCTCCTTCTGAACTCGGACAACTGCTCCTCGGTGTTAATTGCTAGTCTTATTTAACCAGTCTAGCCAGTTCCTTTGTTGCAAGGTTTTGATGACTCTTTTCACATTCCAAGCATTCTATCACTCTGGTTTTCTCCCAAGTGCCTGAATCTCCTTTTCTTTATGGTTTTGCGTGCCTAATATTCCCGATACCCAATCCTGTAAGCTTGTGTCTCATTCCTGCTCTCTGAATGAGTATGTATCCAGCTTCTCCTGTGTGTGCGCTTGTCTCCCCTCACCCTGTTTTGGTTCCTAACTACAACTTTGGCTCTACATATTGGTTTTCTGTATGCTCCTTGCCTGGGTCCCCAGTCCCAATGATGTTCTGTTACAGAGCACCTCGACATCACATGAATCCAGTGAAGCTTCGAGGCACTCTGGCACACCTATAAGTGTATTTGAAGGACCTTTGGCCATTTACTATCCCCCAACACCCCTCTGACACTTGTTTCCACTGCAGTAGGCACTCTGTTTGTTCCTTTCTCCATTAGGTTCTACCTGATGCCAGAGAGATATGTTGGTTACTTGGAACACTGTTGAGGTTTTCATGCTTAGTGCGAGCTGTATGTCTGTCACAATGATGTTCTGATATCCACCGATCAAGATTGCATTGATTTTGTCTTTTTGTTTCTCAACAGCAGAGCTTGTGAATGACCCATGGCACTTTTGCATCCAAGACAGTCCAGCTCTCTGTACATTATGTTCACTTCGTCAAACAACTTAAACAGGTCTTTGATCACCCCTCCCATGGTCGGGATGTGGGAAATCAACCCTGGCTCCTGCTCAGTGGTTGCCTGCGGTTCCCCCTGCGGTGACTTGTCGGGCGCCTGCGTTCTCGCCTTCAACGCCTCGTTGGTTGCCTGCGGTTCCCCCATGTCCACCGCGTCGGTTGCCTACGTCTTCACCAGCTGTGGCTTCGCCATCGCCTGCCGCAGCTTCTACTCCCTCCTCGCCTCCTCTGGTGTCCCCTCTCCCTTCCTTCTTTTCCCCTCCAACAGTAACTCCGCGTTCCTCCTCTCCCCCTTCAGTGTCCCCTCTGCCTCCTGCCTCGCGGTTGCCGAGGGTCCCTCCGGCTCCGGCCTCGCGGTCGCCTGTGGCCCCTGCTCCTCCTTTCTGGCCAGCTAGGGTTCCCTCTGTCTCTGGTTCCCTGGTTCCTCCGCCCTTCGCCTCTTTGCTTCCTGAGTCGTGCCCTGAGTCCCGTCGTGTCCCCTGTGTGCCCCTTTGGTCCCTTTAGGTGCGCCCGGAGTGTGCCTTTTTTGGGTGGGAGGGGGCGGTGTTCCGTCTTACCCATGCCCTGCTCGTGCCGATCCTTCTGTGTGCCATGCCCCCTTTGCTACCTTGTGTGGAATCCCCGTGTCATCAGCTGTTTCTAGCTGTGTTTCATTAGTTCTGTGTATTTAAGTCTGTGTTAGAGTATGTTTCCCCAGTCCGGTCATTTATGTGCTACTCCATGTTCTTGCCTGTGTTCTCCAAGAATACATCCCTCGTTTCCATCAACTCCTCAACTCCTGCTCCTGCTTCTCCGTTCTGTGCCCCCTCGTCCATGACAATGGCCAGCTAAAGCCCAGACCTCTACCTCACAAAGTAAGGTCGCCCCTTGGTGCTCCTCCTTCCGGTGATTCATCAGCTTGTGTTGGTACTAGCCCTCGGTCTCCGTCAGTTCCATCCAGCTCCCTTGAAAGGGAAAGTTTGGGATTTGACATTAGCCACAATATTGAACGAGTGGCTGTGTTCTGAGAAAATGAGGTTGATGTCTATTTCCTCATTTTCAAGCGCATCACAACAACTTTGAATTAGCCTAAGCACCTTTGGTTGCTCTTGCTGCAGTGCACACTCACTAATGGGGAAGGAGTTTGTTCAGCTCTTGCTTCTGAGCAGAGCCTCGACTATGATATTGTGAAGGCTACCGTCCTGAGGGCCTATGAGTGCCTGAAGCTTACCAGCAGAATTTCCAGAAGCTGTGCAAATCCTCCAGTCAAACTCTAATGGAATTTGCTTGGGAATTAGAGGAATTCAAGTACTGTGGACCTGATTGTCTTGTGGTTTACCTGAATGAGCAGAAGGTACCTTCTCTTGCGGAAGCCACCACACTTGCTGACCAGTTTGTTTTGACTCATAGGACTGTGTTCACCCCTACCCCACTGCCCCGAAAGGTCCACCCCAAATCTGTGCCTCCTCCTGAGGCTACTTCATCAACCCTGCCTGTGGAAATGAGAGAGAGTTTTTATTGTCATAGAGTGGGTCACATCATCTCAGTTTGTCCAGCTTTTAGATGTAAGAATGCCCATGCTGCCATTAGGAAGGTACACATAGCTGTCAGCCTAGATACTATTTTTGGGCTCCAAACCACTGGACCCACCTTTCAGCCTTTTGTGTTCCCTGGTTTTGAATTGCTTTGTGAAACTGACATGAAGAGCCATGTGACTATCCTGGGGGATACTGGTGATACAGTCGTTTGAGCTTGAAAGTGTTTTCCCCTTTTCGAACACGACCTACTGTGGTAGTGATGTCCTACTGCAGGGTATCAAACTAGGCACTGTGAAGGTTCCTCTTCATAAGGTTTTTTTAAAAACAGATGACTTCTCAGGGATTGTTAAGGTGGCCGTTTGACCATGAGTTCCTGTCTCAGGGGTTACATTTATTTTGGGGAATGATACCGCAGGAGGGAAAGTATTTCCCTTACCCGAAGAAACCCCAGGCAGGCTTGCTCACTTACCCCTCGCCACTCGGTTGGATATTACGTCCCTGGTCGTTTTTCAGGTTTTTCCTTTCTGGGTGATTGTGCTCATGATAGTGAACACCTGTGGGGTTCACACTTGTGTGGGTAGGTGTTACGTGCCATAAGTTTCCCAGGACTGTGCTCGTGTTTTTGCTTCACCTCTGCCTACAGTTAAGGGGGTGGGGGTGAAGGTCTGTCTCTGATCGCACACTGATGCCACACCACTGCACCCGGTCTCCCTCTTCCTGAACTCTCAAGGCTACTTCTCAGTGTTAATTGCCATTAGTTTGTTTAGAGATGCAACGATTGCAATTTTCTTGGCCGATTCCGATTTTTTGCAGGTGTGATCAGCTAATACCTATTTTTGCAGATTCCGATTTTCTTTCTAAGAACTATAATTGACAGCATACAAACAAAAATCAGCTTCAATGCAAAATTCTCATTTTTTGATTTCATAATAGAAAAAAATTGACTGAAATATTGTAAATTAAAATAACTTTTCCACCCAAGTTTAAACTTTGAGGACCTTCCATTGCTGTGAGTGGCCTTACGTGGTTCTAGCAGCAACGCTCCAAATTGTGTAGCTCTTCCACCACCCTCTGGGCACCAGCTTCTGTTTTTTTGCAGTCCAGAATTAAGTGGATCTGGACTCTCACTCATTTCTGACTTCAGAATAGGCTTGCTGAGAGACAAGCCCATGCTATGCGCTCATTAGCTCGAGGAGTCGCAAGGTGCTCTGTAATAAATACACAATTCTTAAAATATCTGAGATGCTTTATGAGTTTAATTTTGCATGCCGCATTACACACTGAAGTTTTAGTTACATCCTCTATTATCCATTGTTCTAGTCTGTGTGCTGACAGTAAACAATGTATGCATTTTTAAGACTGAACTCTTTGAGGTGAACAGATGTTTAGAAACAGTTGCTTTAATTTCTTTAGAAGTTGTCTTTTTAATTGCTTTCCATTTCCATATTTGATTACTTTTTAGTAGGCTCATGTTAGCACCTGTGCACATGCTATTTATGTTTGTCCTTTAATCCTGTAATAAAACTCTGAACAGGGAGCTCAGTCATTTAACATCTACTGTCTGATGATAAATTTCATTATGATTCAGAATCCCTTTATTCACCAAATACAGTTTTGTACTTACTGATTTCTGGAATTAGTTTCGGTGCAGGTGCTGGCATGAAGTATGCAACCTAAACGTACTGTCAAGACAAAAACACGAAAAGCAATAAATTGAATAAAAATAATCTAGAGATAGAAATGGGAATATAGATGTGAAATTAAACAATAAACATGAAGACATGATTAATGGTGAGATGACCAGATATATATTTGCACAAACAGCTTTGGGGTGTGTGCAAATAAGCTTATACAGTCAATAAGAGTGTAAAATGCAGTGGGTGACTAATTAGGGAAAGGTCCCTTATGTCTCCTATAAAGGGAAAAGTAGCAAATGCAGTACACGGTCAGAAAAAAGGGTTTAGCCCTGGTACAGTTTTGTTTCCCAAGGTACAAACAACAATAATGTACCTTCAATGGCACAAAAATGTTGAGACGCCATTTCTGTACCTTAAAAGCTTCATTTGCCTACAACTATGGTACAGTTGGCAGACCTTGGAGGGTACAGCCCCAGACAAGTAATTGTACCCTAAAAGGTACAAATTGGTACTTTCTTCTGACGGTGTGGAGACAGTGGTACAGTATAAGTTGACGATTGCTTTGCTCGGTTTGCTGAGAGTGTAGCCATCACGGATTTGAAAACAAATAAATGCTGATGGAGGACTTGTACATTTTTATTCTTCACTGGCAAGCACTGAGTGGGAAGTTTGCTGAAGGGATTTTGCAATGGCAGTTTCAAACCCGTCTGGACTTTAAAAATGATAAATACTGTCTGCCCGTGGGCTTTGGTACGCCGTAAATCCCGGCGCCACTGGGAAAACTCCCGTACACTTGACAGTACATTACCTCAGAGTGCAGTGTGAGAACACATCGTAACTTTTTTTTTTCAAGATCAGGAAACAAGCTTTTATTTCACATGAAATTTTTAAGTATGGCTGCACTTTCTGCTAGTTCAACACAGTATTCCTGTACATATCAGCCATGCAGACACTGTATCATCCTTTCAGATGAGGACAATATTAAATATATATTTAAAGTGAAATACTGCTCTGGGCACATTGCACGTTTTGAATCCTACACGGATCTATTGAAAGTTTCCTGAGAGAACCAGGACCTGTGAGACTCAATGCCAGGGACCTTCGGACACAATTAAGTCTCTGTGAAATGAACTGGACGGTTTTCAGCCTGTGGTCTGGCTTAATTAGCTGTCTGAGAATTCCGGGACGGACAGACTTTGCAGTGGCTCCCTGCCACCTGATGCATACTAGTCTCAGCTGGGGGGCGGGGGGCGCAGTGCAAACTGACAGATGACTGGGCTGGTGAAATAATGCATATCTATATTGCTGCTACTGATTCCAAGACATTCCTTGTTATGATATGGAGGGGTGGGGGTAGTGTGGTGGGGGGTAGGGTCCCATGTATGAATGAACACACTGCCTGTGAGAAGCCCTATATCTCAACAATCAGTTGAGATAATGACAGTAGCGACTTTAAGAAGTAAAAAAATGGCTCTTTGCTCCTCAAAAATAGTCCAGTTGCCAACTAAAGCACCAAGATTTATATTAAAGATTGTTGGCTTTATAAACATAATCAAAATGATCAGAAATGATCTGAAAAAATATGTTCAACATAGAACAAAAATGCAGGGCATGGAGTAACACTGACAGATATTAGATATTAATATATTACATATCAATCTGTAATCAGACACAGAGCTGTACAAAATCCCAAAAACAGGATGAAGGAAACTTGTATTTTGTAATTTGTCATCCTGTATATGCTGGTTCATGTTCGCTTGGAAGTTGGTGCCTCTGCATATAAAACTTAAGAAGCTTGTGTTACGTTACGGATTTTATCTTAGCTGAAGAATTTTTTTTAAATGCTGTCAGATAGACTTACTGCACAGTGTTAACATTGTCCTTTTGGGATGAGCTGAGAAGGAGCCTGAGTAGACTGATGTACACAAGTGTGATCGATTATACATCAGGACCATCTGGAGGTGGGTGCACACTTGCAGTAGGTACACGATGGACTGTATTCATGACCAGATGTGATATAGATATCACGGGCTAGTTTATTAACCATTTTGGCATCAAAAACAACAAAATAAGTGAGTGACAACTATAGTGAATAGTGTGGCAAAAATAACTGGTTGAAATCCATCCACCTATGTTCTTAAGCTGCTTGTCTTCAGCATCACAGGAGGTCTGGAGCCTACAGACACAATGCAGGGAACAACCCATGACAGGGTGTCCATCACAAGGCACCCTCACACATCATTCACTCACACACCATTCACTCACACACCATTCCCTCACACACCATTCACTCACACACCATTCCCTCATACACCATTCACTCACACACCATTCCCTCATACACCATTCACTCACACATCATTCACTTACTCACCTATGGGCAGTTTGGAAACTCCAGTCAGTTTCAGCTTCCTGTTGGACTGTGGGGGGAAACCGGAGTAACTAGAGGAAACCCCATGACAACACAGGGAGAACATGCAAACTCTACACACATTGAGCCACAATAGAGACTCGAGCCCTGGTCCCAAAGGTGTGAGGCAACTGTGCTAACCATCACACCACCATGCTTTCCCACCTAGATGCAATTTTTCGTGACAAAACTGCTACTAAATTACCTCAAATTTGTTACATCAGAAAGATACAAGCTACACAAGTTATCTTTGTGAAAGTATCTGCAGTTAAAAACCGTCCTCATATGAATCAATACACGATGGTACCCACGCATCAACGATACCAATCAAAAGCTTGGACATGCCAAGACGCCTACAAAGGAGGGTGACAGAGTGTCGCATCACATGACCTGGCCACCTGACCTAAACACAGTAGAAATGGTTTAGAAGTGAAGGAAAGGCAGCCAATGAGTGCTCAGCATATGTGTGTAACCTCCTTCAGGACAGCTGGAAAAGCATCCCAGGAGGCCACCTCAAGAAACTGGCATAGAGGAGACAGTGGGGCAATTGGGGTTAAGGGCTTTGCTCAAGGTACATCACTCTGCTGAACCAGGGATTTGAAACAGCAGCCTTCTGAATCCCTACAGAAAGAGACATTTTTTTGTTTAATACTTTTTGGTCAGTTTATAATTCCATAGTTGTTATTTTATAGTTTTGATGTCTTTATTCTGAAATGCAGAGAATAGTACAAATGAACCTTTCAGAGGGTAGGTGTCTCCAAATATTTGACTGGTACTGTACATGGGTAACTCCAGGTTAATTAATAAACACCTCCGGTATTAATCTCCCTGTCAGTTTTGGCAACACAGTTTCTGGAAAATTTCAGAACTGAAGTTCCTGCAGCATGCATGCAGTGTCACTGAATCATTGTGGCTTATCCCTCTTCTGGAAATTTGAAGTGTTGCTATGCACACTTGAGATCATGCTTAACAGGGAATTGTTGTGATATAAGATTTAGTCACATTTGGCTTTTTTCTTACAGTTGTTTTTGAAAATCCTCAAATATTCCGAATCTCCAAATGTGAATAGGCCAGCTGGAATGGGAGTTAATCCATGGGATTCAGGATTCAGTATAATGCTGTTTGTGACACATTGTTTTATAAAAAAAATAATGCTCATCTAGCAAATGCAAGGGGACATGCTAATACTTCAGCCAGGAGTATCTGGATCATGTTCACTCCTTGTTTGCAGTGCTCAAAAACGATACAAATAAGCTGCAAATATTCCGTACAGAACAATAAAATCATGACACAGTTACTGTAAGTTCCCTGGATTCCACTGTAATATCTTTTCCAGACTGCTAAATGAAACGTGTTAGCTCTGACTCGGCAGCTCAAGATTAAAATGACATCGGGAAACAGATGGAGTAATATATATGTGCTCTTTTTATATACAAAAGACAGATTCAAATATATTGTGTGCAAAATTGAGGAAGCTGAATTCTTGGAAACGAGTGTCCATCATAGCCCTGCTTGGCTACTGCCTGTTTTATCCTAAGTGTCGACTATTTTATCCCATATGTCAGTTCAGGGTCAAGGGTATATTACCTTAGGATCTATTTCATACCAAAACTGCTCTATTAAACACAGCATCTTCAGGGGTTATACATTATTAATATAAATTTTACGCTATCGATGGGTGGGTTTGTTCTTTCAGTCGCCCCACTCAAAAACACAAGCTGGGGCCCCACCTCAACACTAAACAGTTCTGTTATAGGACTAGATGAAACAATACCTGGATTACCTGAGATTTGCGGCGCGAGGTATCATTCATAGTGATGTCAGAGTGTATGTGGGGGGGGGGGGGGGGGGGAAG
>JAODJW010000135.1:4776931-4794141 GCA_026777045.1 Hyperopisus bebe | reverse complement strand
AGCTTTGAGTAATTACCCTGAGATGGTTTGGGTGATGGTGACCTTGATTGGAGGAGGAGGACATAAATGAAAAACAGGGGGGTTATGCAAGCTGTCTGTTACATAATGCATTGTTACAAACCTTTACAAAAAGTTCTTGAGTGAGGAAATGCTTCCTACATCCCTCAAAGAAAAGTGGTCCAGTATCCCAACACAAACATTTAAGAACAGAAGGTAGAGTTTTGTTTTTTCCATTTTATTCAGTTAAAATTTAGAAGAACATAGTCTTATAACTTTTGTAAGATGGTATTATTTTTGTGCTTAAATATGACCAGTATAATTTGGAGAGGATAGCCCATATGTCTGTAGAAAATTGGAAGCACTCAAACTTCAGTCTGCGGCATGAAATGGTCCCAAAGGCCTAAATTAATCCACTACATTTTCAACTTTAAAGACCACTGCTAGAAGGAACTGTTCATCTTGGCTCCAAACTGGGCCTGCAATTTATCTTTTTCAAACACTCTTTTCGAAAACACTGTCATCTTCTCTGGAGTGTCACTTTTTCATAATTGAGATTTTTTATTGGAGCAAGAATTTTTGGCCAACACTAATGCATATCAGTCATCGCTCTGAGCAGTACTTAGAGTGGGCACTAGAGGGCGACATAGTGCACACCTTGAGGCCTCCGTAAGGTTTACAAATCGTCCAAAGCAGTTCAACTAATCAGTGCTAATCAGTGTGCCACTAATTTCACCCGTGTCTTATTAGGCTGTTTTACATATTTAAACTCCTCGAGTTTCTCACTCTGGTCTTGGTCTGGCCTTGGTGGGTGAAAGTAGTTCTTTAATATACTTAGTTTTTAGTAATCTTTTACCTTTCCTTTGTTAGTTGTAGAAAGTCATATGGTCTCTTAAATACCATTACTGTGTCCTCTTCAAGTTCAGAACACCAACAAATAGGCTGCTAGGAATGTTGCAAGAGGGGCAAAGGACAGATAGTGGATGCTGGAGTCGCTGAATTCTACAGATACATTGGGCTGATGTTATGTATGGCCATGATAAAGCTAGATCAGATAACCGGCTACTGGTGGAGAAACGACACATTTCCCGTCCTTTTCCCGTCACCGGTAAATTCGCACGTTTACTTATTTTGTATTGTTACTTTATTTCATTTACTGACTCTTGTGATTTTCCATTACATTCTATTTCAGTTTGTCTCGCTTAAATCTTTGAGTCATGGGGGGGGGGGAAACGCTGAGTGAATCCGTAATCTGTCTTTTCAAAACGTCTATTGTCGGAAGTATTAAATTTTTAAAAAATGAAATGGGCAAAAAAGAGTAAATCATGTCCCCTTACTTTGTTTTACCTGCATCGGAGGCGTGTAGTACCGCGGTCACCTGAAGATCGCTATTCACATTCTAAATAGTCACATTAGCGCACATTCAAATGGAATTCGCATGGTAATTTGATAAACGACGCAACAGTGAAACGCGATCCAGAAACATCCCCATCAGCGCCATAAAAGGGGGGTAGGGACGTGGCCAGGTGACAATGGCTCATTCATACACATGAAAGTTGCTGCATATTCAATGAAAGGAGCCAGAAATAGTGACATGAGTTCGGTTTTTCTTATCCAACTGAATGTTGCAACTACACCATTTAGTCATCTTCATGTAGCCAAGACTTTGGTGATCAGATATTTGGGATCAAAACAAGCTGGCACCATTGCTTACTATGTACTTTTCATCATGTTTCTGAAAGTGTTCCAACTGCATTTTGCAATATCTGTACCTTAATGTCAGATTAAACTTGTTTTCCATATTGTGTCTGTTACAGGCGATGTCGAGGGACAGGTATCGGACAATATCCTGTAATGTTCACTTGAGCGACCCAGATTAGGACAGACTGAATGATGCCAAGAAGGGGACCTCAGATCACGACAGACTGTGCCGGATCAAGCCCCTCATGTACACCATTCAGAATGCCTGCAAGGCATTCCATCATCCCCGCAGGAGTCTTGCTGTGGATGAACGGATGGTGTCTTGCAAAGAACATACTGGCATGACACTGTACCTGAGGAACAAATCAGCCAAGTGGGCTTTCAAGTTGTTTGTACTTGCAGATTTCAGCAATGGGTACACTGGAAAGAACAACTTCCCCACTGGCCAGGGACTCCTACAGTATGACTCATGTCACTGATGGAAGTTTTTTGGGGTCTGGGTACCATGTATACATGGACAATTTCTACACAAGTCCAAAACTTTAAGGACTTGTTTTGGTGCTTGATCGTATAGAGTCCAGGAAGGACTGTCCACGTAGTGCCGTCAATGCACTGACAGTCACCTAGAGGGATGTATCATTGGATAAGGGACTGTCCTCTTCTCTTTGAAGTGGAAGGACACACAAAAGGTGTCTGCTCCACCATCCATAATGCCTATGTTGGAGATACAGTACAGAAGAAAGTGAAATCCAGACAGTACGAGTACATGGGAGGTGTGGATTTGTCAGACCAGCTGATCCAGTTCTACACGACACAGCATGAGTATGAAGTGGCACGGGAAACTGAGGATTTCTGTGATCAATGCCTACATTCTTCACAAAACTCATGCAACAGGACAGCATGAACCACAAGGCTTTAATGGAGCTCGGCACACAGCTGTGGTGACCCAGAATATCCCTACGAAGAAAACCAGTGGCATTCTTGGGGCTTGGCCGAGCGCTGACAGCAGGATGAAGGCTACCTCTGGCCGAAGGAATTGTGTGCATTGCAGGATGCATGGTGGAAACCACACAAACCCCATGGAAGTGCGACGCATGTGATTTCCACCTTTGGCTTCAATCAGGCAGAAACGGTTTTGAGGCTTGGAATGCTGATCAGAACTAAAAAAAAAGTTAGTTGTATATTGCTTTATTCATGCATCCTCTTATTTTTGTGATTTACTTCATTTGCTTATTTTGTATTCACTTATTCACTTGTAACATTCCACCGTCTTCCAGTAAACTGATTTAAAAAATTTATTGTTGCTACTTTTCTTGTTTCAAACTGCCTTTCCTAATTGATGGGTGTGGGGTACAGTGACATGGGCCATTGACAGTATGCAAACTATTACAGGTGTGGGGACACCTGTCTCATCAATATTCATTGTATAGGCCACTGACTTGGAACATGAGTGGCACTCATTTTCAATCACTTCAATCAAACCACAAAATTTTGTAATGTCTCATTCACCTATGTGTAGTCAACCCCTATGTCTGTAAGCTTCAGAGCTCAGTCTTTGCTAGAAATGTTTTTTTTTACAGTTTCTCAGCATGTCTGAAAATAGGTTTTTGAAAAGTATTGGTCTAAAGTTGATTTAAATGTATTGTAAATGCTCTCAGATTATTGGTGCTGAGTCTGTGCTGTATTAATGCACATGTAACTCTTTGGGATACATTTTTTTAGGTGAAATATGTTATATCAAGGCATGTCAGACTGCCCCGAAAGTGGCTGAGAGGACTCGGACTCCGGAGGGTTACATCAAAATACCCTAAGCCCAATAGCTCCCCCATGTGATAATCAGATGGGTTAACCACAAGACAAGATGGGTTAATGTCCTTAACTATAGTACAGGCTATTTACAGTATCATTCTGAAAGAACTGACAGTGCAATGAAGAAACTTGTAGGTAAAATGTCAGTGTTTAGAATTAACAATTGGATTTATCTGCGTGATAAACCTTAAACCATAAAAAACTTCAATCATAACGAGCAAAGTTAATGAAAGAGCAATCCTCGCAATATTTAGAAAATGCAACATGACGTTGTGTGGTATATAGCTCAACAGCACTCTCTGGTGGTCAAATATTCATTTTGTTTTGTATAAATCTAAAAAGCCGGTTCTACGCTTATATGGCTTTAATTCTACCACCTTTGGGTTTATAAATTATAAAATCAGTATCTCCATCACTATAGTTTGTCAGCTCCTATAAGCCACATCAAGATGGACTTGTATCGTAAAAAAACACCTCGTGTCATTTTTTTCGGTCTTTTAAGGACCCCGATGACACACAGGAGTTTAAGGGTCCAAATTTCCCTGTTCCAATTGTCTATATTTAGAAGGGCCGACATTAAATATCTAGTTACTTGAACGATGGAAGGCGTCTCCTTATCCTTACCGCTCAGCACGAGAAGCCGGGGAACCGAGAGCAGCAGCAAACTCCTGAGCCCCCAGCAAGGTTAGCTTTGATCGGGGAGGGGGAAGTGACAGAGGCAGGAGACACGGCACTGAAGATGGTAGGAATCCATTTACATTACCCGTCATCTTCAGCACTCACACTGTGTGTGTGTGTGTGTTTTCTTCCTGCTCCAATCATCCCCCCCCCGCCTTCCCCCACCCCTTGGCAAAGCCACTTAACCCCCATTCCTCTTCATAGCCTCATTCTATCTCTTTCATGCATCCATACAATGCAGTCCTGCCTGACGCAATAGGCCCAATGCCGTTGTTACAGCTTGATGGGCGAAAAGAGTAAAGGCACTATAACGGCATCAGGAAAACTGACTAAAAAAGATAGAGAGGTAAAGGAAAAAGGGACACAAAGCACTTAAGCACACTCATTACTAAGGCTCTTGATACCCAGGGCCACTGAGGGATTTTATAATTCTGCTAGCATTATGCACTCAGAAGTCTTTCATGTTTCGTGTGGGAATGGGGGAGAAATTCTAATATAACTTGCTATGAAAAAATATGCACATACATTTAGCATTAAAATCTCCAAGGGCAGAACAGAAGAGATGGGCACATGTCATCTAACATATTGTGTGAAGAGCGAATACTCTCTATAAATGATTCAGATATTATTTATCACCAGTTTATGTCTGCCCTAGGCGGCTACGATGGAAATATTAATGACATGGCCCCAGCACATTTGAAGTGAAAAGGTCAAGCCTGTTATCCTTCTGAGCTAAATATACTCGGCACTGTTTATTTAACGCTGAGAGCTTTTATTTCAGGCGTTAAAGGAATTCTAGAGTGAGAAACGGACTCTAAGCCATCAGGTTTCTATGAATCCTTTCTGGATAATGCATACTTTATTTTTCCGTGATTGATTATAAATTTTTATTAATTTAATTAATGACTTGATTGCGATAAACACGTGTAAAGGGGCCTGTTATTTCATTGTTAACATTACTTTTGTTTTCCGTATTTAGCAAAAAATCAGTTCTGTACCAAAAAAAACAATGCAGTAAAACTAAAAACAATATTTAATATACAGTAAAAAGAGCATTTAGTTACCTTTAGGAGATTGTCTTTATTGAATCTTTTTTCTTCTTTTTCAAATGAGGAAAATAAGTGTTCAATACATAAATACTGCATTTTCAGATAATGAGTTTCATTACTTAGAATGTATCCATTATACTAAGTACTATTCTTTGGAAGTCTTTGTGTGGGACTATAATCTGAGAGGATGTAACCCAGGTCTAGGAAAAAAAAGAGAATGAGTTTCCAATTGCTGTTTTTGACCACAGGGGGGCATGGTAGGCCCACTTCCAACATCACGTTCAGTATATAACATTATAGTTAGCCATAATGAACAAAAAAAAGATTTCTGCTATATATTGTTTATATATTTAATGATATCTATTCTCAATATGTTATTAATTCTAAAATGTTTCTGTATTCTCATTATAATACACTACAGCTTCATCATCTCTCCACAGCACATGTATGTTTGAGAAATGTATTATCCTTTATTCCTTTATTTGAAGCCTTTGATATCATATGAATAGGACTCACAGCCTCTTCACAATTAGAGAAGCTATTCATCAGTTGTGTATAACAAAGTAGGGCAGACTTTCAGCAACTGCTCCGTCCTTCCAGAATGAATGGGCAGTTCATACTTTAAGCAAATTTTTGTTCACTTGCTGTATATTTTCAGATGGACACATTGGTAAATAACAGATCCCCTCTCGTTAGTTGGTTAGTTTAAAATGGATAGGACATTCTAGGTTTATGTAGAGCGGTTGCAATATAGTTTTCCTACACCACAATCCAATATACATAGAAGTTAAGAAAGGACATCTCATTTTGCAACATCTATGTATATTGCCTGTCCAAATGAAAAACATAAAAGGATTTTCTCTTTATGAAAGTTTCGGCCATTTCTATGCAGGAAATCACTTAGACATAAACTTTTCTTTTTTGGCACCCGTGAGCCAGTTGGTTTGCATCCACAACACAGAATTAGGAATTCTGCTCAGGGTATTTAATGTGAGTTGAATTCTCTGATTTTTTAAGACAGCTTTATTTTCTCTTGAAATACATCATGGTTGTAATGTGTGATTCTTGGCAAAACTGTCCCACAGAGAATATCTGTGAGAAATTAGGTTGAGCATGGGGAAAAAGCGCTTTGATCTCCGTAGATTAAATGTGAGCAAAGTTGTTTGTCTTGTGGCTGAGATGTTTAAATCACTCTGTTCCTCACAGATGATGATGGTTTCTGGTATTGCAGTTTTATACACTTCTGCCTTTTATCTCACAGTTGTTATAAATACATGCCAATGTAAAATATAAGAGACTTGAGGCACTTGTGATTCACAGATTTTCATATATATCGGTATTCTAAATATACTGTATGTAGAAATATAAAAATGTTGATGCATCTATTAAAATAATAATCAGACAATTGACCACACTTGTAAACAGGTTTTGTTTTGTGTAAAAGAAAAAAACAAACAATAGAAGGAAACATATAAAGTTATTTGATGCTCAATATAAAAACTGTAAAAGAGATCAGCTCGAAACAAAACCAGTTGTTTTGAGAAACATTTACAGCAGGCTTTGAAAAGCTACAGCTCACTATAAACTTCTTCCAATATTTCACAGGGCTTGGGGCTATGCTGTATCTCTGCCATTCCTCTGCTCAAACACCTCCATCCATCCGGAATGAGGGTGGCAATTTAGCAATGAAGCCATCCTGTGGTCACATCAAAGTGTTTGGGGCCATCTGGACAAGAACCAACTGCTTATGGGGGGAGCAATTTCAGCAATGTGATAAACTGTTTCTGCGCGGTGTAAAAATGTGGTGGTACACAGCACACTAACGTGCAATAAGATATTTAATAAAGGCTTGGCGCCTAAAGCTGACACAGACGATGTTAAATTGTGGAGAAGAGAAAATGAACGAAATACACCTCCCAGAGACAAATAGCATAAAGCAATAAAACGCGATACAAGGAAAAGTGGAATATCAACAACAATAGAAACATGTACACTCATGTTCATACAGCTGACTTTTAAAGAGCAATTGAGGAAAAACATGATAAATATAGTTTTTTGGAGGGATAATTTTGCAACCGACACTTTAATAAAGAGTTAATGACTGAGAGTGCATGAAGAGTGGACTTCAGGAGATGTCAGGGGTGCCTTGTGTAAGCAGGTAGCTGTAACTAACTCTGACGTCGTGTTCCAAATATGCTACGGTGTCACCGTGTGGCAGGTCGCTCAGTACACATCAGCAGGAGGTGCGGGGAGGTGCCAGTCAATCCAGCCGAAACACTAGTGGGACTCTGACTTCGTCATATCAACAGGGAGCCAAGTCTCACATTTTGCACCAAGACACCGGGAAGGATTTCCCCGCTCTTAGAAAACAGCACTCTAATTGTCCTTTCACTTTGGCCTTTATGAGAAGAAAGATGTCCAACATTGTTGTGTCAACAAAAATAATAATGTGAAATCCAGTACCAAGCACCTCTTGCACATGCATGCACACACACACACACACACACACACACACACACACACACATGCACACACTATACAAATATTCACATACATTCATATGTTTACATATATAGCATAGTAAACCAAATGTGGTAGGTAGATAAGGAAGGAGGGACAAAAATTTTGTGTAGCTGTTAAAACCAACACCCTAGAAACGTTTCCTCTTCTTATGATTCTCCATGGCACCTCCAGTAAGAACACAAGAACATAAGTAATTTACAAATGAGAGGAGGCCATTCAGCCCATAAAGCTCATTTGGGGAAAACTTAACTAATAGCTCAGAGTTGTTAAAATCTTATCTAGCTCTGATTTAAAGGAACCCAGGGTTTTAGCTTGTGCTATACTAGCAGGAAGACTATTCCATACTCTAACTACACGCTGTGTAAAGAAGTGCTTCCTCAAATTCATTTTAAAACGCACTCCCGCTAATTTCCACAACCCAGTGATTTTATTAATTTTACATAATTATGAATCAGTGTATATAAATGTAGTAGTAAACTAAATATCGCAATACTGCAATTGTTCATACAGGCCATTGAAGGATATTGTTAAATATGTTAATATGGACTTAGGCCTATGAATGACTCATGAATATGACTTGTACTTAACAGGATTTAATTTGCTTTACTAGGTGTTACCTTAAGGTGCCCAGTAAATTATCTAGCTGTTTCTTATATCCTGTAATTAAAAGGGCTCGTTCAAATGCGGCTTATCGAAGCCAAGAGCCTTATCTAGGGTATCCAAGAGTGCCTAATGCAGCCGGTTGACAAAATTGCCATCTGTTAAAGGCTTATCCTCTTTGACAATAATCCATGATGTAAGATAACTAGTTTTAATGAACCTTCCCTTTCTAAAAAACTGCTGGATTATACAGTAAAAGGCTTTGCTTCTATTGCCACTCACAGAGTTACTTGTGACCAAAGGCTTGACTCGATGCTTTAGGAAGCTGATAGAAACATATATTTTTAATAAATTCACTTTTTAGATAAATTTTCTGAGGAGAACATGTATGGAGTAATCAAGGATCACAAATGCGATGTGGTTTTATCTGAAACACAAACAGATGACCAGCTGACAAGCTACCATTTAATAAAAAACAGAATAGAACCTAAAAGCATCATTTTAATAGAACGTGATCATGGGTCATGTGATATGGGTTAGTAGCATTTTTGCAAACCAAAAAAAGCTGTAATGGTAGCAAATACAACAGCTGTTGAATGGGTCTGTAAAACAGGCCGCGTCGCACCAGTAAGAAGCGACGTGGGCATCCTGGCTGTTGTATCACGTCGCACGCTAACGGTGCACAGGAGACAGAGACGGTGTTTCATACAGTCTTACAGTACAGGAGACTGCTTTTCATAATTTATCACTTGCAGTAATTTTATCAATGTTCTTATTTTTTATGCAAGTGAAAGTCATATATACTAAGAATTACAGCAATGCTTCTTATTTTCACCATCAGTACCCTGTATACTTTTCTTTGTTTCTTTGAACTTTCCCTACGAAAAAGACAGAATTGACTCGACTGTCCTTTAATTTGTTATGCTTTCAGTGTTATGCCCTTATCTAGGTAAGTCTTCTTTATGTCTATGAATAATGAAGTGCTTATTAAAAATGCCCCTTACTCATATATTGATGGAGCTGGACATTAATAATTAACAAATAAAGTGAAACCTGGATCTACATCCTCCCTTTGCCTGATAATTCAAAATACCAAAGTCATTTTAAATGTCTGTTTTTTACCTGGGCGATTTCAGGTCCACCTCCCTCTCTTTCTGCTGTCTGAAGATATGCAAAAAGGAATTATCGGTGTCCGTGTGTACTTCCCAGTGTGACCTCCTGTTCTTACAGTTCCAGCTCATTCTGAAGTTTTACGTTTTTTTCTGCTACTGTTTGATGCAAAGAATTTGAATCCGTCAAAGTAACAATTCTCATAAAACAAAAACAGTTATCAAAAAGAGCATTGTTTTCATATTGTATTGATAATAAAAATGCAGTGCTCTGAAATTTATTGCATTTCTTTTTAATTTAGATATTGTCTTGCAAGATAATGTGATCATCCAATATCATTCTTTATCTTCTATTCTGACACAATGACATATTTACATTACATATTTCCAGGCATGAAATTTACATATGCCTTTAGTTTAAATACACTCATAATTATTTTGTAGTGCAGTTGTTTACAGAACTGACAAGCATGTCAAAAGGTGTTTTAATATAGATGTTGAATGCATATTTAAATTTAGATATGATTGTAATTTATTTTATCTGACATTGTTGGTTGTTGAATATTTTTCCTCGGCACATTATGATTAAAATGTTACTGAGACAACATTTGGAAAGACTAGAGAATTTAGCATAAAACAGAAATATGATAAGCAAATTCAAATCATCAATCTGCTTCCCAAATAATAATGGCTTAATACAGTGACGGAAACTTTTATATGATGCCACAGAAAATTATATGACGAGGATTTACATATTCCTCTATTATATTTCTATTATTCAATCATAACTGTATTCCAATATACTGTACATTTTTTTTTCACATGTAATACTTATTTTGCCAAAGTATGTGAAAATGATGTTGTTTCCCAGTACTGTGGTATTTTTTATAATAAAACATCATCTCGTGTATTATCAATATTTTTGACTCTGCTTAATGAAACTGGTTGCCCTTTAGACACTTACGATTTATAAACATCATTACATTATTGTTGGGTAATTCGCTGTATTTTTTAAACATGCGCCCACGCTCTCTGCCCGAATCGCGTGACAGTTATTTTGCAACGGGTCTCTTCCCGTGACACGGCTGCTGTCAGTTCATCGAGGATGCTGCGTTATAACATCCACTGTAATGAGGTTTATTTACTTGTCATCTACAAGTCTGCTCTTGCGGCTGAGTCCTGACACATCGTGAACCGCCTCAGGTAACAGGTGAGCGCGAAACGGCTCCCCACCAACATGATAATAAGGCGACAGGATGCGGGGCGAGCCCGAGAACCTATCAAAGTCCCTCTTATTAATACCGCTATGGCACATTATTAGCTCTTACAAGGGCAACCTTTTTCGCATGAGCCTTAAAGCCGCAGTGCTGTCACTTTGGGGAACGCTGGTGATCCGAGATTGCTTGTATGCTCAGCAGGTGTGCTGACCCACCAAGACCTGTCCAATTATTCCTTCAGCTCCTTAATATTCCCACCCACCGCCCAGCAAGACAGCTGCTCTCCCAAAGAGGTGATGAAGATACAGCATTAATAAATGAACAAGCGTCTGAATTATTTCATTAATAAATAAACAGCCGACACAAAGAATTACCTTATTAATATAAACAAGGAAATCTGGCCCTGACAAAAGCAGTGGCTACTTGCTGCACTGCAGAGGAATATTGCACATCCCGATGCAAGAGGATAGTATTTATTTCAACACTGCTTGTTGTTGCCCAGCGGTAGGGATGGCTGCCGTTGTGATACGTGTTTACCGTTTCGAGCCATGAGGGTGTTCCACTGAATGGAAGTGATTTCCCGAAAATAGTCTCTAAGGGTTCTTTTTGGGAGCATGTGTGAATAATAATAAAAAATAAAACAGGAAAATTGGAAATTTTTGTGCTGTTAATTATTCCGGAATGCCTTCCCTCTCATGTACAGGCGAGAAATTACATTAAACGTGCTTGCGTCTTTCTGGCTCATTCTCTAGGAAAGGAGGAGCCGTCGGGCGATGGAGATCCTCCTTTGGATTTACTTTTTACATTCATATTTAACTCTGGCCTTCTTCTGCCTAGCCTTTATTAGCTGAGCTTCTGGTGCTTGTAGCATATTTTAAGCAGCGGGCCTGAGAGGATGTAAATGTGGAATAATGTAGCAGGACCAAATTTGCATGGTCAAATGTCAAAAAAATGAGGCCTTCCCCTGGAGCCTTGTCAGGGGAAATAACGAAAGTGGGAGGCTTTTCTGCCGGCTTGCCATTATCGGTTAGTTCAAGCTGTCATCACTGACTGGGAAGAAGAAATGGCAGTCATTATCTCACAAAATTTGCTCAGGAGGTTACGCCCCACCCCCCCATCCCCTGATCCGCACCCCCTTTCCCCCCGTGCCACCTGACAATATTTCACAATGCAACAATATGTTTTGTTGTCTTCATGATGGGTGGGCGTTTGTGGGCGGCAGTAGAGGTAATGTAATGACGCCCGACGTCAGCCGTCTCCACGGCGCCCCCCCCCGCCCGCCGGATAAGTGCGCATTGGGGAGTAATCGCTTTATTTCAACCCTGTAATGACATTAACGTGCTCGGAGGATTGGAATTACGAGTCGGAGCAAATAATTAAAACGTTCAACTGGTGGGGGGTGGGGGTGCTCGTCATGTCAAAGTCTTGGGGAAGGAGGTCCTGCCAGGCAATTAGATAATAAGCTTAAAGAGCATAAAATCTGCAGCAGGAGGCACAATTAGCTGCCATGTCTATAAAGTATTGCTATCCTCATATTTGTATTCAGTGCTAAATGGGGTTCCGGAATTGGCACGCCGCTTAATTGCATACTTAGCGTTCCAATTCATTATTTTTAAATTAATTCTTTTAAACTCCTCCTTTAAATTCAAACGTAACTTCTTGTATGACTAATCTTATAGTAAACCTGGACTCATTTAGCAATTATGTTAATATGAGGCAAAATTCTTACCTCTCTGTCACTTTGTGAAAGTAACTCTTGTACGAATAAGCTAAAAGATTAGAGCATAATATTGATCATGATTCACCCCTCCATTTACTTATCTTGGCAGGGTTGAGGGGTGGCAGTGGAGAGGCTGAAGTCCATCCCTGATGGCACAGGGCACTGTTTCCCAGCCCAGTCCTCTGGGACCCACCCAAGGTCCATGTATTTGCTCCCTCCCAGCTCTCTGCCAGACAGTCCACATTTTTGCTCCCTTGGGAGCTGGGAGGGAGCAGAAACGTGGACTGCCTATGGGTCCCCAAGGACCAGATTGGGAAACACTGGCATAGGGCACAAGGCTGGGGTATATGCCAGTTTGGGATGCCAGTTTGATAGTTATTATACAGTATATCTCAAATATTAAAGTAGCAGTTTATAGAAGACAGACAAAGAAAACAAAGTAAAAAGCAGACATCAGATGTAGCAAATGATATTCAAAGTGTAAACGAAACTAATTACAGTTGTACACCCCTTGTGAAAGCAAAATAATTTCCTTAGGAAAAGGTTTGAGACCAAAAGGGGGCAGTTTTACCCATATGTGTTTCCGCTGTGCCGTCTCAAAGCAAAGCTGAATTTTTGAGGATTTTTCAGAAAGGCCATCAACCAATGCCTGTTCAATTTTTGTTTGCGGTAGTAAATCTAGCATGTGCAAATGTGCACATATTCCTTCAGGGTTCCATGTGATATTGCTTATATTTCATGCTGCTTTCAAAGTGGACTTTAGCAAACCAATCCCGGTGTGAAAATTCAACCAAGAGAAATTGTTCAATAAATCTTTAATTACACAATACAAGAGGTTTTTCAATATTGATGTGCTATTTGGCCCTGCTGCTGAAATGGACCTCTGTACCAAAGAAAAATGCAACCTGAATCTTGCATATCAATAGACTAAGAACAGCAAAGATGGAAAGTTCAGGTCCACGAAGTACAAATCCTGACCAAGATTTTGTTTCAGCCAAATAGTTTAGTACTCTGTGACTGTGACTATTTATGTTCAACTGGTTAGTTGTAACAAAATCTTGGTCTGGATTTGTACACCTGAACTTTCTACCTCTGTATATAGACTTGGACCTAGTGCAGGTAAACAGCTACCTGATTTGCTCTCAGCAAAGTACCAGTTAGTTCAGGTTGGGGGCTGATGTGGGGCTCAGTTGGTTAGGGCATTGTGTCTGTTACCGGAAGGTTGCCAGTTCAAATCCCAGGGTCAACAGAGTGATTTCAGCACTGGGCCCCTGAGTGAGGCCCCTAACCCCAAAATACTTCAGGGACTGTCTGACCCTGCTTTCTCAAAAATATGTCACTTTGTATAAAAACGATAATAAAGCAGTAATGTGTCACCTTAATGGCAATTAAAAAGAAAAGCTTTTGTTACTCCTTTGATGTGAAGATCTTGTTACTTTCATACCGTTATTTATACTTATTTATAAGTTTTTCTTAGCATCTAGCATCATACAACACTTGTGTCACTGTACCAATTCTCAGAAATGGGAAAAGCATAATCTTTGTCAAAGAATAAGTTTAAATTACTGAATGTTCAAATGTGAAAATCATAATATGAGCAATGTTAAAGCTGGAGTCAGTGAGGCAGAATAGCTCACGTACTGTGTTCTATGATGGCAGCGAGTCAGAGTAATAGCCTCGAACGACACTCTTCACTTAGATAACTGGTTTGATTCAAACTGGGCCGGAGCTGCAGGAGCCCTGTGCAGAAAACACTGAGCAGGTCCCCTGGCACCGAGGCTCAGCGGATGCTGAATCAGGGCTGTATACATGCCAGAATGTGAGCCGCATCTATGACATAACATCCGATTCTGTACGTGCAAATGCAAGGCTAAATGGGGAAGAAGCATCCAGCAGAAGAGCACCGGAGTGACACAGCCACGGAGGAGATAGGTACGCTCTTTCTGGTCCTAATTAACGTAAGTGAAGCCCGCATGGGCAGCCCACACACAAGTGAATAGGCACCTTGGAGAGGCTGGGTGGTAGATCTGCAGATAGATCTGCAGGCATGGAGCTCCCAAGCATTTCAGGTCATGACTCTTCTATCATAGATCTTGGAGTGAGCACAATCAGAAACTGCATGTATACGGACCCCTCCTTGCAGGAATGTTTCTTAGGGGTTATGGGGTTACGGGCTGGGCGATTTATGAAGGGCCCATCATAGATATTGAATTCATAGCTACAAAATAGTTTTTTTATGCAGTGGTCAGGAGTTAAAGATGAGTGATGCGAGTGGTGATGCAGCAGGACACTGACAGAAAATATATTTCCATTATGGGACTCAAAGTAGAATCTAGAAGCAAATATAAATACACAAAAAAAATACATATGTCGTCCTAAAAGGCGTTATGATTACTTGAACAAGAGAAACTGTAATTCCATTGCTTTTATGAATCTAAGGGGCAAATTTATGTAAGTGTAAATATATATTATCATATTTAATATATCTGTATATAAGTAGTGTGGTTGATGAACAGCTTGATTAAAAACTTTGGTGGAGCTAAAATAACATTTTACACAAAGTGACATTTTACCTATATAATACAAATAATGATATGCAATACAATATTATCATGCAGTTCAAAACAGAAACATGGCAAACAAACAGCTAGGTAGGTGAGAATATAGCTTAAACAGCTGCCCTCTGTTGGGAAATGAGTGACACTTAAAATCGCGGTGTGGTTTCCTGGAAGCGCTGGGCGGTGACTGTGGGTAACAGTGCCCAGGGGTAATGGGGAGCCGATGGTAACATTGCGTGAGGATGAGTAACAGTGAGCCAACTATGTCGGCTCCAGACGGCAAGGATAATACCATGTATTAAATGAATATATATGTCATATCCTTCATTCATTTCTTCCTCCTATTTTAATGGTAAACTAATCATCGCATGGAGCGAAAAACATTGACAGGCCATTGTACGTTTTAAACCAGACTAGCCGTCATGGCACTGAGAGGAAACCGTGATTTGTTTATCCTGCTATAGACTAATTCCATAGCCAACCAGAGGACATGGGTATGCTGGAGAATGGTGAGAGGCTGAACTAACTGGCTGCATACACTATACCAACTGTCACACTGATGGCCAATAAGTGTACTCCACGCCGGAAATGTCACATCCCCATGATCACAGAATGCTTCTTTTCCCAGCTAAGTCATTAACGTGCTGTGTATACACAACACACACCTGTAATCAGTTCAAACAGGACTGCTGAAGCATAGAAGGATAACATTTGCGCAACATGCATAATTTGTGTTTAAGTAAATGAAATATTTTCGGTTAGAAACTACTACGCTAAAGTCTTTGTGCTAACATGCAGTACGACTGCACCAAGAGGGCCAGATTAACTGCACTGGCAAAATCATTAGTAAAGGAAGCGAACAAAACCATAAAAACAACCGTGAAGATGGTTTTTTCTGCCCTCTATACCACAACATACCACATCGCTCTCTGTGCATTGTGGTCCTTTGTGGAGGGAAAATCTTTGTAACATAAACATTTTTATTGGATGGATAACAGAGTGAATGTCTGCCTGAAATATCTTTGTTTATGTTATTGCTGGCTTATGATTTCTTTACAAAGAAAAACAGTATCCCTACTCATGCCTTTGGTAATGAGGCAGTAAAACTCAATATTTTAAGTCCATTGCCTTTCATGCATCTTTGATCCACCCTTTATTCTGAAACTTTTGACAGATATTATATGATTATGATTTTTTTTAGCTGGAATATCAGCTTGAGTAATTATGAATTCCGCAGGCTCAGTTGGGATTTGTGATCGCTTTAAAGCACAGGCCAATAACAATTTCGTCCTGTTGCCAAGATAGTGGCAAGTTACTGTAATTTCTTTGTTGTGGTGTAGAGGCAGACTTTCAAGTTGAAACTAATGTCAAAGGGGAGCAGCTGTGCAGTGTGTGAGTGAAGGGAGTTGGTGACAGGTGTCTCTGTTTCTCTTTTATAATGAACCAAAACGGATGCCTCTAATTCGCGGCCCACTTTCTCTAAAAGGCCCTGAACGAAGGCTATAGCCATATAACTTCCGTGATGAATGAATGAATGACTGAATAATGAATAATGTCAATGTTTGTGTTACGTTCAGCTGCTAGTTTTATATATATGTATATTCGGTATATTTTCTTTAATAATAAGGAAAATATATTTAATAATAAAAAAAACATGCATGCTGGATTAGATTCAGTATTAGATTCAGTATTTCGGTGTGCATCAAGACATAAAGATCTATTGAAACATTGAAACAAACAGCATTTTTTTTAAACGGTTTACCTTGAGCATCTGCAATTCTGCTAAACAATCTTCATACACATTTTGGAAGTAAAATAATTGCTTCAAATAAAAAATTAGATTAGACTCAGAATTTTAGATATGAAAGCAATTTTTCAAAACTGCGGTATACAAAGTACATCTTCCCTTTAACAAACGCAAAGAAGAAGCAGAAGAACCCAAAGAATGGCGACCGAGCGGAATGAGGCGGCACCAGGCAGAACCAATCCGGTGAGGTGCCACTAGCCCGGGCTCTTTGTGCTGTAACGCAGCGTTACATTGGCTGGGGCGTCACTGGTGGCTCTCTGATCCATAATGGATCAGCCCAATTAGAATGACCCTCTTTAGATGTTTCCTAACCAAGTGCATTTTGTGCAGGACAACTGTGAAAAGAAGATGTGGTAAATTGGCAAAACAAACACTTTTTTCAATTTTTATTTCGCTTGCCCCAAAAAGGGTGGTGGTGGGGGGGGGGGGGGGAAGCCTGCAG
>JAODJW010000135.1:4723144-4742962 GCA_026777045.1 Hyperopisus bebe | reverse complement strand
GAGACTATGTGTAATTTATGCTCATGTTTGTCACTGGTGGCTTTAAGGTTTGCCAAGGCAGAGTTTTTGCCAAATGTTAATTAAAGCAAGTCTCCTGTATAGGAACTTTTTTTTTTTTTTTTAACAAAAACCACCCCTTGCTTCAGGAATTGTTATTGATGACATTTCTTTCTTGGATTCTAACTTTGATGGGCGTCTCTCCAACCGTTTATGTTTCTGCTATTTGACATATATCAACATGCATCGACATCTGAGAACTGACCTGTTAATTTGAATAACGGAATGGAAAAAAATAAATTTCACAACATAAATAAGTTTAAGTAAGGTTCCAGGAAAGTTCACTTATCTGTAAGGCCCTTGGTGTTTTTAATGCATGTTTTTAAAGATGACTATTCCAGAGAAGAGTGGATAACCAAGAAAGTTTTAAATCAGATCAAAGTATTTCATAGTGAAACAGTGACAGAGAGATACATACATACATTGTAGATGCATGTCGCTGTTGGCCTTGGATCTTTTTTTATCTATTCAGCGCTAATATAGTACTTTTGGGAAAATGTGAAACCTGAAGATACATTCGCGTGGAATCACTTCAGGAGCATGCTCCCTGTCTCCTCAACAGCTAGGACAAACATGGTCTCACAAGCCCCATTCGATTGGCTGGGAGAGTGCGTCCTTCTGTCAAACTTGTTTTATTACGCACATGTGTGCACAGATGGCCCCATGCAGCTCCGCAGGTCCCACGCTCTCTTTCCGTAAGTCTGTAGCTGATGCGTCGGTGGTGGCGGGCAGGGAATGCCTGGGAGACACAGTCCCTGCTATCTCTGACATGTCGAGGCACGGACAGCATGTCAGGTGTGGAAGTGGAGTTTCCACTGTGATGTTGACTCTGAAGCTCTCAGAAATGTGCCTCGTTTGCCGCGGAAAACTCTATTCACGGGGAATTTAGCGAGCTTTAGCATTTTCTACAGGTGATTTGACCATGAAAAGACTTTGTTTGCAAATGCAGAAAGCTTTATTTATGTGTAACCCTATTTTTGATGTAAAAGTCCCCCATTAATGCCCTGAGTCCTTTGTTTCTGATGCACTTCTCCGTTTGAAGCTCTCCTCACAGAGGTTTGTGATGAGAAATTGCTCCCCTGAGTTGTGTATGTCATAACAATTGTCTCTCTGTCTCTGATCCAAAACACGCAATACATTTAAGAGGTTTGCATGTTGCATTCTGGAGATTAGAGTTGGCTTCTTTATTGCTCATGTTTTCTGGGTCCTTTTGAACTTTTTTGGGCAAAAAAAACAAACATCATGAACTGAAGTGTTATTCTAAAAATGAGAATCTTTCAAGGGCCGCTTGACTCTCAGATGAACATTCATCATGTGTCGTAACTCTGTGCGGCAACGATAGTCATAGGGGGAAAATTAAGCAAATAATCATTCCACCACAGTCACAAATTGTTGTGTGAAGCATGGATAAAAGCACTCCTGTTATTTACTTCACTTTGAACTTTCCTCTGCATCAAGGCTGCAGATTAATTGACGAATACTGCTGTTGTTTACTTTGTGAATTAAAATTTGTGGAGGGTAGGGGAATATAAGTATGGGGGTCAACAGATATCATCAGGTGAAGATATCAAGCAGAGAGAAGATTCCAACACATTTTACCCCAAACATTGTAACCATAAACATTTCACCGCGAGCAAACCTTGAAAATGAAATTATGGAGAATTATCTACGGGTCTTTGGTCAGTATTTGCCATTTCTATAGTATTTTATTGCAATTTGATGCGTACCTGCTTCTAACATTGCATACTCCACTGTCTGTCAACATAATTTCAAAATATCTAAAACACAAATAAACTTTTAAAACATACTGTGATTATTCCCTAATTATGTGGTCAGCTAGAGTGTTGAAATCATGACCTGTCTTGAAAGTTAGCAATCTTACATTTCTGTGCTGCTGAAATGAAAGTTCATTGATTCTATATGCTCTTTTGTATTCTTAATATTATTGATTTAACTACAGGGAAAGCATAATTGGTAAAATTTGTATATACAGTGAACCAACCATGCTCCAGTTGTTTCTAACTGGCAGAGCATTAGAATTGCATAAAGATTTATTCAAAAATGTATTTAACCTATGTATTTATTATTGTTATTTTTAAGTGTATTGTTCAAATTCCTGTGTGTACGCTGGAAAGTTCAGTCAGGAATGAGTTACCCAGATTGTCCTTGGTTCAGATTTTGGCACCTCGACTGAAAGGCACCCCGCAGATGAACGGACAAACAAGGCATGCCAAAAAAAAAAAAAAAAAAAAAAAAAAAAATCTTGTCACTTGGCTCAGTGAATATAATCATTTTTTTTTTTTTAAGTTTAGGGGTTATCATATTTGATTAGGGTCATTCTTGACATATTAAAAATGCAGACATACTGCTGGTTTGTGATTGTATTGAGGATCCAAAATATCATCTATTGTAACTGGTTGTATATTAATAATTAATGCAGGCATCTATTTAGCATTAGATATTTGTTTTTTCAAATGAATAGCATCAAAATGAAAAGAAAAAAATATTTTAATTCACATACAGGATGTCCTGAACAGCTTAGTTTATTTTGTGCGTAATATCTGCAATGTAATAATTTAGTTTCAGCTTAAATTTGATATTTTATTTAAAAAGTAAAAAGGGTGAATTTGAAGTTATAACAATAATTTACATTTTGCATTTGTTGTGATTTATCAGACGCGTCTATCCAAAGTGACACACAAATGGGGCAAAATGTCATTCATTAGCCATCATGAGACAGCTGGGGGACCAAATCGGAACGTTTTCAAGGTCTTGGAGTGCAGGACTGGCAAAAATGAAGGTGGATGCCTGTCATAAGAGTCCGGGTTTTTGGCCGGAAGTGAACCGGAGTGACATCACCCGCCTGGGTTCTCCTGTTCAAGTGCCCCGTTCTTGTTGTCCTCCATAGATTTCTTTAAGCCGATAGCGACGACGCGCCCCGTGCCAATTTTACGGTGGTCGAGCAGGTGGCACCTGGCAGGTGGCGAGATAATCCCCATAAAGAGTTCACTTCATTAAGGAGTCCTTTTAATGTGACCAGTTGATTGAGAAATCCTCCAAACCAACCATGTCCCAGATTATGCCAAGATAAAGGGCCGCTCATAGAGCCAACTTATGTTAGGGGGGGAAAACAGATGGAAAAAAACAATTATTTACTGGATGGATGGATGGATGGATGGATGGATGGATACATAGGAATCAAATAAACAGTTTTACTGTCTTGTTTAACACTGCCCAACACTTAGATTACAGAAAAAGGATAGATCGATAGATAGACAGATAGATAGACAGATAGATAGATAGATAAATAGATAGATAGATAGATAGGAATCGAATAAACGGTTTTACTGTCTTGTTTGACACTGCCCGACACTTAGGTTACAGGAAAAGGATAGATAGATAGATAGATAGATAGATAGATAGATAGGAATCGAATAAACGGTTTTACTGTCTTGTTTGACACTGCCCGACACTTAGGTTACAGGAAAAGGATAGATAGATAGATAGATAGATAGATAGATAGATAGATAGATAGATAGATAGATAGATAGACATAAAATATGCTATTTTACTGTGTTGTGTGACACCGACTTTGTCTGACTGTGCTGTTACTACATTAGGAAATACAAGGACCCACAGTTACCAGGGCAAGATGTCAGCTGTATTTTCGCAGTTACAGTGTGCGTCTGCATTTGCCTTTTGTCTATAGTCAGTGGGATTTCAGTGTGGCAAATAAATATCTTGTAATAACCAGGCATATCAAACCAATTGGCAGGATGAACGGGTGTGATTTTTCCGCATGTCTACTTAAATAGGATAGCTCGCCCGGTGCCTTAATGCCGAGGGGGCCAATGGGCTGGAAAAGGCTGAGCTTATTAAATTTGATGCTAAGTCTAACGTACATTTTTATGGCATTTGAAAAATGAGCTGCAAGAACTTGTCTGCGCAGCAGTGGCTTAGAAACACAGACCACCCGTGCACCATATTAGAATTTGCCTTAAATCCCTGTAATGCTGGGGGGCTAATTCTGTTATTTTCTTCTCACGATTATTACAATTACGTTCCATGGGGGAAAACACCACTTGTCGCTGTAATACCACCAGAGAGGGCGTTCTTTGGCAGATTTTGTGAGGGGGGGGGGCAGGGGGAAGAGACAATCCCTTCATCAAACTTGTCAAACGGGTCTGACAAATGTGTGTCCACCCCCCCCCCCCACCCCTCAAAACGTGTTGCGACGTTAAAGGTGATGAGGAAGTAAACTGGGACTGGGCCGACGTCAAATGCCGAGGGAGTCAGAAAGGGAGTCATGGAGTCAGAAAGGGAGTCAGGGAGTCAAAGAGGAATCGGCTGTAACACTTTGAAAACTGGGCTTCAGCTATTGCGTTTGACAGCTTCTAGATGCTGCTTAACCTAAGATTTATGCATGGCAACTGCGGGCATCGTAAACAATAAGTACTTCTTCTTGTTGGGCTTGTTGCGTATTTTATCTTAACGGGCCATTTGGGACGAGTCTGTCTGTTGGAAAAGAAATGGGAACAGACTGCATGAGAGATGACGAACTTACAAAAGAAATGTTGCTGTGTGGCGTTCATGACCGACCTCATCTTATTCATTCTCATTATGGTTATACGGTATATGTGTGAGTGTAAGTGTGTCTGTGTGTGTGTGGTCGTATTTATCTCAGATCTTCACCATTGTTTCTGCCTAGCACACTGTACCAAAATGGATTTATTTGTACCAGGTGCTGGAACATTAAAACTGTGCATATACATGTGGGTATATATATTGGTGTGGAGTTTCTTTTTAACAAAACTACTCCATAGTTATCCTTTATACACCAAATGAGTATATTTTATTCATATTTGAGTTAGAACATATAAACTGTACATTTTTATTAGACTTTTGCGCAAAGAATGCAGTTGTATAATTAGATCATATTTGGTTTATGGAGCTGCACGCTTATACATATTTATATAAATCACGTGCTGCTAGCCATGAGGTAAGGTAATGTAAGATACATACGTCTGAATGGCTGTCACCAGCAGCTTCGGGATCCTTTACATTATCATGCAATCAAACATTAGGTCTGTCTTTTCCCAGCTGCCACCAAGCATGTAACTGTTTGGCTTAACTTGCTGCTCGGGGCCTTGTCAAAATATGACAGAGAGTATCACCTATTTTCTCGGGGTGAGTGCTTTAATTACATTCTTGCTTGAAGCCTTACCACATGAGTACAAATGTCAGCTGAAAGTTCATTGCTTCCTAGAACTCCCAACAATAATCTTTCATTGTTAGGCAACAGATATTGTTTAATAGAATTCTTTGAATTGAATCCCCTATTACTTGTGACATCCATGGGATGGTGTCATTATTTGCAGTCGCTCTCACGTTTCTTTAATAAGCCTGACATCAATGCACCAGTGTTGTGTGTGTGTGTGTGTGTTTTTTACCTGCCAAAGACAGACATCTAGCTGTCTTTCAGCAAAAACTGGCAACTCGGTATGCAGAAAATATTGGCTTTTTAATTCAATACTTCTTTGAGCACACTGAACTTCGACCACACACTAATTTTCTAATGTTTCGTCACGTTACTACATAAAGACAGTAAACAAGATTTAGCAATATTATTGATCTTGTTGTGCAAGTGACAATCGCAACGATTATAAACAAAGCAAATTAACTTTATTGGGTATTTTGTGTCATTGTGTGGCTTCATCATACACATTTAATGTACAGCTGAAACACAATATATAATAATATACGATATAAATCAACTATTGACTGAGTGGGTAACAAAACCTACATTTTTATAAAATACTAGTGTCAATTTTTCACTGAACACTTTGTCTTTGTTTTACGGTAACGACCCTGTAACACAGCTTACCTTCAGCCAATGAGCATAAAATGTAATTTTAAGCTACTAAGGCTTACTGGAGGAATGTAACCGTAACGGGTAAATATAACCGTTGGTTCACACAGAAAAGCACACGGGTTTGACATGAGTGAAGCTTATTAGCATAAACCTGTGCTGAACGGGCATTGTCTGATACTGTCGGTATTTTATTGTACTCAAACGTATCTCCATCCTTATCCTGCAACTGTCGTTTATTCCACATATATCATACCCAAGGCTGCAGATGGCAGTATAGTCTTTAGCAGGAGCACGTGGATTTCTCCAAGATTCAGATCATTTAGCACCACTGACTGCTTTTCATTCCCGTCGAGTTGGAATTTTGACCTTTACGTATTTGTTACCGAAGGGAAAAAATGACATTGAATGGTGGCCGCTTGCTGCGAGTCCGGGTTCATGAGGATGTGTAATTATTAGCAAGCTCCCAGTTTATGATCTCGAATTCTTTTAATTTGGGCTCAGACGGGACCTGTTTGCGCTACGTGCCGCGGCCTGCATTCTCCTAGTCCTCCTCCTCGGAGGATGGGTGCACGCAGCCTTTGCACAACACTTTGCATGTCATTACCATATGGGAAAAGACTGTGTATGATTTCAAAAGATCTACAGCGGGTGAGGAATTTGGCTGCAGGGAAAAGCATTTTACACTCATTGACCAGACTGGGGGCCTGCATACTATTATTTTGACTATTCTTTAACCGCGGCTGTTTAACTGTGTGAAACCAGCTTGCTTATGAGCTCCACTCGCCAATTTTCCCAGGGATGCAATAAATGATCTGTGGGCACTGGCTCTGAAAAGGGCACCGGAAAAGGCCGAGTAAATCTCTTAATTTGCCGTACGCACTAATTTTGCCTCGGAAACGTGGCCTCAGAAGGAATGGCGCAGAGCCCTACAGAAGCATCCTTAACGCATCAATTATTTATACCTTCCAGTTATCGATTTAGAACTTGGTAGCATACTGGATATAACAGTGCCAGCAAAGGTGAAAAAAAAACCAGACCTGGTCACAGTCTAGTCTCCCACCTCTCTGTGACCGAAGTTACATTATCAGTTCCTCTGTCTCCCCCCCGCCCACTCGACCCCCCCGGATCCCCGGTGACACCCGGTGTCTGCGCAGGTGACCTCTGAGCCGGCCGCGTGTCCTCCAGCCTGACAGTACCCTCCTCCAGCTCTCGGTGTTAACGGCACGGGCTCTGCTCCCAGATGGGCCCCCCCCAGCGTGAGCCTGCACATCGTCTGCATTAACCAGGCAACCTTGCGCTCCCCGCCTGTCAAAATTCAACTGAGGGTCAAGAAAAACAGCGTTCAGGAGGATAATAGGAAAGTAGTTGAAACAGGGAACTCTTGACACATTTAAACAGGAATAAAATTGCCCATTGCTGTGGACTGTCTAAATATGCTAAGGTGTAACGAGCATTTATTGTCTAAAGTGATTTTTTTGTTAAGCAAAGGGATATAACTGAAGTATTAATTAGTCTTTTAATTTAATCATTCCTTGATTTTTTTTTTCCTTGTATAAATTAAAAACCAGCTCGTAAAATAATACAGTCCTTTTTATATACATTAATCCATCCTGGTTAGGGTCATGGGGGAAGTCATCATATATATATATATATACACACACATGCACACACACACACACACACACACACACACAAATACACATGCTTGTGAAAAAAACATTACTGTCCCCTATCCATTTAACCCAAATGTTTCACCCAGCCACCCAGAAACACTAGTTGACCATTGACTGAGTGCTGAAATTTATGCATTTCGTAAAACATTAAACCACTTTTAAACAGAAGCAATGTTCTCATCTAAGACGGCAAAATGTGCCAATTCTGAGAAATACCTGAGGAAAAATTACAATCTTAACGATGCAGGCACACAGTAATTATTAAGGAAAACAAACGGGTCCCGGATACGAACAGGTTCACTCGTCAGCCAGACTTGAGTGGCTTTGTACTCAATCCATTACTTTTACATCCTGCCTGTCACCTAAATAGCTGCTGCATATTCACCGGCAGCCCGGGGTCTATGGCTGCCCGCAAACGGGGGCTGCTGGATGCAGTGATTTATAGGTCAGGACCATCACCTGTGACTTAGCAGCTTCGAAATTAGTCACAAATAGCGTATTAGAGCAGCTAATCAGGCACGGTTCAGCACTTCACTTTCTTTATTCCCCCATAAAGGCAGGAGTGTATGGCCACCCTCAGGCCTTGCTGTGACTGATTGCCTTGACCTCCTGTGAACCTCCCAGTCCATGCGTTAACATGGCGATGAGAGAGGCCTTCGCTCGCAACCAAGGAGCCTACAAGTCTGTTTATTTAGATTCACGTTTCCATTTATGCTTGTGCTCTGCCTGAGCAGCTAGTTGTTTTTAATTTGGCTCTGCTGTAATTGCCCCCATGTATAGAAAAAGCCTGAGAGAACCCCCCTTCCCCCCGTTCTCACCCACCTGCCTATAGACCAAATAGAGGTAAAAACGGCAGCTCCGTCACATGCTATGGCTAAGGTGTGCCTGGGAATGGGTTTTGTAAAAATTGTCACGTTTCATATAGCTATCTGAAGGTTCCTTAAGAATCATGGACGCTACTCCGTGGTCTTCAAGTCAGCGTGTTTCGAAGTGCATATTTTTAAAAGAATGCCTTGAACTTTGTTTTGAATTTTTTTTTAGATAGAAATTGATCAGTTCTTTACCTTCTTACCGAAGAGCTATAACAGGATTTGTTCATACTGGCTTTTCTTACGCGGATACCTTGTGGGAATACAGCCAGGTCAAGGGGTCAGTGTTCCAGACTATCTCTGGCAAGTTCAATGGGCAATTCAACGTCCGAGAACGTGACATAACATCAATTCTATCACGCAGCTTCAAAATTATGTACATAACACAGCCACAGAGCGTTTCCAACTATAATTTAAAGACCATGAGTTAGAATCATTCTGCATGATATTTGTAATTTTTAACTCTGCTGAATAGGGCCAGCATGTCAAGATAGATCAGTATAAAATGCCTCGGGGCCAGCGTACAAGCTTTTAACTTGTTCAAGTAATCCGAATTATAAAACCGTTTCTTTTAATACGTGCTAGCAAAAATATGGTTTCCTGTAATCAAAACCATATTTCGACACCAACATAATACATTTTTTCATAGGGAGTGTCAGTAGTATTGTCCTAATAATTACTTTAGTTAGTCACCTTTTCCATAACAGATGGTTTTATAAGTTTATCACAATTAATTAATGAATCTGTTTGTTTTCATATATAATGACATATAAAAATGCTTCCCATCCTCACCACCATAAGTGGAAGACAACAATGTGACTGGTGCCCTGGAATATCTTATAGAGCAATTTTTTTTCTTCTTCATCCACATATCAATTACAGTAAAGTGGAAAAATTAGATTACTATAAAAAAAAATTAAAGGATTCTATAGCTCAACATGAAACAAAGTGCATAGAGTGCAAAACATTAAATGACAGCACGCATCAAATAAGATCTGTAGTAAAAGGATTAGCTGAATTAGTTTACGACCCCAAAAATGCATTGTTTAAGAAAATGCAAATACCTTGATACTTTACCTTTCCATGTAGTGACATGAACAAAGGCCACGGGGTGAGATGTATAGATAATTTCAGTGATCTTCCTTTAGGCCTGCAGGATTCATATCCTCCTCTGCCTCCTAGAAAGTACTTGTGGGAAACTCGTGACAGTTCATCCACTTTGCTTATGTTTTTCAGTTTTATCACCTTTTTCAGAGGTTCCTAACTTTTTCTTTGTTTGACTATCGATCTATATATATATACACATACATTACTAAAGGAAGAAGTAAAACCAATTCAAGCCAAACCATGCTTGATGTCAGAGATGATAATGTAGTAAAAGCATTTTGGGAGTACCCCCACTACCACACTTAGCCTTTTGGCAGGGATTTATTAAGATGAAATAAGCCTGTGACTTTTCAATTCCAGCCATAATTTGTTCCTATATTACATCTTCGGAGTCGGCGTGTGATGGAATTTTTCCTTTCCCAGGTTAGGAAGTTGAAGTCGATGATCTCCTATAATAGGTTATCACAAGCCATATCTTTTGCAATATAAAAACACATCACTTGTACATCTGTGGCCCAGTGTCGAAGCCTTAAATATACATCAAAATGCATTAAATCCACTGACTGCCTTTCTGCCTGAACTGCGCGTCGCTTCAAAATTTATTTTGCAATGCACTCTTCTGATTACTTTGAATTACCGTTCTGTCTTTGTTGCCACCAAGGGCTTCGAGGGAAAATGTAACAGTACACAGTCTTTGTTTGTGTCTTTATATTTACGTTGATCACAGTTACAGCAAAATCTTAGGTGTAACAAATTCTCTTGCCTTGTACGTCATTTACAATTATCATGCTGCATAGTGTAGATAAGCCTGAATATCGCCGTTAACATTATGTGAAGAAATGGCGCCCATTCATTGTATATTTTTTGTGGCCCAATTTGTATACAAACCATTAATGTTTATGAATTCGCCACAAACCAAAGTATCTCTTTTGATATTAATTTTCAAAGGAAAGCCCTTTGCAGAACCCTTTTATGTACGAGATGAAAGGATTGGTGGTTTACAATTAGTCAAATTTTATGACGCCTGTTTTTAATGCTTAACGTGTTTCCGGATGCCAGAAAGTGATGGTCTAGACTTGAGCATGAAGTATAATATTATAATTGTGCATAATAATTGCCCCATACTTCAGTTTTTTTTTTTTTTTTTACAGTCCCCTATCAACACACATGTTATATACAACCAAACTGCAAAAAATGTACTGGTGGGTCACAAGCTTAGCTAGCAATAGTGATTAATTTACGTTCAGTAAGCCTCCCTTTTTTATTGAAATGTGCGTGTTATAGCTGGAGTGAGAGGACGCCCTAAACTTGTTTAACGGTAAATGTTAGGGGTACTTGAATCCTCCCAACTCTCATGTCGTAAATGTACCTCTGTTAGTGGATATTGACCTCTCTCCAAGTGAGTACATTCGCATGTTGCTGTCTATAAATTTCACCCCTCAACATCAAAGCATTTCATCAGATGAGGTGACATCCCCTGTCTGATGGATGTCTTTCCAGACCATTTGTCTTATTTTATACTCCTCAGTGTCTTTCTGCTCAGTAGATCAAACTTTTTTTCTCCTTGATTGTGTATCGACCATAAATCAGAAAAGAATAATATATGAGTATTCTTGCATGGTCTTCGAGACAAGCTTAGTAAGTGTACGTACACTTGGTAAAGCCATCGATGATGATGATGATATTGATCCACCGATGGGTCAGAATTGAAAGAGAGTGCAGCAGTAGACTGTTATAAACACTATGCCTTTGTAGCTAAAGTATTGTTTGGTTAATACTATTGAAAAGTATAAAAAATGTAATTGCACACTTGTAATCAATGGTGAGTCTCGGAGTATAGCGAAGCAATAGATGGAGAGTACAATTACTGCTTATCTTTCAAATCCTGTGTTTGGTAGGATATGTGTATATCAGAAAAGTTTATTTTTATTATTTTTTTCTTTCCCTCCTCAGGCCGATTCAATAAATGAACATTACAGCGGGCCCTTCTCTCACACACACAGAGTATCTTTGAAATGGGTTTTGTATTGATTTTAGTAACTACCCTGTTAGATGACGTTATGTCTTAGCGTGTCATTTCTAGATGGGCCTGCCCGGAGCAGGTCATCGAGGTGATAACTGTCATTTGGAGGGACAGAAAAGCAATCATAGCTTTTTCATTACTTACTGTTCTCTCCCCCCCCCCCCACCCCCTTTTCCCTACCAGTGGGATCGCTTGACATATTATGGCTTCTGTGATTTAACTGCGCTCTTAAATTAAGTGCTGGAATATCAAGCTTTGGCTTTGGAAAAATAAACTTGGTGTCAAGGGATCAAATGCCCTGTAGGTCACAGCCATGAACTTGTAGTAGCATGCTCATCAATTTCAAACTTGTATGGCCTTGTTCTCTTAAAATGTACAAAAGAGCGTGGTTATTATTATAAGATACTGCAAGCGTGTCAGTCAGGATATACTTTTATAATTCTAGTGATATGCAATTGGCTGTGAATGCCATTCGGTACGTGCGTACCTTTAAGGTCACCCAGGTGTTCAAGGACCCTCTTTTATTTTTTCGTTGTGACTTTTTTTCTCTGCCTTCTTAAAGAGACAGCACCTCTTGACAGTGCACATATTGTCTAATCCTTTTCCCACTGGTGTGAGCCGGAACTCTCCATTCCTCCTATCTTGTTTTTTCCAAAATGTTGTGTTTTTTCCAGGTGATTAAACTATAATATCAATAAAATCATCATACCATATAGTCATTTCATATTTTGCAGATTTCTGTCACATTCTGACACTAAGATTGTGAAGATAATTTTTTCCCATTTGTGGAAGAATAGTTTGTCAGTTTCCAGCAACAAAATGATATCTTTACCAAACCTTGCCCAAATTTAGAGAAATCAACTAACAGGTATTCACAACACTAAATATTTAGTTATATGTTTGTGTTATATGCCTCGTGCATGTTGTAATAAATATTAAATTTAATCAAGGGATTACTTGTTCGATTAAAAACAAACGTATTTCCTTCCCATTTTACAAAAAAGCCACTGAAAAGAATGTAACTTGCTTCCAAAACTCCTTAAAACCGGTAAATAGGATGTCCTGGATTTCATTGAAATAAATACTTTAGTTCTCATTAATATATACACAAGGATACTCTTTCAGATTGGGTTTCTGTAGTGCTTGTTGTTGATAAATTAACTTGTACTGAACTCGTACTGATTTAGAGCTGCTAGTGTGGGTTAATTATTGTTTGAGGTCCTAGTTCCTTGTATTTGCCATCTCCATTCTCAAATGTTGCATGTACTGTAGTACAACTTACTGAAAAAAACAGAGGAAAAGTAAAGTCATGTTTGTGCATTGATTCTGCATGTGAAATAAAGCCTGCAAAACAACTAAAAGAGATTTAACATAATGGAAAGACATTAAAATGTTCTGGTGCTTGCGTTTGGCCTTGTCTGATTAAATTGGAGATGCAAGCTTAAGAAGCAGCACAAGCTATTAGGTCATTTTCGTGTACCCCTTTAATTAAGAAGCATGTGTAACATTTACAGATATTTTTTGCTAAATCCCTTAAAATAGAACTGAAAATGCATTGTCTTACTGATTTTGTTCATCAATTATAACCACCACCATTATTATTATTATTATTATTATTATTATTATTATTATTATACTTGGCATTCATTTTTTTCTCATGAATGCAAATGTGAAGAAGAAATTAGAAAGATTAGCTAATACAACATCTCTGCAAATGATTGTTTTTGTAATACCATGGAAAAGAAGGATTGCTCTGCCAAATTCATAATATCATTAACTTGCAGGCATAAGGTTAGTCCTTTACATCATATGCTGAATGTGACCCCATTATTCTCAATCAAGTCATCCATCCAGACGCCCCGCAGATGAGGTTTTACCCTGATCATCCTGAAAAGGTTCCAGAACCCACGGTCTCCTTCCCACTGGAGAAGCCTCGTGCCATTCCACCGAAGGTGCTATGAGCTGTTATCAGCAAGACCATCGCATGGATGGCTGCCCTAATTGAGAATAATGAGGGTCACATTGAACATATGGTCGCTGTTGTGTCCCCCCGTCCCTGTCCCCTCTCACAAAAGCTTCAGTCAAACCTTGTCTCCCCATGCAAGATCTGCGCACAAATTAAAAAAAAAAAGGGGGGACTCTGAGATCACAGTTTGCAGAGTATTCCAAGTGACACACACTGAAGGGCATTGCCCAGTGTCAAGAGACATTGTCGCTCCATAGATATTGAGGGGGCAAAAAGCTCCCTGAGCCTTCTGCTAATAGTAAATCAAATGACTCTGAGACATGAAGATATTTAGTTGCAATCAAGGGCTTTTTGGGGTCGTTTTAAATAAATCCGTGGCGAGCTAATTTTATCGCGCGGCATGTAGCATTTTGTGCTGGAAAACATAGACGAAAATTCAGAGAGAAAAGTGCTGCCGGTTTTATTTTGAAAGGCATTTGCTGTCTTTTCAGATGTACATATGGAAAATGGGATCTAGTGGTTTTACATGGCATGTGACTGCTGATGTCAGGAGTTGAAGAACTTTAGCGTTCCCTGGACAGTTATGTGATCTCCTTGGATTCAGAAATAAATCTTTGTAGCTTGCTCTGCTGTATCACGGCTTTTGTCATTTAATATGTCTGTAAGGAAGCTATCTAGTGCTCCCTGTTAATATTTTCTTCACTTTGGTTCTGTACCGTGCCCACGTCCCTGCAGAGAAATTAGTATCTTGGCTTTAAAATAGATGTAGTGGAACGCATTCTGGCTGAGGTGATTCTGTTCATACTGGAAAAGTCTTTTCCTGAACTAAGAGAAATTAGTTACCTGGTCTTTCTTTAGAATCACAAGAAAAAAGGAAGCAGCAAATGAAAATGCCTATGTATATTCTGTCCATTTTATTGTCCAAATATGAATAGTATTGTCGTAATTGTCTTGATTACATGTTAATACTTATTTAAACCTTTGAATATCTCCCATTGTCTTAATTGTCTAGTTTTCAGGGTGAGATATTTAGTTGAAATATCTGATCAAGGTCAAAACTGCCATTTTCACCTATACCAAAATTAATCTAAATATCATCCCACTGTTGTCAAAAATCTCATTGGAGAAGGGAAGGCCTCCATGGTGAGTGACCAAAGGCAGCCGTTTCACATTCTGTACATGTCAGAATTACATTTCTACTGTAATTTATAACAATGGCATTTCATGGCAGTTGTAAAACATTCTGTGACATATTGATTTGCTTGATTCTGTTTCTTGAGTTACATCCTTAGGAAACTTAGGAAATCCAAAACTATCCGTGACCATAACGGATCCTGTGGCGTTGCTGCCCTTCAGTGTGAGGCAGAATATTTATGTAGAAATGTATATACATTTTGCTGGATAGTATGTACAAATACCCTGAGTTCCCTGAGCAAACTCGGAGTTAACATTCCCATAATTTCTATAATGTCATAACATTGATACAGTAAGACATGTCGTACTCAAATCTATTTAGTGAATAATCATTTTAAAATGTACAGCAAAACATTTTGCAGTTGCATGTATGAGTTTAAACAGGCACAGGTACAATGATTGCATGTAAAATTGCAAAACCGTAAGGAGCACATTCCGGATGTCATAATCCCTTAATACAATCTGATAGCTAGAGCCGCAAGAGAGTCAGGCCAGAAGGTTCAGATGTACTGTAGGATCATCTGCTGACATTTCTCCCATTAAAACAATGAAATCTGAATATTATCTCTCAGTGCATGCCTTAGGGAAATAAACCTGTCTGTTGAATGTCCATAATTAAATTTTCCTTTACTAAATAAAGTTTGGCCTAATGTGAACTCTCTTTGGAGACGACGACAGCTGATGATGTTTCACATCTCCGGCAAGAAGAACTCCCTAGGTTCCTTCGCTTTGGCTTCTGTTACCTAAACCAATAACTTCCTCAAATCACTTTACATTAATCTGTCTTCTTCACTTAGTTTTGTCACTGATCTCTTTTCAGCAACAAAATTCCCATAGACTTTCTTTCCATGTAAACCACAAACAGTGGTCTGTTCAGTGTTTACCTTAAATTTACATGACTTGATTTAGATATATACATAATACAACAAAATACCTTTGGGGTAATGATGTTATTCTGGGGAGAATTTCCATATTGTTGTAATTATTATTATTTTTTCACCATGAAAAACACATATTTTTGTAGTCCATTCTGCCATTTCTTAGGACATATGTCACTTAGCTAGCTAATTCATCCTTGGTGATATAAATAATATCAGAGCTCCTCCTGGCCACCAGAGGGCAGCGCAAATTTTTCTCATTGTCTCCCCTTAGGGCGTGTCTTCATTTTGTGAAGATGTCAGACTATAAAGCTGGTTGACATTTGGCTATCCTTTTCGTCTTTAAAAAGTTCTGATAGTCATTCTGTGCTGGTGTCTGTGTGTGTTGGCTTTGTTCCACTGCTTACTCATTTTGACTAACCCTGTCTTTGCAACCTTTGGTATATTACCTCCTGCTCAGCCCTCCTGCTGTATCCCTGCTGCAAACAATGTTTGATCCTTAGTTCCCAACTTCAGAAAATTGCTTAGTTGACCAGACCTGAGTCTCGCCTACGTTTCTGCTTCTCTTGAGTATAGCCCACTAGTCACCTTCAACTAAAGACCAGTTGAAGAGGGAAACTTGAGACTCAATGGGCTGTTTGCTTCTACTTCAAGTACCTAGGGATTTGGGGGGGTCTTGGAGGGGTCTTGGAGGGGACTTGGGAGCATGAAGTCCTGGCTTTATGAAACTAGCCAAAATATTTTTATATCTAAAATATTTAAGTATATTAACTATACTTCCAAACATCATGTTTTTATATTTCTCAGCATAAAGAGGCTTCTAAGATATAAGCTGGTGAAGAAGAGTTTATGATAGATTTAAGGCATAAATGGTTGTACAGTATCCCAGCCAGTATCCCAGTGGTTTTCTGTGTTTAAAAGTTTAAAAGTTTAACTCGGCAGCCATCTAACTTTTGTAAGCAACGAAACTGAAGGTGCTGCAATGAATTTTTGCAGATTTTCTGAGTTTCTGAGTGTTACCTAGGAAACACCCAGTGGAGCACCCTGTTTTCAGGCCATTGGTCAGAGACTCACAGTGACTTCATTGCAGTACCAGCTTAGGCTTTTCCAAATTCCTGAAAGAAGTAATGAAGGCCAGCCTGAAGATCAGATCCATGCTGCTGCAGTCAGGTAGTACATCCATCCATCCATCCATCCACCTATCTATCTATCTATCTATCTATCTATCTATCTATCTATCCATCCATCCATCCATCCATCCATCCATCCATCCATCAATAAAAATAGAATTTACTCATTTCACATTGCTAAAAAAAATAGGACGAAGCATCCAATAATATGGAGAGCCCAATTTTCTTTACAAAAAATACATACAAAAGTCAGGTTTATATGAAGAACAATGATGCTTGTTTTTCAAAGACCAGGATAACACCATGGGGGCCACATGGTGGCGCTGTGGTTAGCACCACACCTTTGGAACCTGGGTTCCAGTATCTGTGTGCGGAGTTTGCATGTTCTCCCCATGTCATCTTGGGGCTTCCTCCTGGTACTCCCCTTTCCCCCCACAGTCAAACACAAGCTGAGACTGATTGAAGTTACCAAATTGCCCATAGATGTGCTTCTGTGAATGAATGGTGTGTGAGTGTGCCCTGCGATGGGTTGGCACCCCATCTTGGGTTGTTCCCTGCCTTGTGCCCGTAGAGTCCAGATCCCCTGTGACCCTGAATAGGACAGTTACAGAAAAATGGATGGATGGACACCATCTCATCAGCTGTGGCTACCCTTACCTTAAAAATCTATTTACTCTCATCATGAATATTTTTTTTCATGTTTGATCTACAATCTTATATTTAATGCTAGATAATCAAGGTGCCCTATATCAATATGTCTCCTAGGCCTTTTGCAGATGAGACTCATAAATGGCAAAAAAAAAAAAATCCAGGGCAGTAAATCTGTCAATTATATGTGCTACTGTGGATTAGCTCAGTACCACAAAGCAATATCACTCAAAACTGAAAATTAACACATAAGCCCCTCGTGATCACATTAGCAAAATTAAATCAAGGCTTTAACCTTGTCATTATTAATGTCCCATATTACGTGTACTATAGAACAGCTACTACTATACCGCTATATACATCCAAAGTAGAAAGTAAGGTTTTACGCTAAAATGCTGACCTTATACTCTTTCCAGTCTTTGACTTCAGTAATCATCCTTCTCAGTGCAATTGAGAAAAAAAGCTGAACACCCTGTAACATTTGGTTATTGGATGTGTAAAGGCAACCCTGCGTGTTGCAGCACTTGTAATCTTAATTCACTGCTGGGCTAGCAGACATTGATTACGCTGGTGCAGCCCATTTAAAAATCATTAATTGGAGAGACCAGCATAGCTTTCAAGGCTTTTACATTTACAGTTACTGTCGTACAACCTTAGGTCTTCATCAGCCTTGACCCTTTAACTACCAAAAACATACAGCAATTTAAGTAAACCTTAATTACAGCATGCTGCCGCTGGGGACCCGGACAAGCCCTGAGACACGCCTGAGCTCTTTATATGTTCTTCAGTAAATGAATTAAAAAGATGGTCGACTGCATTTGTTAACAGACTGTCACAGGTGACCTTCTTCTCTGCCTCGGCTTGTAATGCGATACGTCGAAGCCAAAATGGAGCAGACAAGGCGAGCGATGTTGTTTGAAAAGAAGTTAAATGGTCATTAATGACATCACGGTTGCTGCTCATTTTTTCCTTACTCAAAAGGTAAGAACTGATAAATTGGATGATGCTAAATCACTAAGGTGACAGTACAGCATTTTACACCCGTCTGTGATTCCCAGATTTTCCGGGTAAACCTTACATGGCAGAAAAATGCATTAGTAAGAATGAGTTCAGTCCAAGTCCATGTGGATTTTACAAGAAGACCTGAGAGATCAAAACATGTGGCAAAAGGTCAACAGCCATGTGTGGTGATGCTACTATGCTATACGCTTTTCATACTATAGAGATGTTTCTACTTAGACACGACGGGAAAGCGCGAGCAGGTATAACGGAATGGACGCCTTCCACTTAAGTCTGTGGTTGAAACTCGCTTTATATCAGGAAACTGATCCAAAGCACAGGATCAACCCTGACTTCATTTTAAGAATAACAAAAAAGATATTCCTGACAAACCTAAAGTCCTTACTTTCTTCTTTTTGAGATTCTGACTGGGGAAAAAGTGCTTTAAGAAACTACCGAGTTTCAGATTTCTCTTTAGCTGTTGCTAATATTCACAATAACTCAACATCACCCCCTTACAAATCTTCAGTGTTGAATAAAGTTTTCAAACACGTATGTGCTGAGTTTCATGAAATGGGACAGTTCATAGATTCTCTTGATACTTTGGCTTCATATTTTCCAGCTCTTCATATTCTGGAAATAAAATCTCAGGCCACAACCTCCATACGGAAACATTTTGTAAACCTTGCAAGGTGATTGCATCAACATCATCTAATATCAATGGCAGGATGGAATCTAATGTGTCTCTCTTTGCTGCCTAACTGGAGAGAAACAGTTTGCTTTGAAGTGCATCTGTGTGTATTTACTTAGTGAGCAGCAGGCCTCTTACCTCCAAGGTACGGTCCTCGATTCCTACAACCAGGTCACTGTGTGTTCAGTTTGAAGGTCCTTGAAAGGCATTTCTTCACACAGTCAAAAACATGTATCTGTCCGTAGGTTCTTTATTGTCATTTCTCCACATAAGGATACAGGGGCATAGGGTTTTACCCCCCCTGTGTATTCACTGCCTTAAGTCATAAATAGTTTGCCATTAGCCCCCAATTAAAGACTCTGCCCCCCTATCCATTGACCTCTAACTACGCCCCTGCATGCGCACTGACACTTGTGTGCCATGTCCCCCACAGTTACCGTGAAATGTCCTTCCCCTGTTGCCACTATGTAATTTTGGATGAAGCAAAGATAAATTTAAATATAATACTAGAGAAAGCACCCACTCATCATTCACACATCTGTCAATCAATGATGCATCCAACCTACAAATAATAAAATATTTGGTAATTAACTGCACTTCATAATGCTTTTATATTGCATTCATAAAATGTTCAATACACCTTCATAATGTATTCATTAAGTATTCATAAAACATTCATAAACATCATGTATGTATACCTTAACATCCTAA
>JAODJW010000135.1:4676429-4697422 GCA_026777045.1 Hyperopisus bebe | reverse complement strand
CCACCGTGACCCTGCATAGGACAAGTGGTTACAGAAAATGGATGGGTGCATGCCCTGCACTTCGGGTTTGAATAATTTGTTCTTACGACAAGAGGTTCAATCTGAAGTCACCATTCATGCATCTGAATTCGTCATCATAAATGAAGATAATTGTTCACCAGTGTTTAGGTATTTCAGTTTTAAAGCTCCAAAACAAGTCAAATCAATATTAAGACGTTACTCCTTTCTTAAAGTTGGGACAGGTACTTCATCCTATCAGGAGTGTTGTTCTAATGAAAATGTTTTTAAAGGTTTGTGAGGGTACCAAAGGGTAATGCACTTATATTCGGGTCAGCAGCAGATGTCAGCGTGACAGGACTTCTCATAAGGGTATTGGGAGTCATCCCATAACCATCCATTCAGTATCCGGTCTACAGCATTTTTGCTCTTGCTGCTTGGTATAGCGACTTCCAGCTTCTCAGCTGCAGAACGAAGCATTGACATTCCTGTATGTATTTCAAAGGCCTGCCATTCGAAGCAATCCGCTTCATTCTTTCATTCTTTCAGTCCTTTTTCCTTCTGTTGTCTGAAGCATCAGGAGCTTGAGTTAAATGCATTAATTACCTTTCAGCCCTGAAGAAATACGAATCTTGTCTTTATCTCCTTTAATTTTAGTGGCTCACGGGGGGACTTTTGAAATGCACATATCCCCCTAATGACATAATCACCTAATTAGGCGAATTTCAAATGCAGCCCCTACATAAGTAGAGGTTTCATTTTCTACCCTATTCACCTCAGCCTAGTAGCAGAACAGTAGCTCTGTAGTCTATAGCTATACCACACAAAAAAAAGAAGATTTTCAGATTAAATGTTGAAGAATAAAGAAATCCCAAACATCCGAGAAATGTCTGGTTTTTTTTTAAGGGTTCGCGTTCAAAATCTGCACCAGTCTATTAGAAGAGCAGGGCTGGAAGCCACATCTGAATTTCAAAAGCAGGATGATGCAAGGAAGAAGAACAAAACCAAATGCAAAGACTATTGGTTGTATGCTATATGAAAGGTGGTTTAGTGTCCATTTGGGGATATATAAGACCCCAGCCTGCCGCCGTGCCCCAGCTAGAGTGAAGTATTACCCCTGAAGCAGGCCGGAGTCACCTACCTGTTTGATCCTCATCTTTGGCTGAAATCCACTTCCCTGCTGTCCTTCACTCTTTATCCCTCCTGGGCAGATTTCCTCCTTCATTCTTAGACCTCGCAACAGTTCCAGGTTAAACTGCTAAGGAAACAGCTAAGTAATAGTGATGTCAATAGGCTAAGAGTGTACGAACCTTGTGAAAGTCATTTGCAAAAGGGTTTCGCTAACACAGTATTCCAGTACTTTGGATTCTCTAATGAATGTTTGAATAAAATGTGTGAACATGGTAGGTAGTCACACAATAACATGTTATACCTTCAGTGGGTAGCTTCTGGGTTTTGTATTTTATATTATGAAAAATAATACCGTAACAATTACAGTCATCATAATTATTATTTTCATCATTGTCATTATCGTCTGTCTCACAAAATCCACAATAACCAGTACGTAACATGAAAAATTGAATATTTCTAAATTGTAGTACCTTATTTTGTGCTTTTAACACTTTCTTTTCCGATTGCTTTACTCTATATATATTTATCTATATATTACTGTAAATACATTATGCTAATCATATATTCACTGCTTTGTAGAATTAAAAAAGAGAAAAAGAGAATGTTCTCATGTCTCGAAAGCAGCAGCCCGTTTTCTCATGATTTGACTTTGAAACTGCTATCATCATAATTTGCGACGGACAGTTTAACAGCGTGTCCGATTTCTGAAAGGCCCGTGGCTCGACATCACTGGTTTCCGGGCAACTGATACCAGATAAAGATTTCCCTTTCTTGAAATGCCAGGGTGACACGGGAGAAATGTGGTCCTCATTGACTCCTAATGCAGGTCCACCGACCATGAACACTCGCACTTGTGCGGAGGCCTAATATCTGATGTGAAACGAGGATATTTCTCTTCTTCTTTGTTCCCTTAGCTATGGCTTCGGGCGGAAACAATCAACGGCTCTCGACGCCGACAGGGCGTGAGGTGTAATTTCATTCTCTCGCTGACCAAAGGAAAAAAGAGGGAAATCAAATAAATAAATGTGAGAAACGGGTGAGAGAAAGAGGATGGCCTTTCTGCTTGGCTACTTTCCTGAGGACACCTGCTCAGTCGAGCAGAGCCCAGGCCTGCGGTGAGGACGGGGAGGAACGAGAGGGTCGGGATGGGGGAGTGTAGCCCAGAACAATAGCACAACACCGACCCTGAATGCTCCACCTAGCAAACACAGTTGGTTGTTAGGAACAGACAAGCCAGCCATGTCCTTCTCGAGTGGCATCGCTGCCATCAGGCCCCCAGAAAAGGTCCACCTCATAGCATGTTTTCACTTCCAATGATATGCCTCTTGGCCAAAACCCCATTGACTACGTGCAGTATTAGAATCGTGGGTGGAACAGAAGGAGATGTGACTATTGTAAAGAGAGAGAATAGAGGGGAAATGTTAAAATAACGTGTCTCTGTTGGGGTGCAATGAGGTCTCTCTCCTGAAACACATCATAATAAGGAAGTGAGCCAAGAGACCCCTTAGATGGCAAGGAAGTGTTCATCCACAGGACACCAGGCTAAGTGGGAGAATCCACTTTATAGCTCTCTTAAATATCTTTGTCTTTTTCAGCTTTTTCAGGTTTTTTTTCCTGACTACAAAAAAATATTATACACTGAATAATTGTACTTCATGCCAATAATTAACACAGGAAACATTTTATAATGGAAGCAGTGGATTCGTGTATGTCATCTTTCTATTTTTTTGTGAAAAGATAAAAAAGAATAAATTTAATTAAATGAACTGATAAAGATAAATTACACATTATTTACATTTGGAAATGGCTGGTATACATCTGAAAAAAGAATTTTGGGGGAAAAATAAAATAAAAAAAAAACAATAGAACTGACCTGTATATGTATAAGTTGTGAATAAACTAAATGTTTTTAAGCTTTTTAGAAAAATGAATATATTTTTGTTTGAACAGTGAAAGACCTTAGAGGGAACATCCTGAGCTGCATATAAATGCTGTCAACGTAGCATATATAGAAAACAATTAAAAATAGAATATAATAATGGTCAGACCATACTTCTGTTGTCCGGTAGGGCTATTGAACAGCTAGGGAGGACCATTTAAATACTTTTAACGGGAAGGCTGAAATGTTTGTGTTAGTGCTGGGTCTCTCCATCCTATTGACTGGAAATCTAGTTGTCCCATCCATTTAAACAGATGTCTACCCAAAGCATCTGTTTGTATTAGTACTGTAATTGCCGTGATAATAAGCCTATTGATTCAGTATCTAAGGAAAGAGTCAATCAGGACACCCCATTTGTCTTACTTTTCGTGACAGTCTGCCTTCTAGCTAAATAGACCAAGTTCAGCTTTGTTGACTGAGGTGGAAAAGCCAGTGCTGGCTGTGGAATGCTTGCCTGGACAACACTAGGTGACTGATGGAAGTGGAACAAACACTGGGGAACATTGCCACTGATAGAGGCCTCCCCTGAAGGAAATAAGCCGGCCATTTGTTTTTCGTGCCCATCTCCTCGACAGGCGGCTTCCAAATCGGCGGACCTACGCGGGCTCAGATGTTAACCATGGTGTTTATAGATCTCGGACTCTGACCAGTACCATGCTTTAACAGCATTATATGGGGGTTTCAGAGCCTGTGTTTGTATTTGTCATACTGCGGGGCGTAATGCGACATAATGGGACGACCCATGGGACTTTGCACTTTGCATTCTTTTTGCATTTCAATTACCAACTGCGCTAGTTTATCAATCCACTAGGAGGCGTAATGAATCGCACTGTAGTGGAATTGGTTCAGACTTAGGTTAATTATCTTAAAGATTGTGCTGGTTTTTTATATAGTATAGTATATACGAAGATATTGCCACTAGTATGACTAAGAATATTAAGTATTTCAGTTCAAAATAGCTTTCCTTACATGCTAAAATTCAAATTATAATTTTAGCATGACAAGTTTGTCACATAAGATACATAACCGTATACATGTTTACCTATACCTGGAATACATAGTATGTAAACAATCTCAATTTATTTTTTACCTGCACCATATAAAGTCAGGAATGTATGTTCATTTACATACAGCCACAAAAAAAAAAATAGTTTATTAATGAAGATTTTGTAAATAATGTAAAGTGTCACATTTTAACTATGCTGAGTTGGCAAAAGCAGTTAATAAAAAATGTAATACTTCTCCTATCTGAGATAGATGAAACAGCTAATAGTTATAGAACTGTGCAATTTTATGCTAAATTAGTTTATATTGTTAACTATATTGTTAAATAACCAAAAATTAACAATAATCAACAAACGTGTAACAGTACTTAAGTTTAAGATTATTTTACTGTACCTCACAGTAAAATATATTGACACATATATATTTTGTTTCTGCATTTGTAAAGACTACTTTGTAAAATATTGCAAATATAGGGAAAAAATATGTTGAATATGTTATACTAGAAATCTAAAAATATACTAGAACACAAAAAATATAGTTCTAAAAGTTCTAAATTCTAACTGTGGATAGTTGTGGATGTTGAATGGTTAGCCATAAAATTTTTCCTGCAGTCAATTGTCACTTTTCTGTTCATTTGTTTTGGAAACTGATTTGCAACATTAAATATGCAAATGACCATTATTTCCATTAAAATGGATATCACTGGCAGATGACACTGAAGTTATTTGTAATCACATAAGATTTGGAAAAAAACAAATATATCAAGTACACACTTCACATAATGCTGTACATGTCCACTTTACCTATGGTCATATTTAAAGAGAAATAAATTTGTGGATTTTTCTTTAATCGTGGATGTTTTCACATGCAGTGTGCTGGTGGTTTTCTTTAGATGTGCTCAAGTGATGCTGAAGAGGTTAGGAAAGGTTGTACACCATCAGTGAACTGCAAACACCCCAAACCCTCAGGAGGTTAGCAGTGAGGGCTAAAGAAGTGTGTGTGTGTTTGTGTGTGTGTGTGTGTGTGTGGGTGGGGGTGGTGGGGGGTCATTGGAGAGGCAACTATTGTGCAATGAGAAGAACAACTAAAAGGATCCATAAAGACATTAACACTTCATTCGTCCAGCTGTTAGTGCACATTTAGGAGTTACACAAAGACAATAACCTGTGACATACTTAGGAAATCAATTTAACCCAGTGACTCTCCTGAAATATAGTGCATAGAATCATTGTACAATTCAGAGAAAACGTGCCGAATTAAGGAGTTTCTGTGTTTTTCATTGATCATCACTGGTGATGAATTTTTATGATTACAACACTTACTGAAAATCTGAGTTTTTAAAAACATTCTACCATAGAACATCTGTCCCCAACCACACATCTGCACAGCATTTCACCAATCATGTTGTGGGTTGTCATGCTTTAGGGAGGGGCTTAAGGCTGGCCCCTAGTATACAGTGGGACCGGAAACTTCACGGTATGTCATGTTTCGTTACGCTTAAAATGGCTGAAAATGAAAACACAACATTCACGGTACAGCTTGTTGGGGTCTGACAGAGAACAAATGACATTTAAGTAAAATAATAATAGCAATAGTAATAATAATCACATTACATATGTCATTATTACAGAATAGCATACAATGCAAACTGTAATTCAAGCACCCTACTGCAAAAGAAAAACATGTAGCTTGATTCTGAAGTAGTAAACATTATAGCTACTTATTGGTATGTTTGAGTTTTTGAAAAATCACCATTGCAGTTTTTTTTTTCAGACATGCAGAAGGAGATACTTATTGCATGTAAGCCAATGAAGAAGGATACAGAGAAAGGCCTCAGGACAAAAGGCTGCCTGATACATCGAGATCAAAATATCCTTGCATTGTATGTATCTATGTACGTATGTATGTTTGTATGTATGTATTTATTTTTAGGGCATTTGTTTTCATTGTGGAAAATGCTGTAAATTGAATGTATTGTAAGCTTGGAGTACTGCCTACAGTAGCTTTAGCATTATAGCATGGTTTGCAGCACTGTTGCATGTCTACTCCTACTACAATTATGCAATCTGTCTGATCCTTAAAGGGTCTATGCATGATATTCAGCTTGGGAGTCAGTCTAATGAATCCGTTTTTATTCATGGGCAAGAGGGACTCCTACTTTCCACACTAATTTCTGTGACCTTTATGAACAGAATAACACTCCATTGTTCAACCATATGGCAAAATAATTGAATCAATTCTATTGCTGTAACAATGCATAATGTTTTTCCAAGCAAGATGAATCTAGAAAATAAATAAAGCAGGAAATGACAAACAAGCAAAATGTAGTTCAAGGATGAACTCTAACATCACATTAATTAATAGCTTAATTAATGAATTAATAGATTAATAGCAACATGTGTAAGTTTAACCTGATGTTGTTAAGGTAAGTGATTGATAATCATACTACAAATTACAAGTATAACCACAATTCTGAAGTCTATTTATGTTGCAGCTAATTACACTGAAACCAAACAATAGCAGAAGAGTTATTTGATTTGCCCCATTGATCCAGTGAGATGCTTAAAACAGACATCCATGTATGTATTTTCTAAATCCATAATTGATGCCTGTTTCAAATTATATTGACATTTCCTTAAAGGAGACTTAAAGTTGCTGTGAGTTAATAACACGCAAATGAAATGTTATTTCATTTGTTTGCGTTAATCACAAGGAAGTCAAAGGGTTTACCAACTCCAAAGTTTATAGCTTTAATGCTTTGCTTCTCGTTAATATTAATATTGATATGTTCCTTTATTAAGCACGAGAGATTAATGCAATCTCATTGACTAAAAAATGCACCCCTTCACTGTGTTTTGGTTTATAAAATTAGCATTAAATATCAAGAAATGTGTCATTGTATGTTCCAGACCACGACGCATATTCAAGCTGACTACCCAGCTATATACTTATTTATAACACGTAAGAAAATATGGGCAAAATGCTGCACTAGGAGCATGAGAAGGAACTTCTTGTTGCTTTGTTGATTCTTAGTATGATATCTTATATGTTGAAGCATGGTAATGAGAGATGTTTCAGGCAGCTGTTCCTTTCTGGATTGTTTTGTGTTTTTTTTTAAATCCAAGAATGTCCCCCATTCATGTACCTGGGAAAGAAAGGGGGCGGGGGGGGGCTTCACGTTGGCGAATACCGAGGGGACGGATTTGACAGATGCTTTTGCCAATGACCACATGCCCCAAATAGCAGAGGTGCTGAACTGCAGATTTAGGCTTTTCCCCCCAACAGCCCCAAATGAAGGTGCGAGGGGAACCTCTGGACAAAGGTTGTGCTGAGAGTGGAGGGGGGGCACGGTGCTGCCGTAAAAGTTTAATTTATGATGGATGATTGCGGGATAAAGGTCGCGGTGTGATAAATATGGGAGCGTTTGTCTGGGGAGCTCATCAATAACGTTGCAGCTACCATATTTCGATCTGGCGCCGAAATGGATATTTTTGATGTAGGAAAACTATCTTTCAGAAAACGCGGATGTATTAATCAAAGGGGAGGTATCACCCACCCAGTATTGTAGACCAGAAAAAAGATGGCCCTCATTAGCAGTAGTTACATCTTTTGCTCTTTAATCATAAGATAAATCCTACAGCCAGCTTACTCAGTTTCAGCTGCTATCTTTCAGTCCTTTTTGTATATACATGTTAACATGTTACTTGGTTCCCACAAAATAAAGTCTGAGCAAGTTATAAACAAATGTATTAGCTCTGAAAGAAATCTTGTTGACGCTATAATTAATCTGGAGATCTATATTAAAAGAAGCAGGCTAAAATGAGCCAACATTTTAGGAAACGGTAAACATACTTGATTATACAAATACACAAAAACCAGGAATATTAATAAAAAGTAATGAAACTTTTCCCCCTTTGATTGTTCTTCTCCAAAAGAAGTACAGTTTTCTTGGCAGCCAGGCCTGAATGAAACTGCCGCGGTGTGGAAAAACTCCGTAGGTGTGTTGGCTAAAAAGAAAAAAAAAACTTGCTTGGTTTGCACGTTCAAAACATTCACTACATTAGCTCACAGCACGGTGGTATTTCATATTACAGCACCTCGCACTTTAATCTGGTAACATAGGTTGTTAGCAAGAAAGTTGCAAGCATGACATCACATCCACGTTTCTACAGGCCACCAGTAATGAGTACAAATTATAGAAACAGTAAAGCAAGTGGATGTAAGTGCTGTAACAATATTTCAGGTGAAAATTTTATGTTGACGTCTTTTATGTTCTTGGATTGACTCTGATTATCAATGCATTAGAACTAACTTATTCATTATGTTTTTTTAATCATTTTGTTTGGTGTATAGCAACAAAAAATATTCTATTGCTGCTAAAAAGTTGCATTACATTGAATTTATCTACAGTTTTATTTCTGTATAATTATATGACATTCATTATTTAATTTCAGCAGGAATTAATATGATTAAAAGTGGAAAAAAAAAACACTTCAATGAACAGTGAGTGCCATCTGTCTTGCACATTTTCCGCCTTGTTCTGAAGTCTGGAAATAGCCACACATTTGGTATGTTGTAAATTGTTGTTCTGCTTCACTTCAAATCAGCCAATTTAATCCAGCTGCAAAGTGATCTGAACTTTAAATGACTCTGTGGCAATAACTTTCAGGCAATGACAATGACAAGTTTTGATTTAAAATGTTTCCTAAGATTCTAAAATAAAAATGCACAAGTTTTAAATTATATTCTAAATTTATTCTTGAAGGCTAGGCCCAAGCCACTTTGTGACTAGATGGAATTGCTCTTTGGTCAATGCTACTTTTAAAAGCTCAGACCAGAGGGAAAGCCTCACGTTCATTGTAACATAAAAACAGAATGATTCTAAGCCGTTGGTGAAATTCTGCCTTTATATATGACCAATATCTCTTTCAACAGATTTCAGTGTTCGCTGAAAAAAAAAAAAAGATTTGGAATTCACAGACAGAGAATGGACAAAAACCTATATATATATCCTACAATAAAAGGCAGAGAATTGAGCTTAGACAACCGCTGTTCTATCACAAAAAGCTACACTTTCAGCTTTGTTGGCCTATCTTGGCTCCCATTTGATTGTACAAAAAGGATGTTGACTTTTTCAATTATGTTTTTGTCACAACATTTACAACTTTTGCAGTTCCCACTGAGTAAATGGCTTTCAAGGAGAAACTGGCGAAATTCCAGCCAAAGGTAACAGGATACAGAGGCTATTCTTAAAAGGCCATAGAGATGACAATAAGATCAGAGGGGTGACCTTTGACCGGGTCACCATTCTTTTATCATTTCACTCACAGGCTTTCCCTTTTCGTCCCCCCACTAGTCCAAAACCCCATTATTTGCTGCCCCATTGTTTCAGAAATGGGTCCCCATAATGTGGAAAAGATGGCGACGATTATAGTGAGTGGGGAGAGGAGTTGATTGGACAGAAAAGGCGAGTGCTAATTCTAGCTGAGGTATACCAAGCTGAGCCAGCCAGAGAAATAATGGTCTTTCTTTACAGCTGACAAGAGTCAGCGCTGTTGAGTTCTACCAATCGATGGGTCACCATTGTCTGCCAGTGGCCCGGATAGACAAGACCTCTACCTGAATTATCTTCTACAGCTCCAAAACAGCTGTTTTTCAGTGTTGTTGAACAGATAAAGAAATATATTAGGATCCTCTGCACCTACGTTGACCCCAATGAAAATTTATTGCCCTCACGCCACCACTAATTCTGAGACATGGGAGATGCTGTAACATCCATAGAGATTGCCTATTGAGTCACTCTTTGTGGACACTGAGTTAAATGTATGGGTAATTTTGCTTTTACAGCTCAGGGAGCAAGAAAAGGCCGGCTGATGGCAATTAGATGACCACAATCTGATAGGATCGAGAGGAACAAACGATTAAGTTTATTTCAGTTATTCAGTATATACTGCTATTGTATCAAAAACTGTATAACTTGAAAATAACCTAATTATCATCAAAGAGTACTAGCTATTAATTAAGTGCTCACTAACATCTTTGCCAAAGCAACACAACAAATCCACAACCTTGCAGAATGCTTAAAACTCGAATCCTATCATACTCGCTGGATTGTCAAAAGATTAACATAACTTTGAGTATGTAGGTATAAGCCAACACCAAGAGTCTATCTAATCACGTTTATACCTTCAGAAAACAAGTATAAAACAGGCAGAGCAGTTATGGCGTGAAAAAGTATACATTTCGAACACATTTCTATATAATTCCATGGGTTAATTACTAATTTTCCCCCCCAGACCAGAATAATGACTGTATTTGTAAGGGAAAGTATCAGACCCAGATGAATTGTGTATCTCCTCTTCCGATTAGTAGTTTGTACACATGAGAAATATACTCAGTTCATAGCTCAGTGAATACTGTTTGCTGACATCTGTTGATATGTTATAGTAACTAACTAAAGAAATGCATTTTGAACATCACAGATACTTCTGAACAGAAGGGAGCCACGTGATATGGGGATTTAAGCAGTAGTGCAGAGTTTTATTTTACAGTTCCCGTTTTGTGGAAAAAACAGGAATAGGGAAAGTAAGAAATGAGAAGATTTTTGGGGAAAACTAAACAAAAATGAAGCCGCTTTGTCAACTGGGAGAGGAAAACAAATGCATTGCACACGCATACAGACATGCACACATACACATGCACACACACACACATACACACACACACACGCACACACACACACACACACACACACATACACAGGCTTGCTGGCTCTCCCTCTATAAAGGCCACAGGGCTTCTTTTCCTAGTTACTGCAGACAAAACAAAATGGAGCATACCATACCAGTACATACGAAACTGGAAACATGGGGCAGGTAGAAAAAAAAAATCAATATGAATAATTGTTAGGGTTGATGCCCAATCCTGGTGTTGTTTCTAGGAGAAGCTGGAATGGAAAATGGATGGATGGATGGATGGATGGATGATCATGAGCACCTGACCCTCCCTTCCAAGATGCCCCATAGCCCTGCCCACATCTCAGAACAATGCATATACAGTGGTACTTCAGTTCTCGAACTCATTAGAACTCGAATTTCTTAAAAATTAAACCAACCAGTTCGAAAAATAATGACCTAGAACTCGACCTGAATCTCAGAAGCCGAACCGTGAACGCTGACCTAAGATAACTTGTACGCACAGGGAAATGAGTCACGCTGCATGTCTCTCCACGGAAACAAAGGGTAACGCTTCAGTCTCAGCCTCACATTAGCTGTGATAGCATCGTGCATGTTTACACTAACTGAATACATATATTTAGACAGTAAAAATACGTTTAGACAATGATATACAGTAAAAGTAATTATTACATAATAAAATACATTAAAAATAAAGATTTCTTATTAATTATTTTAATATCATTAATAAGAAAACATTAATACATTTAATTATAATAATATTGTTGTGCCGAGCAGAGACAGAATGGAGACAAAGGCAGACGCCAGGGTATCGGGGAATACGGGGTTTAATTACAGATAAGGCAGGCAAAACGCAGACGGACAATACAATGACCAGACTGGGGAAACAAACTGAAACGCGGACAAAATACAGAGGACTAATGACAACAACCAGAAACAGCTGATCACATGGGGATTCCACACGGGGTTAACGAGGGGGCGTGGCACACGGAAGGAGCGGACGATTGGGGCAGGACACATTGTTTTTTTTTTTTAACTTAACACACTGTTTGGGTAGATTTCTTACTTTACAAATTGCTGTTTTGATAAATGTGCTTATATGTGTTTAGTACAGTATATGCTTTTCTTGCTTTATCTTGTTCATTTTGTGTTTAAATGCATAAAAAAACATATATAGGTGTAATTTTTTGTGCCCGTGAACCAATTAATTAGTTTTTCATTATTTTTTATGGAGAAAATTCGATTAGAACTCGAACTTTTTAGGATTCGAACTCGAGTTCTGAATGGATTAAATTCGAGTTCTGAGGTACCACTATATAATCAAATTTATAAGTAATTCGACAATATTAATCAACAGAGAAATAAAACAGAAAATGATACTAATAAATACAAATACTATATTTGTTAAATCTGTCATTATAAATACAAGTAGATTCTATCCATCCATCACAGGGTATAAGGCTGGGGTACACCCTGGATGGGGTGCCAATCCATCATAAGGTATAAGGCTGGGGTACACCCTGGACGGGGTGCCAGTCCATCATAAGATATAAGGCTGGGGTACACCATGGACGGGGTGCCAGTACATCATAGGGCATAAGGCTGGGGTACACCCTGGACGGGGTGCCAATCCAGCACAGGGCTTAAGGCAGGGGTACACCCTGGATGGGGTGCCAGTCCATCGCAGGGCATAAGGCTGGGGTACACCCTGGACGGGGTGCCAATCCAACACAGGGCTTAAGGCTTTGGTACACCCTGGATGGGGTGCCAGTCCATCGCAGGGCACAAGGCTGGGGTGCACCCTGGACGGGGTGCCAGTACATCACAGGGCATAAGGCTGGGGTACACCCTGGACGGGGTGCCAGTACATCACAGGGCATAAGGCTGGGGTACACTCTGAATGGTTCTTTTGTCTATTTTAATGCATCCGTTGTTTTCATTCAGATTTGGTTAAACAAATATGATATGTAATTCCTAACATACTGACAGTTCAAAATGTAGTCAGAGGGATTTTTTTGTTCTTTTTTTGTGTTTTGGTTTCTGGAAAGTCAATATATATATTTTTCTGCTTGCATTTGTTTTTGTTTTTGTTTGTTTGTTTTTTTTTAACCAATACACAGCACAGCTTCCAAAAGATGATGTTCAGCTCTATTGTTTCTCCTGGAAACGATACTTGGCATGAGAATCGTGAGTCAAGCCAAGACCACGAGATCTTAAAGACAATGGAGAGATGGATTCCCAGACTGAAGTAGCTTTCACTTGAATTAAAACAGCTTCTCTGGTTTATATATACCCATTTTAGATTAGGTATTAAATTAATATATCATGTATATAACAAATACAATATGTGGTTTTCAGTTAAGGTATATGTAAAATTAAAAGAATAAGAGTAAAATCTTAAATCTGCAAGAATATTTTTTATGTAAAATAGTTTTTTTTCTTTTTTACCTTTTATATACTTTCAGATATAATGGTGACCTTAGTTCATTCTTCATATGTTACGACTTGTCTGCAAAAATCCACTGGCATTCCTCCCCAGCAGTGGATATGTGATCAGCTGATGAAAGTTCCTCCTTGGTATTAAGTCAAAAGTCCGGCCTTATCTCGGAATTCCTCTTATCAGAGACGGGGAAGTGACTGACAGACTGATGTGAGGTCCTGCTTGTGCCTTTCCACATACGCGCCGCGTGAATCCCGCCACGGACAGATACTGTTAGTGCAAGTTGCCATTTTCTGCTTAGCCTCTCAAGAACTGCTGAGTGATCGGCGTATGAGAGATCTTGATGGGCATCCATGCACCTGCTGCAGAAGACGGAAGACTTTCTTATGAATTACATACTAGAACACAATGCCATCTTTATTTTTATGTATGTATGTATATATATATATATATATAAAACAATGTCCCTTGTGCCATGTACAGTCCACATATTTATGTATTCAATAGGCATCCATTTCCTCTTTTTGATATCCCTGCAGTGTTTGATTCAGCTTGTTTTTTGAAGCTCAAACAGTTATTTTCTTAGAGGCTTTAACTTACCGAAAGATAGGCAAGCCATCAAAAAATAAATAAATAAAAATGAAAAAAAAAAAAACAAGACTGTGTCTTTAAAAGTGAACTGGAAATTCAAAACGGAGCAGCTTCCATCTGTTAGAAGCCGCTAACCTTTGGATGACCTACCAAGGAACTCTAGAATTTGCTTAGTGTTAAAAAGAGAATTTGTATCTGATGAGGTTGTTTTCATGGAAGTAGTCTTAAGATGGTGGAAGAATTACTGATACCTTTTGCTAAAATGCTGTACATTTATTTTCCATTTTCATGAACAGCGCTAATATTTTTGCAATCATTCCAAAGTTTTTAACCCTTAAAATGTATTATTATTATTATTATTATTATTATTATTATTATTATTTCTCTTCTGTTTGCGAACACTTTAAAAAAGTTTAATCTTCCCACCCATAGGTATTATACGGATTTTGATGTGTAGATCAAGGCTGGCCTGGTCCAGTAACCTTCAGTAAAACATATTAGCACAAAACAATTTTTAATTTTGTTCGAGATGGGAGAAGACCACCAATAAGATGGGTGGATCCTTTGTGTTTTAAGTTCATGAACACGATTCACCTTTAGCTAAACTGTTTGTTCACTAAGTGTAAAATCAGCTCTATGGATGGTGTAAGCTTTGTGCCTTCTAATATTCCCGTAAATATTCAAAATGGTATATGGTGGTCGACAAAACACCCAACAGCATCTTAATATGGAAGACAGCATAAGGAGTAAGACCACTCAGCTATCCTTCCCTCTACACTGCCCCACTACTGTAGGTCCAATCAGGCAGCTACATGGCCTCTCTTATCATTACTATGCAGACGATGACTAACTTTATTTAGTGTTCCCTTCTGAAGACACCAAGTGAACAGGTTTCCAAAACTATCTTTTAAACCCCTTCTTGGTTCCCTTTGTTGACTCCCAAAAGATTCTTGCATGAGGTTCAAGTGTCTTTTAGGGATGTTATTGTTAATATAACAGCTACCTCCATGGAATCACTCGTCAAGGCGTCTGACCTCACCCTGAAGTTCTACTCTCTCTTAGGTTTGTTTAGCAGGGTGTATTCAGGACATTATCTTGGCATACAAAGACAGCATGAAGGAACAGTGTTTACACAGTATGGTTCACTTGATCCAATAATTCCTTGGCTTTTATGTGACCATGCATAGCATCAGACCTAATAACCTTACAAGATGACTGCCCATACCAATGGACATTGTGGCTTGAAGGCATCCGTTTTTTCCCCAAATGTAAAGCCACTCAGATGTAGAGAAACAGGGTGAAAGATGACTCATCAGACCATATCACTGGTTTCCAGAGTCTAGGTTTTGTGTTTCCTTTATGAGGTTAGGCATCTTTTGGCATTGTAGTTCATTGTAAGTGATTTCTAATTTATGTGCCTGCCATAATTTCTGGCTTTGTGGCATTCTTGAAGTACAGCTGAGATTTGTTGAGTCACAGTTGGAGCTGTGTTAGTTGCCTCTCGGTGCTTTGAAAACACAGATATCAAAGTGATCGTTGTCTGACCTCTGCTAGAGCTGATACACACTGCTAATTACCAGCCTTATATGACTCAACTTTCTACTTCTGTTTGAAACTGATTTAGTTGCTTCAAAGTTAAAGACCTTTTTCATATAATGTTTCTGATATTTTATCATCACCTTCACCTTCATCTATCTCTTCCTCAGTACATTTTGGATGTTTGTAGGCCATGTCAGTTGATCATGGACTTAATATTTTATACTTTGATTTTACTAAAGGCGTATGATTAAAATGCCATTGAAAATTTACTTGATTTTATCATTTTAAATCATGCCTTCTTGCTTGTGCTTTCTCCAGTATTGTTTTCCAAAGTCTGTTGTGTAATCCTTGGTGGTTAAGAATAAGTATTTGTTTTTACAGGAAAGTGAATCAATCTAAATTGTATTAAGCATTAAACAAGCATATTTCTTTGAAGTATAGTACATTTCCCAAACCTGCTCGAAATACAGTTGTACATGAGTAGCCTCCTATGGAGTCTGTTTGCAGGCAGTGTTCTCTGGCAGCTTAATTACAATCTTCTTTCATCTCATATGCAGTGCATGAAGCTAAACCAAAAGATTTCAGTGGCAGACTTTTATCATCATTAATATTGTTTGATCAAAGTGGATGGGGCATGATGTGGAAATGTATTCCCCAGTAAAGCTAATCAGAAAAACGATGCCAGTATAGCGATCCCACACTGAAGTTTCTTGTTATTGAATATTAGATTCTGTCATACAGCAACCAGATCACTGCTGACTTCCAGGTCTTCTTAGCCATTGTAACATGAATTGACTAGTAGTGAGTGAATAGTCAGTAGTCAATACCGGGAGCTGAGAGGGAACAAAAATGTGGACCGTCTGTGGGTCCCTGAGGACCAGATTGGTAAATACTGAGCTAAATGAAATAAATTTAATGAGAATGTGCTCCATGGATACTTTTACAATAAATTTGGTTTATACTGGCCCAGGAAGGCTCTGATTCTGATCTGGATGAATCAGTACTGGTTTTGTCATAAGTCAAGTGCAGCAATTAGAAATTTAAATAAAAATATTTTCTTGCCACTGGTAAGAGTTGTCAATCCACCTCCCCCCGTCCCCCCAGACAATCTAGGAAATTATGTATTGCCTACTGTAATCTGTTGTATAGTTGTATAAGGTTAGTGTAACTTTAATGTGAAGATTAAATGCTGCTTCCTCTGTATGTCAGTCATCTGACAAGTGACAGGTCACCTTCCTTCTAACCTGTTGTAGATCATGACTTTCATATGTTCTTCTCAATGTGACACAGCCAGTCAAAAATCCAGCCAGAAGCTTCTTTGTATGCAGACATATATGAGCTTTGAATTTTAGCTCACTTGGATTTAAATATTTCCCGATATGTATGGGAGGGGTTGGGCTGGTTTCTGCATCTTCTCTTTTGTTAGGCTATTAAGTGTGGGGCGTTGGACATCTTCAGCAAAGGATCATCTTCAGGCATGAAGTCTCTGGAGGAAAAAGGCCCCACATCTTGTCATCAAGCAAAGTATAATGGATCATTACACACTGTGACATAAATGAATCAGAGGATTTATTAAAGGATGTGTTCTTTGCCCCATGATATGATAAGCATATTTTGTTTTGAATACTAATGACCAGTAGGTGTGCATTAATCATGCCGCATTGGTCTTAATTAAATTGGGCTGAAGTGATTAGGTATGAATTGAATTAGCGTAATTGTTCTTTACAGCGGGAGGACTGTCCTGCGTGCATCATGTATACATACGGACCGCGGCGCACTGACTGCTTCAGCGACTCTGCATCACTCAACCAAGGACCTATATCGATATTTAGACGAAGGAAAATATTCTCAGTATTGGCTATGATTAAATATAAGGTTTCATTTTAGCTATAAAAATGTAAATAATGACAAAAAAATGTTTAAATAGAAACTTGAGAGAAGTTTCTATCCTCAAGCTGGGTGTATACTAAATGAGGACTCCTACAGCAGATACCCCACTTGACATTATACGGTATATTACACTATTGCACACTATTCATATTATAGTTGCTGATATTATTGCTTATTAGTATTCTCTTGTTATATTACTTTATTTTTTATTGTTATTGTAATTTTATTCATTCTGTCTTTTTCTATATTTTCTTTGTATTCCTTTTGAAATAATCCAGGTGTAAAAACCATTCACCTACAGACATATACAGTGTAGGGTGTGTATGTGATGGACAAAACATGGCAGACTCAGAAAACTGATTTCTCATCCATCACAATGTTTGGCCCAATGAGGGTTGAGGCTACATACATTTCTTTTTAGTTTTACATGTAAATTTTTGTTTCTGTTCCTGCAGCGTGTTCCAGGGGTTGCTGGGTGAAAGAGAAAGGCGTGGTAACACTGATGGCAGAGAGCTTCATTACATTCCGACTTTCTGTCGATAACATTAATTAATTAAATCAGATAAATGGGAGATTTGTCAGGCAGCGTAGTTAGGGAGTGGTGGTATTCTGACCTATTGTAAATGTCGTGACCTTGTCCTCTAAAAAAAGAGAAAAAAAAACAGCTGTCATTTGACATTATACATGTCTGTAACTCAGGAGCTTGATCAGTTTGACAAGAACTTTTTGTCTATTAAAAAAATGATGCATGATAGAGCTGTTAAGTTCCATATATCATTGTTACTTTAAACCTTGAAACATGTGAGTATGTTAAAGAGAAGAAGTTTCGCTTTAGCTGTGAACGAATGTGCAGTGCAGTGAAAGAGAGCTTTTCCCGTTACTAGATGGGAATTTCAGAGATGCGTGTGAAAATGCAGTTTGAACCCTTTCTGATTCCTTATCAATCAGGCATTATATACTGTTAAAAAATGCTTACAGTAAAAACATTTCCCTGTTAATATATATTTTAATAGCAACAGATATTTAGAGTTACAGTGAATTCTAGCTAGACATTTCTTAACACATTACTTTAAAAATATGAATGTAAAACAAGGTCCTTTCAAAAATATAAGTATATGGTTAGTGTCTCTCCACGTGGTATAAGGTAAATGTTTTTATGTCTATGCTAATTGACATAAAGACATCTTAATTTATTTAACATGTGTTTATTATTATGTATCATAAACACATCTTAAATACATTATATCATATTTTCTAAACAATCACCATATATGTATATGTTTCAACACAATTCCCTGTCTTGGACCTTTAAAAGGGAAGTTCTTTGCATTCAGTATTATTAAACATCCTCAGTTGTATCAGTTAAATAAGATTTAATTTGGATTTTTGTATTGCTCAGACTATGTCTGCCGAGACACACCCCCTCCCACACGAAACTGAAGAAAACACGAGTCGCAGAAATATTAATGTAGAGTAAATATTACAGAGAATTGTATCAGTGGTTACCTGAAATGACTCTTACTGTAACACATACAGGCTCGTTACATTAGCTGGAATATCTCTGTCACATGTAAGACTGTTTATGTTGTGAATATTGTTGCAGAGACCTTAGTGATTGATTGAGCTTTGTTATGATAATAATTTTTGTTTCTTTTCTATTATGTATTTTTCAAATTAATTCATGGTGCTGAAACTCGAAAAGCATACCCAGATAAATTACCAGAAGAAAAAAAAAAAAGCGTAGTTTATTAATTTACTCTTTTGCACAAATTCAATTACGTATTAATGGCACATGAAAAGGACGCTGGGAAATTGGAGCTGGTGTACGGGAGTCCCGGAGAAAACGTCAAGCGCAATTGTCTCCCTCGTGCTGCCACACGACGCGGGCAGCAGAGTCACGTTGATGGAGCACCGCTCTTTTACGGAGAAAGAATGTTTGCTTACTATTTCATCATCCCCTGGAGGCACGGCTAGGAAAATAAGCACATCAGTTGTCATTATGACAAGATAAAAATGGAGCCATCATATTTCAGTAACACAATGCAGCGAGCGTCCCCATCGAGTGATGAATTATGGACTCTCTTTTTCACACATCAGACTATAAGTTAATATTATCTCCCCAGGATAATTATAGCAAAGTTCAATTACTGACCCAGAATTACCGTGTGGGCCACACCATGGGTTTTGACACAGGCCTTTTTACACATTTATCTTTTCGACCAACATACTAAATCTGCATGGTGAGGGTGATTCATCTTCTCCGAGCGGTTCCTCTCCTGTGCCATTCTTCTTCACACCGATTGGCTGGTCCCTGGAGTTCCCCTTCAGCCTAATGTAAGCCGCTCTGTTATACTCTCTTTTTCTACCAATTTGTGTCCCGTTTTTGCCTTCGACGGACGTAGTACGGCACAGACTGGCAACTGTACTGTTTTACATATTGAAGTAGTCGATTCACTGAAGTGGCATGTGAATGAATCAGAAGGAAATTCAGGAAATTTAAAGCTGAAAAACTTTGTACCCTAATATTCACATTACAGTATGACCGAATTATATTTCTAAGTGTATTCAAATATGTCCACAAATGCAGATCAATTAGATAGCTAGCTAGCTAGCTAGATAGATATTAAAACGCAAGTAATCAATATCCATTTATTACAAGCTGCAAGAGATTTGAGATGCAAATACTATCATGATGACTTTATGTATTATTTATGAGTTTAACATCATCCTTCTTAAGCTGTAAGAAATGCCAATTGTAAGCAAACTATGAAATATCTATACTGTAATCTATAATTCCTCATCATATGGAGTCAAAATATTGCTGTCAGGGTTTTTACAATTTGGAAAAATGGAGGAAATGTTCGCTGACGTTTTGATATCCAGATATCATGTAAATGTTAATAATAATCTGAATTTATATTTATTCATATAAATTTACACCATTTGCTTTGCAAATGGAATGCATTATTAGTGTTGTGAAGTTGTATGCACCTGCGTCACATTCATTACTGAAGCTTACATAGCTCCATACTAATGACTTTTATTTTTCCATTTTCTGTGGTATGTTTTTCATGTCTTATTAACTAAGATGCCCTATTAAAATCCAGTAATTCTTATTCACATGTGGAGGTAGAGAAGGGTATCAGTTCAGTGTAAGTGCATGTGTGGTTTATGAACCTCTGGGTTCACTTAATCCATGGTTCCCAAGCCTGTGGCATCAGCATAGATGAAAAACAAATTCAACTTTATTTCAAATAATTCCGTCCTTTCCTCTTTTCTTAGGTAACCAAGCAAAAATTAACAACAACAGTTCACGCAAGACATGCCATGATCTGAAGCTGCTGATTTTAATGGGCGATCAAAGGAGAAATGGCTAGATTTATTCTACACCTCAAGTACTCAGTACACAGTAATGTATCTAACCTTGATCCAAAGTTCTTATTTCTTCTGGTATATCAGTAGTACTTTAAGTCCCAGCATCCTAGTGCAAATCTCAGCAATCGCTAGGCAGTACATTACAATATATGGCCTTCCCCGTATCATAGCCATCAAATTCCCCAGGAGTGATTTATGTATTTGACTGGAAGCATAGGAGCACTGCTTGCTAAGATTATTGCATCCTGTATTTTTTTTTCCTTCCGAAATATGTGGCACCGTTACAGAGAAACTTCAGGTGCCTTTGAATCGCATCATGTCATGATTCAACGTAACTAACTAAATGTTTTGATAAATAGATGTAGTGGTAAATAACCAATTTGGTTTTATA
>JAODJW010000135.1:4663720-4676369 GCA_026777045.1 Hyperopisus bebe | reverse complement strand
GAGCCACATTGTACAGCGTTACCTTTGTTTAACTATATAAAGAGATGCCTTATTCGCATTCAATGTGCCTTCTTTGGATTATTAGTGAACTCTTATGCAATTATTTACCCCAGTTTGATTTTGTGGAATAATGTTTAAATATATCTTTTTCCTTCATATAATTATTTGTCATGGATTTCAATGATGAAAAAATGAAAATCCCTTTTTTATTTTTTTAAGAATATTAACATTATAACCAAGTCAATCATAAACGTTGATATTGTTCAACAGTAATTGACCATGCTGTCACATACTAGAAAATTTAATTTCTTTTTTTTTTTTTACAAGGTATAAAAGGTGTACAACTTCAATAATTATTCTGTCAACATGCACCGCTTTTTATGCAAAACTACAAGATACTGCAATATTGAAATTATAAATCCAATTCTCTGTGCGTGAAACACATGTATCGAGAAAGTGTGTATCCTTTAATTATTTCTGGGGCATCTCGTTTTCCTTCACGTTAAACTAAACTGGATATTACATTTGCTTAAAACTTAATCATGCAAAATGAAGACTTGATTTGAGAAATTTTAATAAAGATAAGTCGTCCTTATCATCAAATCAGGGAATGCTAATCAACGCTTTCATTCGGCGGGACTAGATAATGTCATAGTGGCTGGAGGCTCTTTATTTTGCAATAAAGCATTTACATTCTAATGATTTTATTAAAGCTTACGCTGGCTGTCAGTAACACCCCCCCCCCTCCCCATTCCCCATTTCCCCTCCCCTAGATCGCCTGGCAAATTGTATCAGCTATCAGCTCATACTGCCTTTATCACCAGAGCCCAGTGGCAAGCAAGGGCCCACCACAATGACAAGTCTCTGGCTTGAAGAGTCTGTATTTAATCATTTCTCCTGCTAGTATTGTTCTGCTTACAGTGCATAAATAAGTGTTTCAAATAACCCCGGAGTGCCACTGAGAATGAAACAAAGTATCTGTCTTATTTATCTTTCTTGCATTCTTTGCCACCCCCTTCCTTCATTTTTTTTTTTATTCTCGCTGTCTTTATTTGCTGCGGGCAACGTTTTTATATGCAGACCTATCATATCTGAACAGCTCAAAATTACTCACCGATGAGCATAAAGCTTTTGAGATATAGATATAGAGCACTTTTCAATGGCAAAAAACGGAGGGCGGGGGGGGGGGTCTTTTCTTTCAGTAACTGAATCGGATGGAGTAGCTATGACCGATAGAACCAATATTGGTTGCCCAAATGGTGCAATGGCTTCCGTTTTTTTCCCAGCAGATGGCAAAGTAAGCTGAGTTTATATCCCATTCCTTTTTAAAATGTTCCAAGCACAACTAGACCATTATGTAATGTTTATGATTATGCATGTGGATCATAATTCAACAATCCATCCATCATTCAAGCACTTATCTAGTACAGGCTCAGCTGCAACCTGAGGCCTATGAATTAAAGTTAATTCAAATAAAAATATAATTTAGACAAATTGACATATATATTTTTTAATTTGTCTACCAGTGGAGAGACCAGAATGTTATCATGCTGAAATATTTCAACTCTTTTACTGTAACAATGTGTTTTGTAAAAAGCTGCTTCGCCCATAATCATTAACATGACATGTTTTAAATTATTCAGCAGAAAATAATAATATTTCATAACATCTTTTCAGGTAGGTGGTAACTGCCTGTACTGGGATTCTGACAAATTCTTTTAATTTGTCAGTTATACTCTGCAACATAATTCCACAAGCATGCAGATACAATAAAGATGTGATAATTGCCAAACAAATTAGACTCCTTACCAGGTTATGGGCTTGATATAACTAAAAAGGGAAACGACTTCAACAAGAAATAAAGCCAGTGATAACTTTTGGACATAATTTGCTTTAAAAAAAGTATTTTCAGCATGTGTTTACGGCACTCCATGGCGTTATATCGTCCTAGTTACTTGTATACGTTTTTTCTTTATTTATCACTATAACTCTTGACTGAATGCCGTTATAAGCATGGTGGGAATGTTCTGAATGTGGGAAATTTTCTTTATTCATGAATGCCACTGATACCAAACCTATCTAATGACAATCGTACAAAACACCATCTAATTACTTCAACTGTACAACAATGATTTGTCCAATGTCCTACCTACTCAATGCTCATGCAAAATGTCCAGATGTGCACTGAACAGATAACAACCAAACCAAAGAAGGATTTCTAACATAGAGTTTTAATAATAATAATAATAATAATAATAATAATAATAATAAAGCTACAATAATAAATACGTTTATAATAAATTCACAGCATTGTGTATCAGTAAGGATAATAATGGGATTTATTGTATTACATATATTTGTCATACAATACAAAATATATCGTATTATATTAAATATATTTGTCGAATGTACAACAATACTTAGTTAACAGTTTAGTTCCTCTTTGACTGAGATAGAATAGACTAATGTGTGCAGTGAAATATGAATCATTTAAATGATGTCTTTTAAACAATGAAACACAATAATGGTCTGATGATGTGTGCTCTGAAACGTTTGCACTGTCGGTATTATTTTCTGGGTATAACAAGAGCTCTTTGAAGTCTAGACCCGGGGCATGTTTGTCATGGTAACGTCATGTATCAAAATACGACGGAAAAGCAGGACATTCGCTAATTGATGACTGAACACCACGGTTGTGAAACTGGTGCTAAAGATCCATAAAGTATAATGAATTGATCCTTTACCGGAAAGCCAAGGAACTTCTAGAAGATAGCCGTCAATTGTTATTTAAGACAATGCTGTAAACCCATCTTTCTGTAGTTAAATTTGTGCCATTATGCATTAGATTCCCATTCTAGTTGCTTTCAAATCGTTTTCTTTATTTGGTGTATACAGTTACTCAGACAGACCTCCTCCACCTGAAGGCAGAAATCAAGCAAGACACAGTATGGCCGAACAAAAAAACCCTTATATCCCTTAATATTATTGTAGATATCATGATTCTTTGCTCAAAGAAAATCAGTATGGGTGTGTGGTTTCATGAACACTTGAGTTATATCACTTTAGTAGAATGTGGTTTAACTTATATTTTCCATATTCAATAGTAGATAAACACAAGTAGACGCCAAAGCTTAGGGTTAAGATATATAGCTAAAAGTGCATTTGTCTTGGACACAAAGCCAGGACTAAGTGAAGGTCGTTGTAGAAAGAAATAGTCCACTTACATCAGAGCTGGGTTTAGTTTTCAGTGTAGTCTTAGAGCCATTCTATACCTGACTATACTCTAGAGTACTACACTCTAATCAGTCCAGCTACGGGCATGGTAAATGAGTCCTGAAGACCAGTGTTAATTTTGGCAGCAAATTTTCATTTAGTTTCAGTCTTAGATGTCTGTTATGCTACTGATCTTTTGACTAAAATGTAATTTAGTTTCAGTCATAATTTAGTCATCTAAATTATTTCACTTTTAGTCTAATTTTAGTTGACTAAATATCATAAGATTACAGTCGACTAAAACTACAGCTGATTTAGTCGACTACAATTAAAAGTGCAAAGTGTAATGTTTAAAGTTTCTCTTCGATTTCTGAAAGTCATTATGTTCAGCAAGATGAAATGAAACCAATGTTAAGGAATGGTATTAAGGTCTGACTGTGCAGTACACAAAGACACAAATTTCACTCTTATTTGAAACAAGTTTTCGTCTGAAATGGCTTGTCATTCCGTTTGTGCTGTTACTCCGACAAATGTAAAACGAATATGAAAAAAACACGTCACATTTTATATCTTTTTGAAATAATAAGACCGCCCATATCCTACTCTAATAGCGATTAAGGTGACAGGCTTGTATGTATTTATATTATAATGAGACATTATTTTATTACCTGTGTGGGATTATCAAAACAATTCATGAACACTAAAATATATGACATAAACACAATTGTATTGGGGTTTTATAGCTTAAGTTAAGCACATATGTGTTCAGTTCTATATCACGTAACAATAAATATTAAGTTTTTGAATTGTACTGAATTAATTTGATTTGACAGTCAGATATTGATTACATGCAATGTTCATACAACTAATAAGCTACCTAAATGTATATCACACTAAATAGTTAGACATTGTGATCTTCCGGACCTTTGCTTCAAGAAATTTTCTCAAATTGGACCTCTTTAAATTTTAGTTGAGTACCCCTGCCTTATGTGAACTACATTAGTTCTGATTGGATCTCATCTCAGGCAAACATTTTCGTGCCGTTTTCATTCGTTGACAATATTGTCAATGCACTTCGTCATAGTCTTATGCCTCGTGAAATCATTTTTATTTAGTTATCGTCTCGTTTTAGTCTGAAAATAAAGGTCATTGATTATAACTAAGAAAGAAAATTTTTCATCAACAGAATTAATACTCCTGAAGACATCAGTAATATTTGCATTTCACAGAGTACTGGCTGACCAGGAACTCATACATACATTCATACATACATACATACATACAAGTACAATAATATTCAGTGTGCAGTTCTTAGTATGACAAAAATATGCATATACTCTCATTTACACAAAATACGAAATACAAAGTTGAATGGGCAAGAATGCAAGTGTGTCTGCACAGGTATACAGCAGCAATTTACCTTCATGATGCGGTTCAATGGGTAAATTATATATATTTACAGTCCTGGGCTGGGTTTCCAGAAACTTTCTTAACGCTATGTCGTTCGTAGGTTCTACCTTAAATTCTCTCTTAAAGTTCCAACGTGTTTCCTGAAAAGTTCTTGTTTAAGTTTATCTTCCATAAGATATTCTTTCATAAGGTTGGTCTGAGCCTGTCTTAGCTGTCTCTTGTCGTTGGTGTTGACTCATACTGCTCATTTAAAACAAGACTAACATCGTTAAGGGTACAGTTTCATAACCAAACATCACTTAACTTAAAAATAATTCATCCATATGATAATATGGCTTGTCTGATACATGATTGCAGTCTTCATTAGGTTTCGTCGTTGCACTCTGAATGTGCAGCAAATTGGCCTAAGTAACACGCGGATTCATAATGAAAGATAAGGAGCGCAGTTTTCATTATCTATTTATAAATTGAGATGGAAGGGGGAGGTGTTCTGCCAGTATTGGGGTGGACGTGTTCCCCCTATTTCCGACACATCTGGAATGCACACACCTCTCTAAATGTGCCAGAGTTACAGTATATCAAAACTTTAGTTCATGAGGTTGGTAATGATCCACTTCTTTTACATATTCCTCTAATATATTTACCCCAAAAAAGCACCCTGGAATAGTCCTTAGAAGTCAATACTGAAGCATATAGCACATGTTAAAACTTTTCTTTTGGCTATTGGCCCATTGCTCGTCCCAATTTCAACACCATGCACACATATTAGTGTATGCAGGTGTTATATAGAACAAATTAAAATAAACTTGTGATGCTACAATCTAGGGAGGCGGGTTAATGCACTCAGTCGGCAAAAATCATATTTACAGTTATATGATTCAATTTGTTCATTTTGTATTTTATTTTTTAGCTTCTCCCCAGTTTTGATTAATGCAATATTTTGAGGGATTCCTGCAGTGTTATGTTTATAAAGAACACCACTTTCTCTCATGCGGCAGTCAAATAGTTGATGCATAGAGGGAATAATCAATTGTCAAGCCAAAGATGTCAACCAATCTGGTGTTACAGTCGCTCTTAAGAAGTTTTCTCATAACAATCTCTTAAGAGATTATTCGTGAAACATACGTCGGAAAAAAAAAAACTTTTGTAAGGCATATCTTTAGAGTCTTTGTAAGATGCTAAGAGTCGCCGTTATTGGGAAACCTGGTCCTGATCCCACTGGGCCCACAACAATTTCATTTTCAATAATCATTTGCTATTATAAACAAACAAACAAACAAATAAATTAAAATTCACGTGGCTAAACACTGTTGTAGCGGGTAGCTTGATCTGCCCATCAAAACTATGGGTGGAATATTGGCTGCTACCAAGTCGAACGTTATGCTACTGATGGATTATTTTTCCCAGTGATATGTCATATTCAATAAAAAAGCTGTATCTTTAGGCGTTAAATTTGTCTGTCAGCTAGCTGAAGTAAAGAAAATAAATACAGCTATAATGCCATTGATAAGGTTCATATTTCAGGGAGGAACGTGAACGTTACTTGGCTTCCTTTTTCTCGTTTTTCCCCCCATAAAAGTAGACTTAATTTGAAAATAAAAAAATAAATAACACATTTCCAGCATCAGCCACCCAATCATCTAGTCTTCGCTCATTGCATTACTTCTTGTGTGTTCATATCCCGTTTATCAGATTAATGTTTTATGTATTTTTTTTGCCGCCGTGACACAATGGCGCTGATAAAATGGAGGCATATTTGTGTCACCTAGTGACAGACAGCAATTGGAGGGAAATTAAGTTGTACTGCAATATCATAATATACACAGTGCAAATAAACCTAGTTTGGAATAATCACAGTCTCTGTCTATTTGGATGATTTTTCTCTACCATTTTAGAGGCAGCCTTTGATGTGATAATGTTAATTCCTATCTGGTGGGGAAAAGGCATTAAAATCGGAAATTACTCGAGTAACACTGTGTCAGTCACTCTATCTCTTTTTTTTTACATGTGCTTTATTAACTGTTAATCATTTTGTCATAACAATCCATGAGCTTTAATACTGTATAACTTTAGATAATTGGTTATCATATTATAGATTTATGTCATCATGTGTGTGAATGTAAGTGTGTGTGTGTGTGTGTGTGTGTGCTTTTGAAAATATTACTAACTCATGGATAAAATGCACTGATTAAATATGAAATACTTTCCGCTGCTGAAGACATTGCTGCCTAAAATAAGATGTATTTAAGACAAATATAATTACAAATGATGCAGTTATACTCAATGGCAGGACATATTTACCAGATTCATATATGTGCAGGGATCAATATTAACCAGCAGAGATATGCACGAGACCAATTATCTTTGCTGTATTGTTGCCTGAGTACTTTGCTACATCGTACAGATGTCTGTCCATCACCTTTCAGTCAAATGCAATTCTCATGAGTAATTTGTTTCTAGTTAAGACACCAACTCTTATGCCATCTGGCTATCAAGTTATGGAGCTGACTTTTTATGCCGGTTCAACGCATTTATTTCATTGTAGATGAGAAGTGCAGAACTCTGCTAATTATGTCATACAGCTAAACATGTGAACATACACTGAAGGGCTAAAAATTACATTTAGTATCACTGTGTAATGGTTCTATTATAGATAAAGAAATTGTATGGATGTCATTCTGCTTTATGCCACAATGGTGTCAGACTCAATGGTAGTTTTCTTTTTTATATATATAAAATTGCAATAAAATTAAATTTGAATAAGAGGTATTGACCCACAGCCATTTTCTCTTAAATCAGAACATAATTTACTTTTCCTAATGAATCTGCTTTAGCAGATTCAATCATTTTGGTGTCTTGAAAGATTTCCATGCACTTTCCGTTGTAAGTATGAAATATGACACCACATAGGTGGAAAAAGAGACTGGAATTAACCAGTGGTTGAAGGTCATAGACTGTGAGAGACAAGAAGGACATTATTTTAACAACATAACAGTTCTGCCTTAAAATGGTGTATGAACACATGTATATCAATCAGCTGACAAGGAATGCCCGTGAATTCATTTGTAATTGAGTACTGCAGGTATGGCCGTTTCTCTTAGGCCTTCAGTCTGGCCCAATTGTCTAAAATATTATTAATAGTACTAAAATTAGACTGTTGCCAATAGAGCAGAAATATTGTAACATAAATTGCATAAACTAATACCGCACTTTTGTTTAGGAATTTATAGTCAACAGAACAATGAAGTAAGAGTAGAATCCTAAGTGTTCACAGTATTATCCAAACTGACAGTAATCGATGCCTGGACAATGGGAGGAGAGAGCCCCCATTGTAGTGATAGGTCATCTAATAGCAAAAGGGTTGCTGGTCTTTACATAGCTGGGTTAAAAACAACTCAACCTGGATTAACTGGCAACCCAGTATTGGGTAAATGTTGGACATAACATGCACTGGGTTTTTTTGACTATTGGGTTATGCAATTTAACCATGGTGCTGTTGTTATAACTACTCAACACTGGGTTAAATTTACCATTGGTACTGGGATGTTCTATCATCATCATCATGTCTTATATCATCATCATCATCATCATCATCATCATCATCATCATCATCATCATCATCACCGTCATCCATCCATCCAATTTCCATATGGCTTACCCAGTAGAGGATTGCAGTGAACTTGGAAGTAGCATAGGGTATAAGGGATCACCCTGAATAGGGTATAAGGGGACACCCTGAATAGGGAATAAGGGGACACCCTGAACAGGGAATAAGGGGACACCCTGAATAGAATGCTAGTCCAACAGAAAGCAAGAAAGCACGCACAAAAATAAAAAAAAATAAGCATTTCACTTAATTTGTATTTTGTTCTTTTTGCATTTTACAGCCAATGATAAATTGAGTTTTGGAAACAAGCAGCATGAACATATCTAGAAAATCGTATTTTTAAAATAAATATTGTTATATTTAGTGAATAAAAATATATGCATGTATGTTCAATGGACATCTGTTTGTCTTTTAAAGGGATCTCTGTTTTTCTTTTAAATAAATGTAATTCAAAGTCTGCTTTACATAAAATGAAAGCTCTAATGCATGATTTAAAACGCTTTCGCATACAGTATAACATACATTACGATAATAGAAGAGAATGATAAAAGTTTTAGGAGCATTAACATTTGATGCATAAAATAACAGGCTGAAAAGGTAAAACAGAAGCTTTCTGGATCAAATCACGTTATTATTTTATTTTGTTCTAGGGAATGTACATCTATTATGAAATAACTAAGGTACTTATGCTGCATTATTAATATGTTTATAAAATTTTCCTTTGAGATTGTATTTATGTGAGAGAAATATTTTTCATACTTTTGTTTCTGAATTTAATGACTTCTTGCATATTGTGGACTGCAAAAGGAAATGCCTCCGGTGTAGTGATGTTTTAACAGTAAATATACAGAGCATTAATTTGATTCCTCATTTGAGAGATTATTAAGTGTTGATATCTCTGTATCAAGGGGAAATGCACAGTATTTAAATGTTGCATTAGGACTGTATAATCATATCCCCTGGATGTGAACATTTTACCATGGACACATACATTACAGTTATAAAGTATTTAGAGAATAAAAGAGTAGATGACATACAGATAAGCAATCTGTAAACAGCCTTACACTATGAACAAGGATATAATCAGAGTTTAAAGGTTTCATGTTATATAACATTATAAAAATTCATTACGCTCGGATCACCAAAGCCGATGTTTCCCTGCTGTTTCACACCTGTGCTGCGTCAGTCAAGGTTATGATCAAAGCTGCGTGGCCTTTTTTTTAAGTAGCATGAAAATGATTATTTAACTGCGCCTCTGTAGCCATTAGTATAGCTACGTAAGCACAGCTTCACAGTTTTGAAAATGTTTTAATGTGCGTGTCATAAGGTGATATGGACAGAGAGAGATTTTAACATTATTACTTTATTTGAGAGAAGGGGTCTTGAATATTGATCCTCCGTAGCTTCATTAGCTGAATACTGACATCCCAGATTGATGTCTCTTTAAACTGGGTCTGGGTCCTATAGCTACCCTGGGAATCACACTATTGACTCGGGGTGTTTGTGTTTCTAAGCCACTGGAGGATTTTTGTTGCCTTTAATGGGATCCATCAATTCAGCTTCCCTTTAATAATTATCACCATCCCATTCAGAGAATGCCTGGAGAGTGAATACAGCACCTAAACTTTGTCTTTGGTTACTCATTGTTTTTTGTGTTGGGAAATTTTTCGCTCATCCTTTTCATTTGTCTCAGCCTCGGCAACGTTTTCCTTTTAAGGCCTGAAATGAGAATCAAAGCAGTGCTACAAAACACAGGGGGCATATTCCATATGGAGATGCTGCAAATCCCTTTTCAAATAATTTAACACCATTAACCTGAACGCCGAAGAGGAGAAAATACATGGATCTTTGAGGGATTAGAGGACATAATTGAAAGTCTTCATCTTATGGCTTTTTTTAAAAAAAAAAAAAGAAAGAAAAGACATTGATTTTCAAATCTCTGATGCTGTTGATTGTGGCTTTTAATAGGATATTTGATTACCTTTTATGCATGACAGTCTGGGAAGTCTGGCTTTAAAGAAAGCCAGGAGAACATCGTGCACCTTCAGTTCACCTTGTGAAGGGCGCGAGAGGCTGAAAGCTTCAGACATCTCCTAGGCGGTTGTCTGTGAGCAAAAACAATAGGGGGAAACATTAAGCAATCTCCGTAGATGATGAAAAGGCAGGCTAATGTTAAGCACATTGATCTGCGCTCATCTACACTCAACCCCTGCCCTCTTTGTTATCAATACATTGGAATCATCATTTGTATCAGCGGTTGTTTCTTTAATTAAGATCTCGCCCAAATCTTTGCCATTGATTGGTGCCATTAAGTTATCGACCGGCCGTCCTGTGCTGATCTCGGTCTTTTCACTATGTTGGAATGACTTGGCTTAGAATTCCATGAGGGAGGTATTATGGTAAATGCTGCATGTTCAAAAAAAAAGGAATTGCATACGAATATTTTGTATACTTCTTTACATTCTTAACATTTTAAAAATAATGACGACTCCCTAAATAAAGCTGAGCAACTTATCGCATGCAATATTTAACCAATAGCTTTGAATGTGTTGTTTTTGAATGTTATTTCCTTTTGTATAACTCTGTCGATCACTCCCAATAACATATGGGTATGTTTTATTGCTCTCTGAAAAATACAAACAGTCCAACAGTAACCCATTGTCAATCCAGTATTATTATATACACATGTAAAGTCCAAGAAATGCTCAATAAAAAATGTTGACAGTGATTTATTTGAATACCCCTCCTCTCCTGAAAAAGTCCCCGTTTGGCAAAGAAATTGTTCGACAGTTGGACAATCAATGGGAGGCATGACAACAGCACAGATTAATCTGAAAACGGCTAACTTAATATGGTGAAATAACTCATACACTAATTTAATTTGCTGCTTGACCATTTTTGTGTAATTGGCTCAGCCAATAATGGCTGGAACACCTCCCTGAAAATGGAGGAGGATCATTCGTTTTCAGGGTAATAGTAAGAAACAGAAAGGTCAACCTACATGACCTTAACACTTGATTAATGTGGTGCTTAATAAAGATTAGATTAATAAAATGATAAGACGAGGACATTTTTATGATGGTTGAAATCACTAAATGGAGAGCTGAATACTGAAGCATGAAGCTTACAGATTTCACTACAGTGCAATTTTTTTTTTATTTTGCATGTGAGATAAAGGGACCTTCGCAAATCTGATAGGAAGCAAAGAATGGAGTCTCCATTAGCAAAAGCAGTTAGTCCACTTATCAGCACTTTAAACATATTAAAGTATGAGTACATTATGGGTTTATATCTGAATGAAAATATATGGCACAGAAATAAAACCTGCATCTTAAGTCCTAAAACCGCCATGGTAGACTGAAGCAAAACTGGGCTCAACTGTTTTTCTCGCCTCCAGGAAATATGATTTTTCCTGCTGATTTCCTAGGCAGCAAACAGTCAATTCATCATAACCGGTCCATATCCCCCTACAAGGCAAGCCTCGTCTGAGCAGGCCGACGATGATTCACACGGTGGGTGTGACCACATTCATCAGTGCAGATAATACTTATCTAATCATTGTTAGAAAAAAAAATCTATTATAGTAAATGTTTCGCTCTTTAGTCTGTGCACTGGCATGACGAGGGACAAAGGTGTCTCCTCTGGGAGCCTAGACACAGTTGAATTACCTTTGATTTAATTTGATGTCGATCCTGGTATTACTACCAATTCTGTGTTCTAAATAAGGAATAAAGGAACATTTATTTTATTCTAAAAAGGGTGCAGTATGGTGGTCTTCCTACTCTAATGCGTATGGAGGAAGATACTATTCAATTGACAAAGTCACCCCGCCTCACGTGCATTTTTCAGGCGCTTTACGGCTGACAACAGAACCAGCCATCCTGTTGAATATCCCCCACTGAACCCCACTTGTCTCTCTCCATGGCGCGGTCCAGTTTCCACCCACCTGATAAGTATACCAAGCCCCTGAAGTGTTAAATGTGTTCCCCCCTACTCATCCCACCCTCTGGAAACCCCCAGCCCCAAGAAGAGTTTAAACGGGTGAAAGGATCGGTGGCGGCTTTGCATCTCCATGGGCATTTTGAACAACGCCTGTTCCACTCCGATTGCAACCACCACAAACAAATCCAATAGCTGCTAATCTGATCATCTCATCCACACTTTTCATGCTGTGTTCCCTTCAGAACCGCTTGTACGAGTTCCAGCCTGTGAGTGTGTGATAAGACACTGGAAATTTAGTCATCATCTTCTGCGCAAAGGAGCTCAGAGAAGGGATTATGATATTCCTATAACCTTACATTGGATATGGACAGGGGCATCTACTAGCATGATTAAAATCCTGTACATTGCTGTCCGTCCCATCCTTGCCCCCCCTTCCCCCTGGTAACACCCCAAAGCACAAGGCAGGAAGTACTGTCA
>JAODJW010000135.1:4645045-4663620 GCA_026777045.1 Hyperopisus bebe | reverse complement strand
CCATAGCCCTGCTCTCCCCCTATACTGCTCTGCTTTTAAAGGCTGGCTTTACAAGATTAGTGGAGAACAGCCATCATGGTTTTGGAAGAGATAGAAACAAGGACGGACTGTGTTTATTGCAGTTACATACATCCCTAGATTTGACGACTGATACTAGAAGCTGTTACCCAACTAGTTCCTTCCTTACATAAAATAAAACCCAAAAGATGTATGAGATGTATGTGCCACAGACAAGTTTTGAAATTAAGATTAAGCTGGACTTATTCTGGGGTATATTCTGGTGCGTACAGCAGCAAAATATATACTGCACAGACGAACCTGCATATGGTATCAAAAAGAAGTACAAAGACTGTACCCATTGCGAATATTATTTATTCTTATTTATTAGCTATTTATTATGCAGTATGATTTAATAGCCATTTGAAAATATTTTGGTAAAACTTTACTTGATGCTATCATCTATATTGCACTATACAGTAGATACCTTCATAATGCATTATAATGATCAGTATTAGCTTTAAGGATGCTTTGTACTGCATTATGAATGTATCTATAGTGCATTATATATGAGAACTTTATTGAGCATTCATGCACAATAATGTGTTAAGTCTTTATGTAAATGCTTTATGAATCCATTATACTATGTTATGAATGTGTTTATAGAGTCTCATAGACATGCCATATATAGAAAGTGTTACGGAATATTTATAGAATATAATACTGATGACTAGCTTTGAGAGCATTAAGATCTGATTCATTAGTAAAATAGTTGGCCAGTAGGGTTGACTACAATACAAAGTTCTTTATAAACATAATTGAAAACTATTCATAATTGAACTGGCATGAATAAAACCTTTTGTGTTCCCTCAATAATTTTTAATGGATTCACTTTTTATGAAGATCAAGTAAATTGCCCATTTAGAACTTTGTATAACAGCTAACAAGTAGTTCAGGAAATTGCTGATTCACTCATTATTTGCAGTCATCATACAAGGAGACAAACAGAAATATTGAACACTTCACAAGAAATGACATCAGAAGGAATATTTTCCAGACATTATTACTAAAATACACATGATATATCATATGTAATCTCGTATTGAATTTGGAACATTGAAGGCACGCCCATTTAACAAGTGATTGACAACTCTCATGAAATAAATGGCAGCATTATTAGCAATTTCAGGAGTCAAATCCTATCCAGGGAGGATTGTTACTCCATCTAACTCACAAATCAACAAAGGATTCAAACAAGAACAAATAAGACATATTATTCTTAACCTCTTGGAAGACACAAGGCAGTCCCTTGATTTTTCCCTGGTAAGCCAGCTCAACCTTGCATTTCAAGATTCTCCACCTTGATGATGTTTGGTTTAAAAGAGACAGGCAAATCTAAACACAAGCATTCCTTTATAGCTTATGACAATTTGTTACCCCTGTTAATGTGCACTGTTTAAAAATACCTTATATTCTGATTCATATAATAGTATTTGACATTACTCAATAATGCATTGTTTGCTCTTTTCCTGGAGATTTTGTCTTGATACAGTCATTGATTCTTGGTCATTCATTACCTTAATACAGTAGGTCTGTCTCCAATTAATGAATAAAGAGTTAATTCTAAATTGATTACAAAATATACAACGTTGAGTAGGGGTATTTGAAAAATCCAAACACTATTAAATTAGCAGCATAATTGAGATAAATTATTTGATTGTCATTACCCAAATGCAGTTTGGACATATTTGTGAATACTGACAAATGTTGGCACCATCTCTCTTTCAGCACTAGATCACTCTGCATTCCCATTTTAATTTTCTTGTACTGCAATTTAACACTAACATTGTTTGTAACGATGTATTAGCTTCAGTGTAAGTGACTGTTATGGTTGTTGAGCTTAAATACAGTATGAGTAAAACTATGAGTTCAGATGACACTGTATTTTCCTCTCTGTCGGAAGTTTCCAGGTGATGTTTCCGTGTAAAATATCTGATGAAATTTGCTCAGGACTGTACTAGCAGGCCCAAAGCACCAACAGAATTTATGTGCAGCAAATTACGTGGAGTGAACTACTGCAATATCAAAAGGCCTCCATCTTTTATTGACGTATCATTAAGCATATCAAGAAAGAATCTATACTATTTCCCAAGCCTCAGCCTATGCGATTTACCATAGCCAAAATTTGCACAGAATGGCAAATCCCACTTTTGAAGATAAATGGTGTGTTTTGCTTAAACCTCATACAGAATGAAGCAAATCAATCATTCCAGCGACCTTGGCTATAATGAGAGAGGCATCAAATGAAATTAAAGGCTTTGAGCAAAGATCCAAGTCTTAGTTGTATTTTTAATACCTGCTAATCACCTTTATTTAGCCAAAATGAAACATAGACTGGTAACGAGGATTATGTAATCTGATAGTTCCGATGTTTTGCTGGGGAAACATCCTGGGTTGTGTCAGGGTGCTCAGCTGATGAGTACATTTGTAAGACTGTGGGAAAGCGTTTTCTGCTTTATGTGAGTCTCCACTCTTCCTGATCGTTGTAAAAATTCCGATCAAGAACTTTGCTTGACAGAAATGGGTACTAAAGAAGGAGGTGGAGATAAAGAAGATTTCTTTTTAGAAAGGAAGAAAAGATATTGCCTGTGGTTTTATCTGCTGTTACCTGTTATATTTGAAATGCCTGTCAAAGAGAAAAAAATCAATATCTTTTGAATTTATTTAACCCTTTAAGCTAGGCGCTGTCGCCAAGCAAGCCAATGGCAGTATCTATTTAAAGTAATTTGCTCTTGAGATTAAAATACTGACAACATACTGAAACATACTTTTTTTTAGTTTCTTCTTCTTATCGGTTATTCATAATTTTTGAATCAATAAACAATGGTAGTATTTTCTTCAATTTCCAGTGGAAAACTTTATTTATACATGGAACATGAAACGCGGAATATTAAAACTATTTGCTTTTTTAGCTCTGTGTAAGTGCTGTACCAGGACTTTTTTCTTACTAATTTGTGTTGTAAAACTGTATTGATTTCCACAAGTATCATACGCTTACACCACTAAATCCCATTACATACTTGGTTGTACAGCCTTGGGAACCATTCAGTCTATAAATTCTAATTAGTTCTTGTAAAAATAAGTCAATACTAATCATACAAATGTAAACTTCATAATGTTAACTAAGATGCTTACATTCCTATTACCTAACATGGTGCATTGATATTGAATATGAAAACTGGCATTTTCTTTAATATCTTTTGGCAATGGAGACATAATCAAATCTGAACCACAAGCGATTTCCCTTCAACATTGATGAAAAATAGTTAAATGTAAATAAGCATTTCTATGACATTTATGTATCCTCCTGAGTCTTATGGCTTAAAAGGACACTGAATTTGGAATGTTAAAATATAGATAAATGTTATTAACAGATATAATGGGCCATTATGAACCATAGACTTGTACATACTTTGTCTTTTGTGATTGTTTGTAACTCATAATGGTTTAAAGACGTTTTCTTGTAACTTGTTTGGTCCTGATGTCTGTCAGATTGGCTATTTCCATTTATTTGCGTGTTTACTTGCTTATCTTGCTAGTTCATTTATAATCTACTATGTCACACATTTATTGTTTTTTGATATCCAGTCTTCTCAATTTATTGCTGTAATCGTTAAATATATTTTGCAACTGTGCAAAAACAGATCATAATCTGCCTCCTACAGACAAGTATAGAAATGAAACAGCTGACATCAAAGGAAGGAGAAAGTCCATTTGGAACACACACACACACACACACACACACACACACACACACACACACACAAATCAATGATTACAAAATGCATAAATAGTCTCTATAAATACCTAACCATTTATTTGTTCATGCATTGTATCCATCATATTCAAATTATTATGGACAACAGGTATGAATGCACATAAATCATTTGCTTCATAACAATAAACAAATAACCACAAACTCAAAAAATCTTGTTGACCTAAACTTCACAATTATATCTGAAGATAAGTAATGTTTTAATATATGAACCATTTACTGATAAAATTCAGATGTTATATTTTCCATAAACATAAGAACATAATTAACAATAACAAACTCACGTTAAAGGACAGGAGAGATTCACTGTATTCCGTACTTCTCTGCTGATACATAATGCAAATTTTATAAATGAAAATATTAAAGCACATAACAATAAAACTGCAATAATACAGCAACTTTAACTGTTACATAGAAAGAGAGAGCGATAGTGACCTAATCGCAATACACTGTTTCCGCAAATGCTGCAGAACTCTCCCGTGCCTTCGTATAAACAGTTTAGTACAATAGCTAATGTATTTACATCATTTCCGAAACTTATTTGACAGATAGAGTAAAACACCCCAAGGTCACAGATGGGCTGCATTTACACCTACTTTAGTTTTTAAAGTACTTTGATGTCTTTAGCAAATGTTACCATGTAAAATGAGTAGGAGAAATGTTTGATTGATTAATTAATAGTAATAATAACATTCATATAGCTACAATCTTGTAACCTGTACTAATGGAGGACGGTTTGAGTTTCCTGCTGAAAACTGACGCTTTGCTGTCCTCGCTGTTTGCCAGGGCTGAGTGGATGGATTTTGCCTGCAGACTCTCCTCAGGCAATTGGCTGATGAGCCGTTCCATCCTCGCAGCAAACCTAATCTTGCTCTGGGACATTTACTTGACATGAAAGTCTATTTTTATACACTGTTGCTGTTATGTTCTTTCTGGATTCATCCTTTCTTTGTGAACTCAGCAAGGACAGCAGTCATTCAAATTCACATTCCCATGATAGTGACAAGAGTGGGCCCAGATCACAATTTCTCATAAAAGGTACTGAACCGTTCATTACCATTATATTTTTTTCCTGTAAATGTTGTCTAATGTTATATTGCATTAGACTAAAAATGCTTGAGTCCAGAAATGAATATTTCATGATCTGTTCGATTCAATGATTTTTTTTCCCTGCAAATCAACAGCTTTAGTAAAAGATACATGTTAAATTACTACAGAGCACATATTATGTTCAGGTGGTTATTATCATGACAAAATATTTCTTACAGGAAAGATCAGACTTCTGCTGTATGTCTCCCTCTGTGTGAGAAATCCATAAACATTGTGTAATGACTCACGGAACAATCATTTCATTTAATAACAGCACCCAAAAAAAAGAAAAACTTGCCTCAGCTTGTGAGAGAAGAATACGGTAGAGTATAGCAAACACGCTAAGGAGTAGCTATCTGCCAGAATTCACAGAACACTTGTATTTTCATTAAGACAGGCCTTTGTACATAGTAACAATTAAATCGACACAATGGCTAGACAATGGTGAATTTGAAAAACCGCAGGTTGGCTGCTTCCCACAGCAGTCTCCCAGGCAGCGTGGAACAAAGACCTGAGGCCTAGCTATACAATGCACAGAACATCTCCTATTTCTGAGCCCCTGCTTTGTTTCATCATACACCCCAGGAACCTCTCCAGCAAACAAAACTCTGAGCCCCAACTCAGTTCAACCGTGACATTAATATGATAATTAATTCTAGATTACTCGTCGAGACATGACACATTTCTATTGCTACAGCTTGTCAGACTGTTCAGACATCCCGAGCCATAAGAACCCTGCACTGAGTTTTGTTTTTCTTTTTTTTTTTAATGGAGTGTTGTTACGTGCAGCATCATCATAAATTGATGAGGTCTTTTGGGCCGATTCATTTAAAATGTTTCCATGCTTATGATACTGCAAGCACTGGGAAAGATAGCTGACTGTGGACTGGAAAATGTAATTACCAGCGCAGATTTGCAGGCCGCTAATCCAGTCCACTGGGTTGCACAGGGGAGTATGCTACGTGTGTCTGAAATGTATACATCTCCTTAACAATGTACAATTTCACAGGGAATCTTTAAAAATCAATTCATTCTTCCCCCTGTTCCAAAGTGTATTTGTAGTTCACTGCTTCAGATAGTTGCTGTATAAGCTTTGATTTGCTTTACAGCTGTTTGTGAGTTCAGCTGCTGGCATTTCTCACGTGCTGCTGATATAGGCTGATATAGTGACATGTTTATACATTTCTTTGTTTGTAAAATTGCAAGTAAGTTTTGGGATGCAAGACGAATGAGACATTTCAAATCGCTGTTCATCAAACGAATGTAACCATTCGTGGTGCAGTTCGTATGTTCGTCAAACTAGCAGGAACTTGAGGTGTAGCTGGAATTGGAAAGTCTGTAAAAAAGGCGACTAAATACAAGCCAATGCGAGGGATAAATCACAGGATGCATCAGTCAGACTCAAAGAAGGTAATAATGATATCTAATTTCAGGGGCTACATTTAAAAATGTAATTGATGCAAATGACATCACTGATTTGGAGGCTGCAGAATGATATTTAATATTTGTAATGAAGTCTTCCTAGGTGTTACACCATTCTGTGAGGCAGAATTTGCAGATCCCTTTAATTCAGAGCACTTACATAACTATATAGCTTTAGCATTCTTTAGTATCATTGCACCGACACGCTACAGTTACGAGCCAATATGGTGAACAGTGAAGTCTGTTGTTAGAAATATTATGGTAGGGAAAGGAAATATGTGTGATTTTATATGAATCAAATTGCAATTGTTGCTGTAGAATGTAGGATACATGCACATTTATACATTTTTTTCTTTAAAAATTTATTTAATTGGGAAAATGAAAGACCTCAAAAATGTATGTGATTTTATCATTACTTGATTTATCAAAAGACAGCAATAGTAGCAATAGTAACAATAGTAGCAACAGTAACAATGCCCTAAAAGTTTGAGTGTGTGCGTTTGTGTGTGTGTGTGGATTGTGTGTGACCAGCACAAGCACCAGAGATGGTTACATGTTATTAAAGTGCAAAAAATGAGTTACTTTGTGTGGCTTTGGTAACTTGCTTGCTAGACTTCCTTTATACTTGCTGCTTCGACAGTTTCTGCTTCTGACTGCAGGAAAAACGTCATTTTGTGGCACCTCTGACCTTTGGGTGATGCGTTATGCATCACCGTTTGAATGTATATTGCACTGGATTATTGTCCTGCCCCTGGAGGACTACAAACCACATTAGTTAGAATTACGGAATCAAAACTTTATCTTCAGCTATTCACCCAAAAGGGCTTTAGCATTTTTATGTCATAATCCCTCCATTATCCCCCCCCCCACCACACACACATGCGATATAAGACATTAGGTTATTGAAAAAAAAAGAAATTCCCCACAGATATCATCTTAAGATGAATCTCGCAGCTCTGATGTGTCAGGAATGGAATCTGAGTATTACTTGAGAGACGACAAAGGAAGGGAAGGGTCAGCTGTGGAGACAGAAATGACGCCAGAGGGCAGCCGCGCCTGGAACCACGCCTACGAGCGCTGGCACTGGAAACAGCCCACTTAACGTGTTAATTATGTGATATTTAACACCAAAACCGGAAGGTTCTTAGAAAAAGCCATCTAAATTTCCCATGACTGGACTCAAATAGTGTGTTTTTACCCTTTTAGTTTTGAAATGAAACCAGTTGAAATGTATACGCTATTATTTATAGGTCCAAAGAAACTACGTAATCTCAACGTTTTTCAGTGATTACAATTAGAGCCAACGAAATGAGTATTCCTGTTGACCGTGTTTAGGCACATTTTCAGGCAGTGTTCAGTGAACTGAACCTAAAGACTGGAATTGACATTGTATTGCACCTGACACCTTCACCAATGAGATAAGATCCATATGCATATTATCGTTCCATGTACTCCTCTTCCAGTGACTCTTCCTGGATAGAGGGAGTGGGGGGTTGGTTTGGGGGGGCTGGCAGAGGTGGAATCTTTTCCCGGCTATATAGGGCACATGGCTTGGTAACTCCTTCAATAAAATGCGCTTCCATCACAAGATGGACATACACATACTCTCACAGACACTATGGCTGATTTACAGATGTTTAGTGAAACAGCATCTCTGTGGGGGGCATGCTAACTCCACACACAGAATGGGAGGGATTCTAATGCGTAAACATACAAGAGGATGATCAAATTATACATAGGTAGGTCTCCCAATTCCCAAGAATATAATTATGAACAATATAAAGAACAAATGAAAAAATATTGTCTAATGGGGCAATACCCAGCTGAGAATTTTTACTAATGTAAAGTAATCAGCACTATTAATCAAATATATTTACAAGATAAAAATGATCTTGTAATCTCGATACATATGTTGATGATAAACCTCAATCAAAACATGATCATTGCCTTGTTTCTCTAGACCTTCATTTGAAAAATCACTCTCTTAGTTCCAGTTTCTGGTTTGTCGATGTCTCTAGATTTTTCGCCAGCTAATATATGGAGTTCTTATTGAATTTTACTTAATGATACGCTTCATTTACCTCAGTAAGTCATAGCCAGCTCAATTTTAAAGGAAAGAATAATTGGTTTAAAATAATAATTGACATGTGTTTTCTCCAAAAGAGTTTCCCATCCGGAGTTACGTACAGAGAAACAGAGTTACTTGCATTCACTGACGGAAGAGCCAGCAGTGGTGTTAAGGGCGGAAAAAATCCCCCAAAATCTGGTCATCAGCTGCACTTATCCGAGATTGTTCTGAAGATAGGCAAGGGTACTGCAGTCATCTCTGAATAAGTCCTGACCAGAGGGGGTCTGTCTCAGGGAGGAAAAGGTAAGTTTCAAGCAATGTTTTATAAACTGCCATCTTGCCTTGTTCTTTTGCAAGCAGCGTGGATCTTATGGCCTGCCGATATTATAACTCGTTTTAATATACTCAGATGGCTTGATGTGAAATTTCTTCCACTGCGGGAGTTATGCTGACCTGGTCTTATTACGATGGAGGTAAAAGAAAAAAACAGAAAACCACATGCAACATGCAGAGCACATACAAATAAAATATATATATATATAGCCTCCAAGGTCATTTAATGGAGAAGGATAAAGGGTAATTCCAAATGTGGTACAGTTTCTGGTCACTGGTGCAGGTTACAGTAGGAATTTTATTACAGATTTCATTGAACTTTTGCCTATGTATGATATTGTATGTTTGAAAGGGATTATAGCAGCTCTGTTTGTTCAGTTAGGTGATTCTGAGGTGAAACAGTGAAGCTAGCATGGTCTGGATGGGGGTGAATTTTAAGCTGGTGAAAAATCGCTCCTTTTTCCCTCTCAGTGAGAAAAAATCTCATGAATACATATCACTAACAATGTGCATGTGAAATGAAAGTTAGAACAATAACTTTATGAAAAGGATGAAAGTAAATGGGGCATTATTTGAATAAAAATGGGTACACTCATGCAAAATGTTAATACTATGCATTCCACCTCTCAGATAAAAATAAATGGCAGTACATAACGAACATTCAATATTGCGACGGCATTACAAGAATGAGTTAAGCACTGCTGGCTACATGTGCAAATCTTGAAGGTGCAGTGTAACTATTGACAGATGGATTGTATTTTACTTTCTGGCCAGAGTACAGAAACAGGTCAGAGACTTTTATGGTCATGATTCTATACATTCCAAGTATTATAAGAAAGACTGCAGCTAAATCCTGTATGTATGAGGTGGTTCTCATCTGAATTTTTAAGCATTATTTTTTTTCTTAACATTCTCCAAACAAGGTCATTCTTAGCTCTGCAAACATCAGTGGAGAGTTTCCAAGGTTAAAGTGTTATTGTCATATTCGGATTGTTCTCGCAGATCAAGCAGGATTTATAATGAAATGTGGCAGAAAGTTCTCTCATCCTGACATGCATCGAAGGAAATTTGAAACAGAAAAGTTCATTTTTCCAGAGCTTAATTATAGCCACATTTTTAGAACCGAAACAGAATGTAAGAAAAAATAACACTGAAAGTATAAAGACATACAAGTATAACGGAATGCAGGAGTCGCATGTAGAGTTCTAAGAGGAGGGGAGAGTTGGATGGAGGCATTGACAGATTTTCTTCATCATCATCATCATCATCATCATCATCATCATCATATTATTATTATTATTATTATTATTACCCATCTTCCAGCTGCTTACGCTGGTCAGGGTTGGGGGGACTGAAGCCTATTCCAGGCAGGAACAGTAGGGACATGGGGTTGGGGGCTGATTTGGTCCCTACCAAACCACACCTATGCGTGATTTATAGATAGGAATGTCCACACAGTGAGTAATAAGCAGACGCAACAGACGTCTTGGTCTGGGTAACAGGTATATGATATACAGGCACCCTAATATTCTACGGCAATGGACTAGTTAAAAAAATAAGACCGTATTCACATCACTTATTTACCATATTACATCACGATAATCACATCAAGGTGGCACTTTAATCATGTAATTTCCCAGTGTGAGGGTTAGGGACAGCCAGCCCATCACCATGAGGTTATCACGATACTAGCGAGCGACCCAGTATTCCTTAGATTTTAATTAGCCAAATATATGTATGCTCTGCCGATTTATTGAATGACACGAATAAACGTTACACATAGTATCGTGCTTTTTGTATTAATATTTTCAGTTCTAAAAAGCTTAATCAGCCTCATGGTGAGAGAACCACAAGTAAATGTTGCTATACAGTAAAATGCATAGCAACTGTATGTAGCCTAAAAATGAGAACCTGAACGGCGAAGAGGCACAATTGAGCTTGTGCTCTTTGCCCTTTATCTCTTTCAATTCACATGGCTTTCCTCACATACTCTAAAACAGGGGGTCTCAAAGTCCGGACTGCAGTCCAGATGTGGACTGAACCGCAAGTTAATCTGGACCCAGCTGATGATGCACCTTATGAATCAATATAATGTAAAAAGGCTGAACGTGGTTTGAAGAACAAAATTACAGCGTAAACCAACAAACTTCACATACACATAACTTGTGATAATCCCTCCTCCCCCAAATGACAGAGGGTCAAAACGATCAGGAAGCGTTAAACCAGCTTTACGTTTAGTTTCCATTAACGCTATATCTAACATCGAATGATATTGTTAATTTATTGAAGTTCCCGAAATGCTGTTTTGTTACTGAAAATGATTCCCAAACTTTGACTTTGAACGAAAATCTGATGTGGACCTTTGAGCAAAAAACTTTGAAAACCCCTGCTCTAAAGGTATGTGATGTAGGTCAGTTGCTGTGTTTAAATTCCCCTTAATGCATATACAATATATCAGGAATTGGAAAAATACCCTTGCTATAATGATAGTTGTTTTTCACTGAAACAAAATTCACACTGGTACCAGATTGCCACTTGTTGATGCACAGATCACAGAGCAACATGATTTGTATTCCTGGTAATGTTATTTGTTTCAAAAATAATAAATGTTGTATAATCTTAAAAACAATTAGCTCTACAGCTGTCTACCATGTTATGACCCGAAACGGCATATCGTTAAAGCACAACGATGATTAATTGGTTAATTATTCACTCTTCATTTCTAGTGTTCCTGTTTAACAAATGGGCCTATAAATCCCCTCAATCAGATCAACAAAATATTTGGTGTGAAAAGGCACTCATGACGGAAAAGAGAAACAAAGATGAACAGAATCACCTAAAACAAAGCAGCGGAAATGCCCTCTTGCTACGGCACTGACAGAGAGGGTGGCATTGTTTACTTTTCACCATTATGGGAACGAGTTAAGAATGTGTTAAGTGGAAGAGAGAGGGAGACGTTTTTATCTCTGACATCAAGTACCACTGTGGTTATTTATTCATCTAATGGGACACAAGGTCAGCTCCTCTGGGCTGTTTAACAGACCTCGGGATCTTCTCTTCTCTTGGAAATGGAAACAGCTGATTATTAACTGCAATTCATAAATTCTTCAGAGGAGGCTGGAGTTGACTTGATAAATTCGCCGCCTGATGGACTCCAGGCTGATCGGCCTGTCGGTTATAAAACGCAGGCTGGCCAGGGCAGGCACAGAGATGAAACGATGCCTTCCTCTTAGAAATCTGGAGGCTAGGAAAGAGGCCGTCAACAAAGCCTTCAGGTATTAAAAGTTCTGTTATGCTATCAAATTTTATAGGTTACACAAATTTTCACTTTTTTTTGTCATTCTTCAACAATTTAAAGGTATATTTACACCACCACCAGTAATAATAATAATTGTTATTATTGTTATTGTTATTATTGTTATTGTTTTTCAGGTAGTGGTTAGTGTTGTTGCTTTACACTTCTGGGACCTGTGTTCCAGGCCCCACCCCAGCAGAAGCTCCAGAGTATCACAACCCTGCATTGGATGAGCCAGTACAGAAGATTGATGGATGACAGTGATAACAATAATGTGCTTCTTAAGGGGTATCGGTAACATTTATCCTGAAATGAAAAGTTAATATTGCCAACCCCCAACACAGTAAAGTTTATGCAAATCTTTAAATCTTACAGCAGCTCTGTCCAGTGACTGGGGCTAATTGTGGCATGTGTAATGACATGGGCAGATAATATATAACATTGATTCTTGTGCCATATTGATATCCTCAGTATTCCTCTCAATCTCATTGACAAAGCTGCCAATGGAAGCGTTAAGCTCACACTCAAAGACAAATGTAACAGCGGCCTCTTGATTAGTATCACAGAAGGGCCCCGTTTGTATTCCTGTTTCGTTGTTTTTTTTTTCCACACTGTTATGGGATTTTTGGTAAGCAACAGTTTCCAACCACAAATGACCATGATTACCAGATTTTAGGCATTTAATTTTAGTCCAATAGTTGTTTCTTGAAGTTGGTTCTGGGAGATACAGTTCCTGGGCACAGAGAACAAATAAACATCTTCAGTACTCCCTCTGGCCTGGTTCGCTAAGCACTCATCGTTTGGGTCCCTTGTGCTCTGAAGGACCTGATCTGGCTTTGCCCCCACAATACAGAGGAGGGATCCCGCACCTTGATTTGTTTTATGAGTGAGGATATGGCGACACCCCCGGCTCTTTCGCAGCTGGTAATCTTGCATCCACTGCATATGTTGGTGTTGTGGGTTGTAACGTAGCTGTTCAGTTTTATTGCCTTAAATGAAAAGAGATTTTGATGGATGTCTGTATTGGTGAATTCATCCCCGAATACTTATTAAAACTTGGCTTCAAAAAATGAAAAGCTTATATCGCACACCTTAATGTCGTAACCCATGAAAAGTGTATGAAGTTACGCAAGCAGAATAGCCTTATGTTTTAGCACCTTAATTAGATCTTTTGGGCAGAGAGAAGATTCTGATACTTTGAAGAGGCAAGGAAATACTTCACTAACTACCACAGCCCGGTGTGACATAATCCCACTGGGCCTAAGAAGGAAGTTCATCAACTTCTGATAACATGTGTTTGTTTTCCAATGATAAGACAGTAGAAAAGGCCATTGCATCTCATCGAACATGATCACATGTTTTCATTGGATGAGACCTTGTTTCCACTTGCTATGAAAAAACACCAAAATTTGAGACTTCAGAAGAAAAACAGAAGTAAAGTGAGAGTATTCAAAATTGAGCAAGGTTATAATCAGTTAAATTAAGGACAACGTTTAGAATGTATGGAATATATGCTGCTAATCCCTCTAGTACAAGTCAAATCAAAAGGTCAGACTCGGACTTTTGGTTGTACATTGCCAACTTTTCATAAATACTTCATGCTAATTTTTATTGTTATTTACAATATGAATCCCCGATTTTCTCATAAAGACACAAGACTCCTCTCAAATAATAAAACCGTTCTTGTAGAGAATGTAAACGTCTTAACATCTTTGAAATCAGTTCTTTGATTCACATGTGTCTGTAAAAATGCGCAATTCTATCCTAAAGGAGATTTAATCCTCTCGGGACTCAGGAATAAATGTAACTTGGACCTAATAGATCTTGCTTAGTGACTTTAACTTGGACAAAGAGTTGTAATATGGGCTCAATTATAATGCAACATGTTTGTATAAATGTACAAGGAAGAAGTCACACTAAAACACACCGTCATTTTTTTCTTGCTTTGTCAGGCAAATTTATTTCCTGGAATGTAATTTATGCTATGATTTTTTTCATTGATCTTCAAAATCATGTAAGAGAAATGTTATAATGAATGATCATTGAATCTGTAAGCATCCGTGCTGTTGTACATTTAAATATCAACTCTCAATTTAAAAATGAAACTGCATAAAAATATGGTAAAATCTCTGTTTACTGTTCTGCTATATAGCATAGCTATAAAGCTACTATACCGTGGCAAACTAGCCTTTTGACCTTCCATTTCATCAAATCTTAAAGCTTTCCATCCTTAGTGGATGAGGACTTGCAGCCAAAATATGTTAGGTTTAGGTTATATTATTTGTAGAAGGGAGTGTTTTAGAAAACGAGAGATAAAATCCGAATGTGATTATTTTTTTCTTGGCTCGGCTGCAAATCGCATAAAAGACTGCAATCTTTAAGACTGTGCAGCTGTTTTGACTGAGAATAAGGTAGTATTATTCACAACTTCATCTCACAAACCTGTAATCGATTTTAATAGACCGGCGACCTGTTTAGTGTTCACCTCATTTTTTCCCTACGCGATTAAAAAAAAACTTTAGCTTGCTGTCAAAGCCAGATATCATAATCTGTGGATATATGATATTATGAGATATTTGCCTATTTTCAAGCTATACTGCATATTCACTCCTTGTCTGGCTTGATTCCAAAATAGAAAATATAGTGGTCAAAGATAAAAGTAAGTACAACTTTTATCTACGCATATTTCAGCACGACTAAATAAGTAGAAACTTTTACACTGATATACGTTTTATTAATCACTATCAGTGACAACTCAGATGATCAGTTTGGGCATTTCCACTTTAAGGAGAATAAACTACACCTCACTACTTTGTTTTGACTGCTGACTTTGCGGACATAAATAAACTGGTCCTGAGTGTGTGAAAAATGGTGATAGTTTGGAAACAAGCTAATTTTTACAAGTTAAGGTGTCGAAATAACACCACGAGGCTCTTAGCGCCTTCCGCTAATTTGAGTAAGCAAGAATACCATGCTTGATCTCCTCATGTGAGACGACTCCTAAAGGTCGGTCAGGTTAAATGGTATTTGATTAAAATCAGGAGATGGCCGACTCCTGTTCCACAGTTTACTCTGGCCTGCTGGGAATTTACCAAGAAAATAGCCTTCCTCGTTTGAGTCGACTATCCTTCTCTTCATGAAGGGGGGGGGGGGGGGGGAGAAGACCTCTATGTTTGGCTGGCAAAAAGACTAGCCACTGTTTATCAAGCCAAGGCAAATCCAATTAGCCTGTGGCCTGCCTCCCAACCCTATTAACCTGCTCAGCTGTGAGAACGCTCAACAGTCCCTGCCAATATCTCATTTCTCCCACCGCTGATAAGATCGGCTCAAGATATTCAATGGGCCTCACTTCAGCTTCATCACAGGCGTCAAGCTTCAGCCACACTGTCCGGATTCCTCCCCCCACGGCCCCCTGACGCCTCATTCCCACCTCCCTCGCCGCCCCTTTCTCTCATGTAACTACACACAGACAACAACAACAAAAAAAATAAAAAAGTAGGACAGGAACTTCCAGACCCATGGCTTGTTTCCTACAGACACAGATCAGGCCTTCACACAGCCTGACAGCGGGGAAACTGATTTTTCTTATCATGGCCTGTCCACAAAGGCCCAGGCCAGACCCGCGTGATTAGCATTCCTTGGTGGAGATGTGCCAGCCCTGTTTCTATCACAGAGACAGATTGAGCCTTTCACTCTAGCTTGCGACTGACTGACACGTGGCCCAGCCGGGAGGACAACATTGTTATTTGAGTTAAGAAATCAATTTGTATCAAATGTACACTGTAATTTATTTGTTGGCTTTGAAGGGAACCTGGCTAAGATAAATGGGAATGGACCTATTTTTTCCCCGCAACTGAGCCGATAAAGTTTTTGTGAAGCTCATGATAGTTCCAGTCAGAGTAAAAGTGACGAGCATGTTTAAAGTTGCGCAGTGATCTTTAAATCTTAAAAAGAACACCTTGTCGGACATGATAGGACATTTTTTACCTTTCCCCGCTATCTGTCAGGAAGCTGCAGTGACACCTGGCTTTAGTATTTCTGCTGACATTTCCTTTATCATGCACATCTAGCTGTAAAAGACGAGTGAAATTTGTTCCTTTTTATATTTAACTCAGTTCGCGGCAAGCGGCCAAGCGGCCAAGCACACAGATCAAGATGGTCTTTTGGGATTAAAAAGATTAATTTCTGCTTCTTATATATCAAACATTTGATACAATATTAACGCACAGTGATATGTATCCTAAATGGAAGAGGGAAATTTTTTCCTAAGTCTTTAAAATCTTTTTAAAAAATAAATCTTACAGTAATTCCCTGCATTTTTAATGCTAAGATGTTCATGGAAACTGCTTTTTCACCAATAATGAAATAATGAACCAGCATGATTTTTATTCCTCTCATATTTTACTAATGAAGTTGTAAGCATCTGTTATCTGAATGTTTTAAAACTAGCTATTACATTTTCTTTTTTTTCGGGCTCAACAAATATTTCACTACAAAGAAAGGTAATTTTGTGAGAAAAGGTCACTTTGTGAGACCTTTTCTTTTTGGATACCAAGGAATTCTGAAAAGTGTGACACTAATATCCCTGCCACTATAAAGAAGCTCTGGAGGCAAAATTTTTCCGGTAATTTTTCCCATCAGTTGCTTTGCAACACATCAGGCGCTACACGCTAACCTATCAGGAAGTGACCGAGGAGTTGGCAAAACTGTGAGATTAATCAAAGACAGACACTCCACAGGAGTTTCAGGAATGAACCTCCATATGGTCTCAGAGTTGACCTGAGGTAAACATGCCCCCAGCACTAAGCGAGGCACAGCACCAAGCGACTGTATGCAACTCCGAAAAGTTTCCAATAATGAAAGTCTGGAAAAAATGGGTGATTTCATTTGAAAATCGTCAATTAGAATTAGACATGTCAGGCCTAGTGACTGTGAAATCCCAGTGCCAAGTGTGTATGCGTAACACGCAACTGGTTCTCAAGCTTAGACACATATGCTGTTATAATGAAGCCAATGAGCTGTAATTTTACTGCGTTAACTGAGGCTGCTGATACAAACATCTAGACTGCTGCAGATAAAGTAAAGGGTGAAGAACTGACACGAGATCAGTTCATGCTTCCTGCTTGTACGTCTTGCTTGAAATGGAATCGAATATATAAACAGACAAGTTGGGCTTTGGGTCTATGATCAAGTTTTATGGATTGAATGAAATGTCATGCTATTCCAGTAAATCATTTACAAAGAACGAAATAATAAAGAAAGGGGACTATTTTCTTCAAAAACACTGAATGTGATTTTTCATGAATAAAATAAAATAGTAAAACTGAGATTTTATCAGTTGATAGTTGATATTGGATGCTTCACTTCAGATTTATTTATCCGAGCACAAACATATTTAATGCCTGTGTTTGCTGTGTGTTTACGAACAGTGATTTAGTGATGATAAAAGTACAAAAAGATTTTAAAAAGAAATACAGGTAGGTTCTTGAGTATAGTGGGGTCAGATTTGATTGAAATGTTAATGTTTTCACTCTGTTAATGTCTATATGTGTACTAAAACTCTACTCAATGTAACTGAAATAATTTATTTTTGGAGTAAAAAATTCTTTCATTTCATAAATAAAGGCATCCACCTCTCAGATTTGTACATTTAGAGTTTAAACTATCTTTGCCAGTTAAAAAGGATAAATACTCAGTTGGGATTGCTATATGTAACATTACCCACAAAGATAAATCCAGCACAGGACATATCTCAGCTGAATATTGTTCTTCCTTGAGAATATAATTCTCTCCTCAAGTTTTTTGCTCTTTGTTTATTTTTTTTCCCAGAGAGACGTACTACTTTCGCTTAGTATGAAACACCATATTTTTGACAGCGAAACGTTGATAAAAACTCACCGGGATAATGACTCGCACTGGGGTGCAGGCCTGCAATTGACAACACACAGTAGGCCTTTTGGCAGCACGTGGCAGCGCATTGACAGCTGTTAACACTTCTCATCGACTCCCCTGAGGAATGAAAACTCCTTTCGTGTAATGCAGTGTGTTATTGCTCACTTGTCCTCCCAGACCTGTCCTGTGTCGCGGCGTCATTCCACTTGATTCAATTACCTTAGTTAGAAGTAGCCGTAAGAAAGCTTCCAATCTCACTCACCCTGAAGACTATCCGTCCATAAAGTTTTGATTTATGTCCTCATCTGCTGCTCTTGCTGCACATCAGTGGCTCACTGTCACTTTTTGAGAAATTTCGATGGCACTCTGGCTGACAGATGGGTCGCTGAATAACAGCTCCGCTTTGCTGCCACAATTAAATAACTCGAAGTGCTGTAAGCATTGTAGTCCATCGCTCCCTCTGTGTATCACGCAACAAGCTGCTCGAGCACAAGACCTTGGTGTGTGTGTGTGCGTGTGGAGGAGGTAGATACTGCTTGTGTTTTCCAAAGGGGGGTTACTTACTGCCTGTGTTATCCGAAGAAATTTACACGCGGCACACAACAGAATAGGAGACGGCTTGGGGTTGGAGGTTCAATAATAAC
>JAODJW010000135.1:4632914-4644945 GCA_026777045.1 Hyperopisus bebe | reverse complement strand
GGTGGTGGTTGTGGGTGGGGGGGGTGGTGGTTGTGGTTAGTTACTGCTTGTGTTATCCGAAGAAATTTACGCGCACCACACAACAGAATAGGAGACAGCTCGGGGCTGGAGGTTCAATAATAACGTCATTCTCCTTTGCGGTCTTTCCTTAAACTTTTTCATGGAACAAATACCGTTATGCAGATCGAATTTCCCACTCCAGTTTCTACACTAATGACCTCTTTTAGATTTGTAACCTGTGCATGACGGTTAACCTAATATTACAGTTAACCGATGCATCAAACTTTTGAGGAAGTCTTACTAAAATATAATCCTTAGCAGTCCATTTCCCATGGTGGAACGTTAAATATTGCATAGCAAATATAATTTGTCATTTTGTTATATATATTTTTTTTTTTTCCATACATTACCCTCAGAAATGAGTGAGAACAATGCCTAAATTATGTGCTATTCCTGAACCTTAAAATTATCCACACAACACTAACAAGGTCTCCCCCATTGGCCCCAGCAGAGTGTAAATCATGTCCCTATAAATTTGCGTCCTGTTAACAATGAGAGGCAATGGGGACTGGGTGCCACTCAGCCATGGGTGTCCTAAGCTCCGGCTGCCTAAGGCCATCCTCTCTCTCAGACGCTCCTTCAGACACAACACACACTCCAAAGGCTTCAAGATCCTTTCAGGCCTGACAGTTGGGTTTCAGGCGCACACCCAGCAATGGTGACCCCCTCGGCAGTGAGAATCACTTATTTGCAACAGCGAAGACCTGATTCTACCCCAAATACAGCGCAACTTAAAAAAATTAAATAAATGCAACATCATATTTATGCACATATAGGATTAATCATGATCTGGTATATGGCAGGCTTAAACTAGCACAATACTAAGGAAGGGAATTAAAACTACATTTGTTTCATACAAGCAAAATTCATAATCAGTGCTTACTATGAAAATGCCAGGCTTCCACATAATTGCAAATTTATGTATTTATTTGTTTCAGCAAAGAAAATGACAGCCCTCCTCAAGGGTGTTAAAGAAGGTTAAAATCAATGTCAATAGGTGTAACTAATGCCAGTTAGTGAGCATATTTTCAGGGGTCATGGTTGTGTTACAAGCTGTTGTCATGAAGATTTTATGACATATCAGAAAATGCCTAACCATTAGCCAAACTAAGTAATTCCAGCTGTCTTCTTATCGTCAAAATTTCATGCCTGAGACGCCACGCTCTCTGTAGGTAGCTATTTATTTTGTTCGATAACCATTTTTTAGGACACACCCAAATATTCTCTTCTCTGGCAATTCATGCAGATAGTTACCACTGAATATTGGGTAACACTTTACATTACCTACTATCTTCATAATGCATTCATAGAAAATTGAGTGTACCTTCATAATGCATGTATAGAACATTGATAATGTTTTAATATGTCTAAATAAGAAACATTATATGATTATAATGTTTGTTATTAATGTTTATTAAAGCTATTAAGGTACATTATAGGATGTTAAGGTGTACTTGCATGCTGCTTATGAATGTTCTATGAACATATTCTGAATGCCTTATGAAGGTGCATTGATTGGTCTATGAATGCATAAAGAAGGTGACTTATGAAGGTGCAGTTTATGTAAAGCATTAGTCAATCTTGTTTTGGTTCCCTCTGTTTGGATTATAGTTTCAGGATCTGGGTTTACCACACAATGATAAACTGGCCAAACGAAATGGAAATTTTCAGCATTTGTTCTTACACACCAATACTTTTTACATAGAGCTTTCATAAATAAAATGGTATATCACAGATCGTTAAATTTTTGCCAGAAAAATATTGTAAAATTCCTCGTATGCATGGTATCGCATTCTTTGTGCCGTTCCATAGGTCCACTTGTTTTATAAGTATGTACAGTGTACAGTGACATTCAGTGAATTCCACTGGCAGCATTATCCAAAATATAGTAAGCAAATACATGTGGGGCCATGAGATGTGCTCATCAGACTGATTGTCAGTTCTGCCTCATCCACTTTTTTCATTATAAAAGCTTCTGCTAGTTATGCCATATTTGTTTATAACAAATCAATGAAAATGATACAATTGATGAGGACAGAGTTTTTTTTATTTTGCTGAAGGTCTTTCTGTGCGTATGTTGCACCACACTGTTGTCACACCTACAGGGAAATGGAGTGGGATCCAGTCCTAGCTTTCATTTTGTGTATAATTACATGATTTGCATGTGTCCTGCTTTGATCCATCGATCCAAGAACGTACTGGTTGGGTATATAGAGCCAGAATGTATGAGAGAGAGACCCCTGTCTCTACTGCTCCTTCCCAGAAGCAGTCTTTGATGATAACTAAGTGAGTATCTGCCTTAATTTTAGCTGTTTGTTTTATATTTAATTCAAATAAAAATTTAATCCATTTCAAACGTCTATTCCTTTGCAAATTTGCAAACTTAGAAAAGCTAGGGGGTATGTCATGAAGCTGGATTTCTTGCTTAGCCGGATAACTTGCGGTTAGATTTAAAGTAGTCTGAACTACATTTATGTGGACGAAGATATAGTCCATTTAGCCCAGACTACCTTAAATCCAACAAGAAATCCTGCTTCCTGAAATACCCCCCTGAGAGTAGAGCAGTCTGTTTTTGAATGATGGTCAACATTATTTCTTGACTTTTTCAACATTAAATGTTAAGTATGGATACCCCAACAATGGCTAAGCAGTTATGAAAGATGGGAGGATGGATGTCCACTACTGAATTGCACAAGACTATTACTGTTATTATACTCAAATTAGGAAGCTAGTTTGAAATCATCTGGAACATATTAACTGCCATCCTTTTCACCATTTGGGATTTAAGCATCCAGACTGCCAATCTATCCTATTAAGATCAAGAGGCAGTTTCATTTTTTTATGAAATTGAAAGGGGAAAAAACAGGTTGTTATCTACAGACATCAAACATACATTACGCCTTAATTGCCTAGGGAGACCTTTCAGTTTGGGCTTATAGAAACCAAATCAAGAATGTTCTGCAAATGCAACTGAAAATTTATATATGTAAATGTGCTCAAAGGAAGCACAGTTTAAAAAGGATGCCTTAATACCTTAAAGGCTTGCACTCTTAAAGCAAATCAAAATTAGGAAAACTGAATTATTTCAAAAGCGGTGGGCTGAATGTAAACTTGTTAGTCTTTCAATCCTTAGGCTAGGTACCTGTGTATGGAAGCAGCTGGAAAAATTAAGCAGGATGTTAGCATTTTAATCCCGGTAATAGTCTATGGAGAAGCTGCAATATGAACGCAGAATGTTAGCATTTTAATCCTGGTGACTCCCTATGGAGCAGCTGGAATAAGGATACAGGATGTTCGTATTTTAATCCTATGGCATGACCTGGGTATGACGTTAAACTGCATCCGGCCCTGCAAGCGGTCCTCCAACTTGTAGGGGAAAATTTGGGTGTTGGTGGCAGGATTGGCACTCCAAGGACCAAAAAAACCTTCATGGCAGCTCAGACCAAACAGGCACGACAACATTCTGCTCTGCTGCTCCCACAGGAAGGTTGCACACATCATGAAGGGGACTGGGGAAATCCCCAGAAGAGTGTAAACTGTCGGAGAGCTAGTAGGGTCAGGCATGTTGGTGATTGAAGCTGGTTTGGTGCTGAGGTGTCGTCCGCCGCATGGTAGCACTTGGGTCTTAGTTTGAGGCGACCCATCCCGGTTGGGGCATGGAACGTTTTGTCTCTCCAGCAAGATGAGGGTGCGTCGTAAACTCTGCATTTCAGCAGCAGCAGTCTCTGAGGTACGCAGTCTGGGGAGTGGCCGGATCTCTCTGCACTTTGCTCTGATGGCTGCCATACTAAGGGAGTAGCTGTTCCTGTGGCACACAACGAATGCTGTCTGATGCCGCTCCTTTAAACGAGTGTGTTATGAGACTCAGTCTAAGGCACTCTTTGGGTGCCTTGTCTGTTGTCTTAGTATATGCTCCAACCATGGTGAGTGATGTCATGTTGAAGGAGATATTTTACTCGCAACATCACTCAGTAGTTGATTGGTGCCCATGAGGTAATGCCCCCCTGGTCATAGGTGACTTCAATGTGACCACTGGCACTGACATGACTGGCTATGAGGATTATGTCGGTCCCCATGGGTCTGGCGACCAGGGTAAGAGTGGTTCCATGTTCCTTGACTTTGCAATAGTCTTGGTCCCAACGCCCTGAGTTGCATTGTTGGACTTAGTACTCCAATGCTGGTGGTGTGGCGAAGGAGATCGATCACATCCTTGTGGGCAGATGCTGGAGGCTCCTGTAGACCTGCAGGGTCTACAGAAGTATCCAGTTTGTGAATTCTGACCACAAACATGTTGTTGCTACTATGAAGATTCAGCTTAGTTTCTGTAGGCTAGTACCTACTAGGAGAATGAGGCTGCGCTTAGTCAGACTCCAAGATCAAGCTGTGTATGATGAGTTTGCATGCAGTTTGTGTGAGGAACTTACAGACTTGGGTGCGACTGCTAACTCTAATCTCATGCAGGAGGAATCTGTGAGCAGGTGACACACCATCTGTGGTCTAGTGACCCACGTCCTGCTAACAGAGGAATCAAAGCATTACGCACATCTGAATCTGTTCCTCGGAGACTTGCAGTCAGGGTGGGTGATGTAATAGTCCTTACGGATGACACTGCAGTTGTGACCCACTGGACTGGCTATTTTGAGCAGCTCTTTTAAGCTGATCATCCGGCTAGGATGTTGGACATCTCTGGGTCCACGGTTGTTGAGGCTGATCCTCCAATCAGCTGTGAACCACCGAATCTCACTGAAATTGCACGAGGGGTGAATCAACTGGGCGTAGGGAAGGTCCCAGGGATCTGTGGTATCCGGGGGGGACTTTTCCAGGCTAGTGGTAAGGCTGTCCCTGGCAATGCAGGGAATCATTGCTTCCATTTGAGAGACAGGCTTCATCTCATCAGACTGGAAAAGGAAAGGGAAGGGTGATCACCTAGATTGCGGCAACTACACTAGGATAACACTTTCTCACCTGCCAGCGACTCTAGCAGTTTGGTTTTATGCCTAAAAGTCTACCAGTGACCACATCCCGGCACTGAAGCTTCTCTTTGAACACAAATGTGAATATAGCCAGCCTTTTTCAATTTTTGTAAGCATTTGACTCAGTTGCTGGATGTCATGGCCGGCGTGTACACTGGTACTGTGAGTGCTGTACAGAATGGAAAGGGAATCTCCGCGCTCTTCCCAGTTGGTTCTGGGGTTCACCAGGCATGTGTTCTTGCTCTAACTCCATTCAGTGCTTGCATGGCCTGGGTGTTGGGCAGGGTGCTGGGTGGGACACCTGTTTGTGAAGAAAGATTTACTGATCTTGACTTTGCTGACATTGCTGTGAGGTAGAATAAGGAGGCAGGATGTCAGCATTTTAATCCTGGTGACTGCCTGTGGAGCACCTGGAACAAGGATACAGGATGTCACAGAGTAGCCCAGTAAAAAGGACATTAGTGCGGAGTCAGGTGCGTTCAGTGGCTTTAATGGGGATGAGGCAGCTTGTAGCAAATACACTCCAGGTCGAAACCAGACAGAGCCAAAAGCCAATTCAAGTACACAGGCAGAATCGTAGTTGAGATGCAGGCGACAGTCAGGTGATGTGCAGGGTCGATCGAGGGGGCTAGACCGGTATTGTGGTTGGAAGGCAAGTGATGGTCAAGCGATGATTGTCGGCAGTCAAAAGGGCAGGACAGAACTTGGGGCAGAAATAGGGTCAGACGACTTGTGAGGCACACAGAAATCAGGAACACTCGAACTCAAGGATAAACCATCTGGGTGCAAGATCAGACAAACTAAAATAGATTCCACTGATTACAACAACCTGGAATCAGCTGAGAGGGTGTAGTTCCCAAAAACCAGAAAATACCGGTGCAGACGAACGTAACGAGGGTTTACACTATGTTCAGGAGGGTAAGACCGGTCTGGTTTTCCCTGGAATAAAGATGCAGAATATTGAAATCTTAATATTGGTAACTGTCTTGGGAGCAACTGGAATAAGTATGCAGGATGTTAGCATTTTAATCATGGTGACTGTCTATGGAGCTGCTGGAATAAGGATGTAGAACGTTAGCATTTTAATCCTCAGGGCACATGTCTGTTTATTAAGCAGCTGGAAATAGGATCAAGAATGTTGCCATTTTAATCTTTAGGCCAGTTAGCTATCCATGGAGCAGCTGGAATAAAGATGGAAGATGTTGCCATTTTCATCTTTAGGCCAGGTAGCTATCCAGCTGGGATAAGGATGCAAGTTCTCCATTGTTGCTTTGCACAGAAGTCCCTTTTTTCCTGAATGGTCGGCAGATCTCGTTCGACATAAAACACTCAGCTTTGATCTCCATCTGCTTGAGTGTAGTAATGTCACACATGCTATGATTACTGATTTGCCATGAGACTGAAATGCAACTGGATTCTTAAAACCCCTTTCCACCACAGGAACTTTTTTCAGGGACTTTTTAAAAACTCAGAAACTTCTCTCACTTTTGCGTGACAAGAACTCAGACCGGCTATCGTTCCTGTGATTGCAGTTCCTGGACCTTTTTTTAGTTCCTACTCCAGGGTAGATACTTTTCATTTGACCAGAATGACAGATAAATTTTGATGACTGGTTGACCACAAGCACCAGAACAATGTTAACCCAATATCAAAATAAAGGTTATTATTTTTGCATCTGATGTACATTGAATGCAGAATACATTTTTTGCTTGTGTTTCCATGGCAAAAAATGCAGAACAATAACGAACAAAATAATTGAATTCTCCATTGCTTCGGGGTGGTGGTGTAGTTTTGTCGCTCATGAAATTACATGTGAAGTTTAACTTACAAAATTTTTGCATCTCCCATGCATATTTAACATAAAGGTCACAGTTCCTGTTGCATGCTGGGAAGCGGCACATGAAAGCACTTTTAGAGTGTCACACTTTTTGAGCTGGTGTGTGGGGTAAAATGACCAAAAACAGAAATTAAATTAACGTCTGACTTTTTCTGATTTTCAAAGAAGGAAATGCAAAACAACAAACGCATGAATAAAACTCACTGTGAGAAAAGCGAAATTCGGTTTAAGTTTTAGTAGGGTAGCGGTGTAATATAGCAATTTTTTAAAGCCGTGTTGCCCCTTTAAATAAACACTGAGTGGATAAATTGATACAAAATATGTTATATTGCCTCGTTATACAGACTCTTGAACTCAGGGTGTGGTTTACATTCAACAAAACTGAGATTTACAGATTGTGACATTTTGCAAAGACAGTTTCCCTGACTAATGGAATTTTGTGCCTTTATGCTACGTGTTTAGTGGGTAATTATGGGATGAATGTAACACTTTTGCTTGGATTGCTGATCTAATTGCCATGAACTCTGCTTTGACCTTTAAGTGAAGCTTGATGAGGAATCAATATTGGTTTCAGATCCACAACCCCCATAAAACCTCCATCAGAAAAAGCTGAAATATTGCGGTAGCCTGGCTTTTTGACAGCAGTGCAGGGGGGTGCCATTTCAAGTGTCTGTTTGCCATATGGTTTGAACCCCCCTCGTTCTGAAATACATAAGAATTTTAACTAGAATTTGAAACATTTGAATAAGGGAAACATTTTCAGTGTATGATTTCATGATTTATATTTCTTTTTTTTTTTAAATTACACAGCAGTTTAATTGACAAAATGGGAGTATCATTTCTCAGCATGAACATTTAACGTGACCTCTCTCCTGTCCCTTCCGAGAATGATTCTATATTTATCATATTAATGGCATACCAATGTGTCTTCCTGGCTACTCTTACATATCTTTGTGACAAACAAGTTTGCAGTAAAATTCTCCTAAATATATAAATATATATATTTAAGGGTGGTGGGAAAGAAGGACCCAAGTATATGTAAAGAATTTTCCCTCAATTTCTGCTTAGAAAAGATTTTTTATTATACATGCTCATATTGTTTATATTATTTTCAACACAATTAGTTTGGGGAGTGCAAAATAATATAACACTTCATGTATAAATTTCTCTTCATTCGCATCTTGGAAAGAATGCTCATTGAAAAGTAACATGGATGGACCTGTGTACTTTAAGCTTGCTACTGAATTACTCCCATGACCTCCTGTCTAACTTCAGGCCCGTGTATTTATGGCCTATCATCAGGGGTCTTGTTGATTTCATTGAGGTCAGCAAACTACATGACGCCACCTGTCACTTCACCGCATTAGGTTTTTCGATTGTGGAGATTGGCGGGAATTTCCTCGTAAAGGCTGCCCAGTGAAGGGAAGTAAAGTATATCACAAAAGGGTTAGCGGATTAATCACCCGTCACATTTAGCGTGAGTTATGTTTCCGTGGCAGTACATCTGAATTCTATTAGAATGTTTTGGAAATTATTTAGTATACTCTATTAAAATTCAGCACCAACATGCACACTATATTCCAAACATCCTAGCATCAAATAAAAAATTATATTAAAGACAGAACCATAACTTCAGTTTAGATGTATAGAAATTGTTTACTTTATTGATTGACTTTAATAAACATATTTTTAATAATTAGGAAAATAAATGTTCCTTTGCAGAAATTACTGTAACTTAAAATAATGAACCTTTACTTTTCAATAAGAATATTGTGTGTGTGTAATTATTTATCTGCATTACACTAAACACACAAAAACACAGTTAGATGTGCTTTCTGTATGTAGTCTGGATAATCTGAGCACATGAACACACAGGGGTCAAGATAATAATAGAGACAACTGGCATGTAACATTCGTTTTATGAATCTGGAGTCCGCTAACAATACATGAATATTATTACCATGGTTCAGCTTTAAGTAGCAATTTAATATAAAACTATTTACCTGCAAAGGTATTTGGCTTAAAATGTATTTATATATAATTTTTTCAAAGCAAAGTTTTATTCAGGTCTGCCAGAGCAATTTAATCAAACTATGAATATTTATTCCATCTTCAAAGTGGAGAATGAAAGAGCATGCGAGACTGACAGAATTCTTTTGGCTCCAGAAGAAGGTTCTAGATACCATACAGCTGACCATTAATCCTAAAACAGATTTCCTACTCGTGAGATATTTAAAGAGCATGCTGCAGAAGGTTAATGGCTGCCGGGTTTGTCAGGGGATCCACGTCACGGCCTTGTGGCAAGAGCTGGGGGCGATACACTCAGGAGCAAATCTGGGGTGGGATTAATTTTGTCCGAGCTGGTCCAGCGTGTCATACAGGGTCCGGCCGGGTGATCTTATTCGAGGGACAGTGGGAGACATCACACAGTACAGCACTGCTGAGATTTAAGAAAGATACACCACTCTGAGCACTATGGGTATTTCTCTTTTACTGGACTCCACCTCTTAGGGAAATCTTTAGCTAATTTTATTCCTTTCTGTCAGTGATGTTTTTTTTTTTTTTAAATCGGCTACGCGTTTACCATCTTAAAGAGAATAATATGATGTATTAATATTGCCTTGTTTTGATATTATTATGGAATACCTACATGTTTAATGTTGATTAGTGTTTTACATTTGTATATTAATTATTCATTTTGTTTTGTAAAGATCATAATGAACTTAAATTTGATACATTGTTGTCTGTTTGATATGGCGTCTAATTCAAAAATACTGCAGAGATACAAAGTGTTGCAGAACCATGTTACCCTTCTCTGCATTCTAAAATATGCATTTTGGCAATGTGAGAGAATGGAAATAAACTGTCTAATTCTATTTTTATTTATTTATATACCTCTTAACATTCTAGAAGATATTAAAAGAGCAAGTTTGTTTCTAATCTATTTTTTCAGTTTATGATGAGAAAATTATTGCATGATGAGGAAAAATGCATATTAATTCAGCATATTGAAAGACTTCTGTGGTTATTTAATCTAATTATTTAACGGTGCATTGAAAACTATTTAGATGTAAAATTCCCCTTTGGGTATTTTTCTCATGTTTGAATTTCTTCCATATACTTGGGATTTGCCCCTGAACTTTGAAAGCTGACTTTCGTGTTACAAATTAGTGTCCAGTAATGAATTATGATCAGTGAGATTTGAAGTGTATTTATTCAATGGTACACATGGTAAAAATCTAAAGTAATAACACAACATACCATCCAAATGTTTCCATATATGCAAAAAAAGTAATTCCTCTAGCAATTACTTTATTTGAGTTGCTCATACTTATGGAGTCTACCATGATTGATTTAAACATTTTTATGATATTTCCTTAGCTATTTTTTGTATTTTCATTTTTTCCTCTTTGTTACATTGTTTATATTTACTTTTTATAAATGATACAGATGCAACCAGCTAACTAGAATTTGGCTTATTTACCCTCAAAATAAAAATCATGAATAAAATTCCTGACTGATATCATCGGGCTGAATGTTTTTGTTATCTCTGCCATGTTTTAGCTGATGGCCTTCCTGAAAATGCTGGACTGTGCTGTATGTATCAGCCTGTAGCCTGGACATGGTGGTCTTAATTATTATACCATCAAGAGAAGCAATGCATTTGGCATTCTTATGGGAATCCCCCAAAGTTTAATTTATGTATTTTAAACCTGCTTCTTTGGTTGAAATGGATTTGGTGGAAGGGTTCGGGACTGGGAATGTTATCGCATCCTCATCATGCCACTGGGAGAAGCTGGCAGCTGCAAATGCCTATCTACAAGGAACGAAACATATGAATTTAACTTCATAAGCTTATCTTTTCTTTGATATGTAGAAAAACCCAAGGTTTATTTCCACATTAATCCCCCTGCTATTACGTCCTTCCTTTGATGCACAGAGGTAGCTTTAAACTGGAATCTTCCAGGTATAAAACTGCACGTATAACACAGTGCCAAGGCTTAGAGTAGTTATTTTCTGCACAGGCCCTAGGAATGATTATTTTTGTACTTTATTATTATTTTTTTATATTTAATGAAAGGGTGCCATGAATGCATTGAAATAGTTCTGGCTCACCAGAGTCATGTAGCCTGATACTGAATTTCCCCGCCTTTGTGCGATCTTAATTGTCTGTCATTTCTGTCCGCAGATCCGTCTATGAGCTCTCCAAATATAAAACTACGGAAACTTGAAAGGCGGAGCTCGGCCCTCACTTTCATCGAGGGATCGCTTTCCTGCCTCGCCGTGGTCACCCCAGTCTTGTGTTACGTGCCTCATAAAAGTAGCTCTTGTTTCACCGTCGATCTCCTCCGTCTGGGTACCGGGTTAATCTGTCAAGCCAAGCTCCCAGGCAAATTCTTCGGCAGTGTAATAGAAACTGTTACAAACTCAGTCTGTTTTTTTTCCTCTGCTTTCCCATTTTCTTCCATTTTTTTCCCCCATTTTTTAAGAAGGACCTGCAAGGGCCTCTAATGTTGTTGACAGTTGGACAGCGCTTGATGCCTAGATGAATTGTATTGCCTCTGTCAATTTTTTACTACTGTGGTGACCTCCCCGTGTCCTCTCCGTCGGCCCCCCTCCCCCCTCTATGTACTGAACTCATCTTTTTTCCCTCTACCGCAAAAAAAAACCCTTTCCTTTGTTATTCATCGGAAATCGCAAAACACACAGCTTGTTGGTGGAAAAAAGTAAAGTTTTTTTTTTATAAAAACTTTGACAGATAACGACGGCCTTGGAGAAATAGGTCAATGCAGACTAGAAGTGGAGAGTCAGTGTGGCTCAAATCTGCACAGTGTACATTCGATTATGGGAGAGGCTGCCTCAAATAGAACCTGTGTACCGTCCTTCAAGCTTTCCCCGTGACGTTCGTTTGATCCCATCCGGGCTTTGAACTCGCAAGTCGAGCCTGCCTGCCTGCCTTGCCCTCATCTTAAAGTCACATCTATACATAAACATGCAAACCCATTCAAAGGCATTTTGTGACTTGTTCTGTCACATGGTAAACTTGAAATGCATCCTATTGGTTCAGCTCTTTAATTTAAATGTGTCAGGTGGATGCAAAATCTAATTAAATGTAATGTATTATAAGTCACAATATTCCTTATAGATGTGTGTGTATGTA
>JAODJW010000135.1:4608041-4632814 GCA_026777045.1 Hyperopisus bebe | reverse complement strand
TGTATGTATGTATATATATATATATATATATATATATATATATATATATATATATATATATACACACACACATACACACACACACACAAACACACACAAACACAGAAATACATTAATTTAAATTTTATTTGAAAGGATGGATGGATGGTGAATAATATATGATAAATATCACAAATCATATTGACGTCATACTTATGCATTGGCCAGTCTCATAGCTTTAGTAAAACATTTCAGATCTGCAAATGTAAATAGCCATTCCACTTATCCGGTAGGTCACAGTGCGCCTACGGTTCACAAGTACAGTTCACAGGGAACGAGGGAATCACCCTAGAAGGGATGGTTCTGTAATAGTAACTCTGCTGTGCTAAAAATGAAAGGAAAAGATTTTCAACTAAAATGTCAATATATTTACAAAGAAACCCATAGGAATTGTAATGTGGATGGAGAAAAAAATCCCAAGATTCCATTTAAGAATCGTATGAAAAATATTCTTTTCTTGGAATCTTACTTTTGTTATGGTCGCCAAGTTAGCTACCTAGGTCTAGTGACGCTGACGGCCCTCGAATCCTCATTATTATTAAAGCTACCCTTCGGTGGTCAGACTTTCTGAGACATTCAGTCATGGTATAAGCAGATTTCCTCTGAATGTGTAGGCAAATATCTTCTTTAAAGAAGCTATATCAATCAGAATGTTGATTAGCTGAGCGGCTGACAGCCATGGCTGTGTGGAAATAGCTCCCCCCCCCTGCCCCCATCCTCTGCAGTTGGTGTTGTAGTTTTCTGGCACCATCAAACTGCACACTCTTCCGTTTCTTATATGGTAACATAATGTGACATAACACCATCCACCATTTGAGGATGGAGTGGATTTCTCTGCAGATGCATATAATAAAATTACTGAAATCTTTTAATGGAAGTTTAATGTATTATACTGTATTGTTATTATTTATTATTATACAGCATTTCCTATTTTACCTTTAAAGGAATTGCAATGATACAGGGCTACTGACTGTTTTGATGATTTTTTTATTTGCTTATTTATACAGTGCACCATCGATATTATGTGTTTAAGGGTGAAGGGTCCATGAAATTCTTCAAATGTGTGATGAATTACCTTTTTTTGAGGGAGGGGAGCGATTCAAAAATTATACTATTTTCAGTTAGCTATTTAATATTTATATTTTAGCTTTTTCTACGTAAAAACACATATTCCTCTGTAATTTTGTTATTAGTAGATCGTTCTGCATGTCTTGGGAAGTTAACAATGTTATAAGTGCATATTCCTTTGTATATACAAGCTTTGTCTTAAGAACTAAGTTACATGACAGGTCCTGTCAGGTGACTGTCCACTTGTCAGGTGACTGTCCACTAACCAGGTCCTGTCAGGTGACTGTCCACTTGTCAGGTGACTGTCCACTAACCAGGTCCGGTCAGGTGACTGTCCACACATCAGGTCCTGTCAGGTGACTGTCCACTTGTCAGGTGACTGTCCACTAACCAGGTCCTGTCAGGTGACTGTACACTAACCAGGTCCTGTCAGGTGACTGTCCACTCACCAGATCCTGTCAGGTGACTGTCCACTTGTCAGGTGACTGTCCATTCACCAGGTCCTGTCAGGTAACTGTCCACTTGTCAGGTGACTGTCCACAAACCAGGTCCTGTCAGGTGACTGTCCACTCACCAGGTCCTGTCAGGTGACTGTCCACTTGTCAGGTGACTGTCCACAAACCAGGTCCTGTCAGGTGACTGTCCGCTTGTCAGGTGACTGTCCACTAACCAGGTCCTGTCAGGTCACTGTCCATTAACCAGGTCCTGTCAGGTGACTGTCCACTCACCAGGTTCTGTCAGGTGACTGTCCACTTGATAGGTAACTGTCCACTCACCAGGTCCTGTCAGGTGACTGCCCACAAACCAGGTTCTGTCAGGTGACTGTCCACTTGTCAGGTGACTGTCCACTCAGCAATGACCTGGTGGTCTGTGATTCTGCAGCTGGGTGATACAGAGAGAGCCACACACAACCCGCTTTGTTGCAGAAGCATGCTTCACATCACCATTGTAACTTATAGTCAGAAATGCCTGGTCTTATTCAAGTTCTGCTTGAGTCCAGTTTCAATTCTATGATTTGAGCATTTAACACTATTAGAAAGAATATATGTGAATAAAGCAGAAGTAAAGTTCTTCAAGCTGGTAGCAGAGGGGGGCTATGTGGCTATCGGTGACCTTCAGGCAAAAGCATACATACATCATTCATGGTATAAAGGTCAAAATGCATGAGAATTTCTCACCATAACAGCACTAGTTCACAGTAAATAAGTATGCGTGTGTGCTGTTATGACAAGAAATTGCTTTATGTTGCAAATGCGTACTTGTGTATAAGTTATAGCAATCCCAACTCATAGAATTATGTCAACATTGTTTGAATAACGTTATACAAGGTAACCTTATAGAAGCATTTATACATTGTTTGAATAATGTTATACAGGGTAACCTTATAGAAGCATGTATACATTGTTTGAATAACCTTATAGAAGCACACTAACCTTATAGAAGCAAGTAAAAGCTGTCTGAATGACCTTATAGAAGATAACCTTATACAAGCATGTCAGTATTGCTTGAATAATCTTATAGTAACTAACCTTATAGAGGCAAGTAAGATTTGTTCAAATAACCTTATAGATGCATGTTAGCATTGTTTGAATAACCATATACTGTAGATGGTACATGTTACTGTTACTGGTAACACATCTTCCACATGAAAAGAGGGCGGTCCTAAGCTTGCATTCCATCCCAGACGATGTTTCACCAGAACACAGGTCTTCACATAAGCGGCCGTACAACAGAGTGAGACATGCTATGTCAGAAACTTTTTTATTTTTTTGCTAAGACTTTTCACATTTTAAAAAGTTAATGTTAATTTTATTCACCTTGGTATCAGAATGAGTGCTGGGCAAAATGGGGTTATATTACAATGAAAAGTAAACGTCAATAAACCCAAACATTTATCGGTTCAAATTCTGAAACACTATCTAATACAGGGAGACAGTATCCCAGGCTGCATAGGGCTCAGGTCAGGGGACGTCCTGCTTGCAAGGCTATTGGTTGGCCTTAATTTCAATGCGCTGTATTTATAGGATATCAGGTTTATATATAAAAGTGGCATGTCGAATTAATGATCAGAGGGTGACGTTTTAAGAAGCGGCATCATTCCCTTCTGCATAAGGGACGGCATCATTTCAAACACATGTGACGCTTCATGCCTCACTCAGGTTCATGACTTGTATCTTTAAGTAAATGAAGACCTTCTGAGTCCACAGAATGACCCATAATATTCATTAATTCTGAAAGCATGTTGCTAAAGGATAATCTCTGCTAACATTCCAGTGACATTATTAGTCAGCATTGTTTATTTTTTCTGAGGTAAGATAAACCAGAACGCGCTCGATCCAAGGTTCCTAAGGTTCACCATAACTACATTTGTGGCTTGTTTGACTTTCCTTTATGTAAAATAGTTCAATAGCAGATGGGGACCATCAAATAGATTTTAAATCTCACAATCGCAGTGTGCATCATACATTACCTTCCTGCAGACCTACGTCCACAGAAAAAAAAAAAAATTGAACCGTGCATACTGCCCATCCCAATAATTTTATTTTTAGTGAGATGAATTATGGAATAGTAACAAAATATGCAAGCTAACTGCTTAATAAGAATCACCGTTCTGTATTTTTAAATATTGTTTATATGTATATATGCCTAGGACAGTCTCTTTTGAAAATTTTACTATCTTGGACGGCATTTCATTGCTTGGTATTTTTTGCCGAAATATTTTGATTGTGTACTCATGTAATTAAGGATATTTTCACATGTATATGTATTATCACTCACAACCTTCTTCAGTGTAAAGTGGTACGGTTTTCCTAAGATTACGACTTTTTGTTATATTTTCTCCAAACACACGTTGACTGTAGTGACTGCAGTGACATCTTCATTCTTGTAAAAAAAAAAAAATGCTACATTCTGGAATCGTTAAATATGCTATTCCAGCATTTGGATTTAGACTTAGAGAGCAAATTGCCAGTGTGGAGGCTTCAGTGTCAGATCACACGCATGTGATTTTCTGCTGTTTTTCACCCAGACCGCACGTGGTCCATTGGGCTGTGTTCATGCTTCCAATTAACTTGTTGTGATGCTATCTCTGACTCGGTGCAGCCCGGACTCTCACTGCCACATCCTCTATAATGTTCTGCAGATGAACTATAAAAACATGACAGTGTAGCATCTTCCAAATAGGAACCATTCAGGAAGGCCGCTGTTGCATTTATATCCTATAGTAATGCCACATACTTTCGCACTCATTGTGTGTCAGCGATGTTAGGCGTACATTTTACAATAAGCCAGAGGTTCCTACGGAGGACTTAAATGTCTAATTCAGTTGGTCCATCCTAATTAAATTCTTAGCCCTGTTGGTATAAAAAGGATTTGCTTGTTATCAGTTTTCCACACAACTATAATATCTGTGGATCTAGACACTAGAATTTGTGAATTTAGAACTCAGATCTTCTTCGCTTATGCGGGGATATGTATGGTGTTTTGCAGGACTTTTGAAATTTTCCCTCATTAAATGAAGTCAGCATGATATATGAAATTCCAATGCAATGACTGAGTATTGCTGGAGTGCATAGTAACTATTTGCATGTATGCCCGTTTGTGGGGAAACACCCCCTGGGCCTTTTCTGAGTTGAAAGGTTTAGCGAAAAACATCAGCCATTCACAGCTGAATCAAGGGTGAAGTCTGGATAAAAACAGAGATAAAACTTAAAAGTTGTTTAAAATTTCAAGAGGAACTGCACACTCTGCATTTAATCAAAATCAGACTGTTGGCTTTTTGATGCTGGCTTTATTAATAAATATATTATATGTGTGTGTGCACATGTGTATGACTGCATATGGGTACTATGGCATCCAGGCAAGGCTTGGTGAATATGCCTCCGTCAGTCCATCCATCCATCCATCCATCCAACTTCTTTTTCTAGCCAGGGTCATGGAGGATATGCCTGAATATAAATTAAGATGTGAATTTCCTCATGGCTCTCTTCTGCACGGTTTACACAGCAACGGTGTTTCACCTGAGTTTTTATCTGGTCACATTCATCTCCCCTGAAAACTATCAAGGGTGTGAGAAATAAGTGCTCCAATGGACAGCTGAAAAACTTATAGAGCAGCTTAGTGAAAATTAACAATGTGCTCCAGACTTAAAGGAATATTACGGTACGGGTTGATCTTCAGAGGGGGCCACTTGCGTTTAAAGTAGGTCAGGGTCTATGCTGTCTATAGCTGCAAAAAACGGCTGCATTTAAAGCTTCCCAGGGGCACCAAAAGATTACTCTAAACTATAGCACTAGTTGGGTAACAGAAGAGCGGGGGGGAGGAAACTAACGCCAAATAACAAGCTTGTGACAATTCTTCCAGCGACTTCACGGAGGGGAGTGTTACTCTGGAATGTCTAAGGCGAGACCTTTCCCCTCTGCTATGTTATTCTAACAAACAATGTCACCGAGATGCCATCCTACCTCACAGCGATTTGCATGGTTGTCACCGTGGTGAAAGCGAGTTTAAAGGTGCATCCTTTATGTGCCAAAGAAAGGATTAAAGCCTTTTCCACAAAGAGGCTTTGATTTCTTGCAAATATATATAAGACGTTTGGCTGAAAACGCAGGCTAAATCTATGGCTATGGGCTTATAATGATCTTTCCTTTGAAAGTGAATGCATCAAGAAACTTTCACAAGAGTTACTTATTGTGCAGGTGGGGAAACAAATTGTATTTCTTCTCATTATTATCATAATTGCTGAATTTATTACTGGAAGAATTGTCCATTATGAAGAGTTAATTCACTGTGATCAGACAATTCAATTGCATTATTATTGTTGTCTTTTGCTTAAGATTTCAGTAATGTTTTTGTTAACATTATATATCCTTGAAAGACTTTAAATTGCCAGTAAGCGCTAGTCGTTTCGACACGCAAACCACTATATATAACAAGCATTAATGGTGTATGTGATAGCAACATCCACGCAACATAAGACAACACAAGACTGTATGGCCACTATGAGCATATGTTGCTGTAAGTCACTTTCGTTGCGAAATATAGAGGTTTCCAAAATTTGCAGGGTACATAATGATCAAGGCAAACGCACTGTGTACAACACCACGAAAAGTACTTGTAGGAGGCATTAAACTGAGACTGCATGCGAGAGATGTGTTTCGAGGCCTTTGATCAGTTCCTCCGCGCAGAAACACAGCTTACATAAAATAATGGTTATGTTGCCTTTAGTATGTGTGGGGTACCTCCCACACTTCTGCCCCGCCGCACATCTGTTCCTGAAACTGTTTCTGTTGATGTTTCAGCTGAATGTCGGCACCTATGAAAATTTGGCTCTCCACTATCTTAATCAAAGGAGAAATGTTTAGCTGTTCGCTGCACCCCCAGGTTTCCTTTGAAATCTGTCGGGAATGGTGGGGGGTGGGGGTGGAGGTCTTTAGAGATGATTTGTTTGGTGTAATTCCTAATATTAATAATTTGTAATTTGACAGTAATGTGATTGAACTCTGAAGGACTCGCAGATTAAGGCGTCACATAATTTCCCTGAGGCGGTCCCTCTGTTTGCTGACGGCCTCAAGGCCCAGGTCATGTGACTGACAGCCGGCTCTCCTGTAAACGAAAGTCTTGCTAAGAACCCATGTGGCGGCAGCTTTCTCATTTTGGCAATAATCTATCAAACCTTTTTATTGCATTCTTATTCTGTCTGCGCAGCAGATGCATCGCATTTATGATTTTTTGGCTTGGGGGGGTTAGATATACTTTGGCTTCATTAGCCTGTGTGCCTTTGACCGGTGACCTTCCTGAAATTTGCCAAGACTAGATTTTCAGGCCTTTTAAATTTCCCCTCTTCCAGACTCATTGAAGGACATTTCCCGGTGTACCTCTGGTTAATCTGACTATGTTTAACAATAGATACATATCACAGAATACATGACACAGAATGACGATTTTCGTGACAATGATGCATTAAAGCACGCCATGCTTCCAGCTCCGTCACCTGAGCTGCACTGTGGACTCCAGTTCCCTCCAACATGGATGGATGCATTTACAAACATGTACATGGGTGGAAGTATCATGTGGATATAGTCAGTGATTACCGTGCATTAACTCCCATCGCTGGCCTGCATACAGAGTAGCTATCTCAAAAAGGTACCCCCCCAGTCCTTGGCCGAGTCACAGGAAATGTGTAATCATTTACTGACAACTCCTGATTATCAGTATAATACATGCATGCCATATCCGGTTGCATTACATTTAATTATAATACATTTTCATTTGGGGGCAATACGGCAGGCTCATACTTGCAATGATGGGGATAAAGGTTAACTTCTGTGTGTATGTGTGTGTCTGTATGTCTGTGTATATCTGTGTTTCTGTGTGGATTATGATTATATTACATTGTGAGGACCAAATGTTCCCCACAGAGTGATAAAAACCTGTTATTTTGACATAGCGGGGAACATTTTTTTATTTATGGTTAAGAGTTCTCCCCATAGAAATGAATGGAGAGTCCCCACAAAGAATTGCATTAAGAATTACATTAACTTGTGTGTGTGTGTGTGTGTGTGTGTGTGTGCGCGCGCGCGTGTGTGTCACATGAGTTTCCCTAAGTTACTCCAGTTTCCTCCCATTGACCAAAGACATACAGTCAGGTTCATTAGCATCTTTAAATCACCCATAGACAGTAATCATGTGTGTGTGTGTGTGTGTGTGTGTGTGTGTGTATGTGCCCAGTGATGTGGTGTCCGCACCAGGTCGCACCGCAGCCTCGTGCCCTTGCTGCCTGGCATAGCCTGCAGGGCATCACAGGGCATCACTAGCGGGGCATCACATTACCCTGATCAGGAAAAGTGCTTATAAGATGGATTAATGGACATTCATAATAAGGAATTTGGCATTTTCAAAAATGTGCTACTGTTCTTCATGTTATTGCTGTAGTTTCTTTTGGCTATTAAACAATACACAATATAAATGCATTGATTATCATGTTTATTTATTAATCTGCACTATTTATGATTAGAAAAGAACTGGGCAGATGGAGATATTCCTTAATGATGAACGAAGAACAAAAACAAGCTCTCTGCATAAAATAAACTAACCTTGTCTTTACATCCTTCTTTAGCAATTAGCCATCAAGGTAGTCTCCTTACAGCAGAATTGTTTCTCTGATTTTTTTAAAAATCCAAATAGTCAGCTAGCTACAGGTCAGGTTATTTATTTTGCTGTGACTACTAAAATAGTAATTGTAGGCTAAGATTAACATTTAAAAAAAATATATTTTAAAAATTACTATCTAGACTTTTCCCCCCAGACTTCAAGTAGGTCTAGTTCAGGGCTGAGCATTCTGATCCGCAAAGGGACGGTGCATACGTGGCTTTTGGGGTAACCTTTAAGTCAGCTGTTCAAACCCAGGTGCGAGGACTCTTCAGCCAATCAGTCCTCTAATTAGTAATCTAATTTAGGAGTTGCAGCAAAACCCCGCATACCCAATGTCCCTTTCTGGATAAGATTGGCCACCCCTGATCTAGTTACAAGTTGCATGATGCACTGTATATATTTAAGAAAGAGAATTATTTCAATATTGAGTCAATTCACTGTGCCATACTGTCACTAAGGTATTTGCTTTGTTATGAAAAGAGAGCCCTTTTAATTTGTAGGTGAAGAAATTAATCTCGAAATACTAAAACTGCGAACTAAACTAAATCTATTTCAGGCACATAAATATTGTCACTGACGATTGTTCCTTCTGCGAACTTGCGAGGAACTTGAACTTGTTCTACTTCCTGTTACGATCAGCATCTACCCTCCGACCACTGACAAGACGTTTAGTTAGCGTAAGATTTAATTTACAAGAATTGTGAAAATGTCTGTAATGCTAACAGAAGCCTTGATGTTATTTTTTGCAGTTAATGCAATTAATATGAGAAAAATGGAGAGCAGAGAGACCAGAGAAAAGTAATGGAGTATCATTTACAAACTGATGCTTCTCTTTGGTTGTGTTCAGACAAACTGATGTTTTGTGGCAGTCATCTAAAAATATTTGATGAAGGCTTCCATAGGACTGCAAGTGAACTTTTTGACTAGTGATATTTCTCATTCCTATTTCTCTAAGTGGAGTCTGTCAAAAATCTAGTATATTCCTAATGTAAATAGTATAGGGGGTCAATGTGTGCTGTGTTTATCAAACAGTGTCTGGGTTACACTGTGTCAGAAGCAGACTCTGACAGACCAAGAGTTGCAAACAGGGACTGCTGTAAAAATAAATGCTGAAAATGTGACAGAAGTTAGCCATTTATGGTTTAAATAAAATGTTGCTGAAAAGGTTTGTGTATTTATTCTGTGTTTTTTCATAGACTGTTAATAATAATGTCTGAACAATGATCAAACAAGTCAAGACGGTACTTTAATGTGTGTTTAAAGCTTACCATTGCCTGGTGGTGTATTCAGGAAAGGCCTAATTAATTCTGAAGCTGATATGATGGTAATAAATTAAACATCAATGTATACGTACCGTTCTTTGAAGGTTTGGATATAAACATTACTTATGCTGACACTTTGGGTTTCTTTTGTAAATATATATAAAAGGCATACATAGTACAAACAGGATATACACAGTTATTATTTTAAATAACATTATGAACTTCGTAATTGCTAAAGCAGAGCGAACGACATAAACATGTAACAGATTATGGATTTCTGTGGACGGATGGACATTTCACAGAAATCATTTTGGTTGTGGCTTTTGAAAATAAACACGCCTCCTTATTCTTGATAGCGGGAAAGCGTTACAATGTCTGACAGAGTTCTTAAGGTCAGTTCTACACTAGCACATATGATTCATTTAAATATTCATTCAGTTCATATATTTATATTTTTGTTTCCATTCATTTTATTCCTTTTTAAATCAAAATCGTTTGTGTATCAGAGCAGTGATTCTTAACTGGATTAGCATCAGAACTCACATTACGTATTATGTACGTTTCACTAATCAGAGAAGGAGGCCCTGATAATTTCTTTTTTTGTTAACCACCCACTCCATGACGCATTAAAGATGATCCTGCAATCCACCAGTTTAGAAACACTGTATTGGAGAACCTCAGTGTCAGTTGTCTAATTGAATAGGAAAAAGCTGAAGAGATGCGAACACATCTGGCATAGCTAACTACGATGACGGGGGAAGTAAATAAATAAAATAAAAACAAATAAAAAGTATTAAAAACTATATCACGATTAGTTGAAATATTTTCATAAATAGGAATGAAACCAGTGCGCAAGTATGTCCCAACTAGCCAAACTCATGCCCATAGATAATTATATAATGCTGCTAGTTCGGTAGTTAGTATACTCCTCTGAGTATGGAATGCTCTTGAGGCTTTTTCAAAAATCTATGTTTACAGCTGTTCTGGATGGGATGTATGAGATACGCGGGGGGACAGAGACACACGCCCGTCTCTGTTCCTCAGACTGTGGTTAGCTGCTTCTCATCTGGGCGCCTTATGCAAACCCCAAGTGGGCCTGTTTGCTTATTTCCCCACTCTGCATTTTAGGTACTCTAAATCCGGCGACTCCAGCTAGACGTGTCGCCCGCTGGAATTCTGCTGTTTTATGCGCATCCGTGCTAAGCGAGCATTGGATGGGATGCGCCCTGCTGCAAATCAGTCCCGTTTGTCACTTGAGAAGGACGTGCTGAGAGTCCTGGGCCCATCCGTGGATTTTAACTCGCCCGCCGCCACTCCCCACGTTGTGTCCTATGGTGTTAAGCACCGTCCCTGAAACGAGATAAACGGATGGCTAAGATCGATTCGCAAAAAAAAGCTAACGCAACGTGGTGGGAGCGTACTCTGAAATGAGATAAACGGAAGGCTAAGATCAATTTACCAAAAAGCTAATGCGACGTGGTAAAAGCGCACCCTGAAATGAGATAATTGGAAGCTGAGATCAATTTGTGGAATGCTAACGTAACATTGGTGGATACTCTGAAATACTGTTACGTCAATTAAGGTTTAGTATAAAATGATTTCATTACGAACTACTGTGATAAGCTTCCAGACAAAATAATAATCATAGATGCATTTAAAAAATTACCATCACATCGTTAAACTGTAGCCGTCGTACAAGAATCACACAATCCTTAATACTTTTTGACATGTTTCGACGTCTTTCAGGAGGGTTTAATGACAGATTTACGCCAGTACATTCTGGAGCGTGCACACACATGCTTATTGAATGTTGACATGCTGAAATATCCTGAAGTGCCCCTGCAGGAGTAGTAAACATTAGTTGCTTTTGAGCTCCTAGACAACAAACATCTCCAGAAGCAAACAGGATGGCTAAATAACATCTCTGCCTTTTCTGAGGATTTCTGTTTGATTTGTACTTGGATCCGTTGGAGCCAGACTGCCGGAGTGCTTACCGGGAGCAGCGGCTGGGGGTGTCTATGAGATTTCAGAAGGTGTGTGCATGTGTTTTTTTTTCTGGGGGACATCCAAAACGTTTGTAATTCTACGCTAGCCGGTGTTCCCATTGATAGTTTATCAGAGCGGGCCTTTATTTTCTTTGCAAAGTCAGAGAGGTCAGCGGCGGCATGAGTGCCGAGGGCTGGGGTGTTGGGTAAACGTTTGGTTTCCCCCGCTGCCGCCGCCCGTGCCGGGATTATGAAGGGCAGGTATACGCCACTTCAGAGCCTGCCAATTAACACCCTCCTCTGCGACAGCCTCCACTCAGGAAGCCCCACACGGCCTCACCCCGCGGAGTTAGCTATACGCGTCCAAGCGTTTTATCCAGGAACTGGGCTCCGCACAGCTGTTTAACTGGCAGCTTTTTAACCAGCGTCGACAGGCCCGGGAGTCCATAAAGATTTACTCAGCGGTGTTTCCTGAGGAGAACTGGAGAGCCGGCAATCGATGTGCCAAAGCTCACACAGGGACAGCAGATAGCGGCTTCCCGACCCGCGATCCCTCTTTTTTTTTGTGTGAAGAACTACCGATTGCAATGGTGGGCCCCGCAAACAACGGGCCGGGGCGGCCTGCTGGGTACTTGGAAGTTGGGATAACTTCATCGTCCAATCCGGCGCTCCCCCGCCTGCCACATACCAACTGCTGGCATTTCAACAGCTTTGATACATATTTTAAAGGCTGTGGCGCATCAGAACTGTACTAATCTCAGTTAAAAGGCAAAGCACTGTACACAGATTTCAGTGCTGTGGCCCTACTGACTCCTGGCGCAAATAACTGGAAGGAAAGGACACACAAGCTGTGTGCGGATTGACATGCTCATTAAACTTTAAACATATCGAGAACATGTGTGTGTGTGTGTGTGTGTAGGTTGTTAGTGGTAGATGGTCTTTTTACATTTCAGTCACAGTTATTGTTTATCTATAAAAATTCAGGAAAATGAAAGGGTATGTAGCTTATAATTATTAAATCATCGTTAAATCTAAATTCTTAATACTAATAATAGGAATTAGATGTGTTTGTGTGTGCATGTGTGTGCATGTGTATGTGTGTGTACTATGAATTATGGTAAAATTGTAGACTGGTATCTAGATGGACTGGTCATAAATTATATTTATGAAAAATAGCATGGACACAAAGACATAATGGGAGGCTTATTATATTGTTTTTGTTGTATTTGTTTTCAGCAAGAGAAACCATGATACCAGTTTGTGCAATTGTGATTTATATTACGATTGCATAATATTATCTACAGTAATGATAAACTTTTATGTTTTATGTAATAATAGATGTGTTAAATAGTAGACCCATGCCACTGTGGTATTAATTGACATTAAATTAGTTTTTTTTTTTAATTTGTTTAATTTAGCATATGTTTATAGTCTTATGAACAGTACAGGAACAATTGTCATTCACTGTAACATGCACTGACTGTGATAGACTGGAAAAGGTCACACCCAGTGGAACACTAACACAGACTAAACCTTGCATTTTCAGTGATATCCATTAAAAAACAGTGTAAACCGATCTTAAATGTGTGCTTCTTTTGGAAACATGAACATATTTTCTTTTAACTATGTGCTTTTTTTAAATCATTATTGTTGTTTCTCTTATATCCTCCAGCCAAACCTGAAATTTTCATATAGGTTGAGGATCATGAATGGAATTAATATTTCCAGGATGTGCCTTTTTTAAGCAAAACTGTTGTTGTTGGCAAGATGATAAAAGAGATTGGGCAAGTGAGCTGATCAAATTCTGGACAATATTGGTGGCAGATGTGTATGGAGATCACAATAAAAAACGATGGCATTTCCCACAATTGGGGAAATGTGCTTCTGCAATTTGATAAGAAAACGATTTGCTAGAGAAATATACTCTGTCTATGGCTATATGTACAGTGAAACTGCAGCTTACATCTCGAAATAAATATTATTTCAATAAATAGATGAAAAGTATCTCCAGATTTCTTTAAAGAGGAGGTATGAGCATTGCTATGTATGGTGGCCCATAAGTGTCAACACGCTGCAAATTCATAAAACACATATGAATTCTGAAAACACACTGCAAATTCAAAAACACTTACAAATTCCAAAAATGTGCAGCAAATTAATAGACGTGTTGCAACTGACAGACACGGTGCAAATCTTGAAAACACATGCAGAACAAAAAAAAACACTGCAAATCTGCTCACAACAATAGACGTTTCTGGGGGGACAATGAAATGAGACGGACCAAACAAAGAAGAGGAGGGACATTTCCCAAGTCACAAAGTAGTGAGATTTATGTTATTTTGTTAGCTGATTATGACTATGCGTACATGCCCTCAGTAATCTGTTTATTGAGAATAAAATGATTATGGCAATAGCCCAATTATGTTCAGAGGTTCACATGTGTTTTTAATAACCTGATTACTGCGTGTACATAGTTAGACCCATTCAGTTGCATTGTTCCAACTATGTATGTTGCTAATGTAGTTGGTAGCTATGCTTTGGGGAATGCAACCCAGGTCGCTAAGTGAAAATCATTGTTACCTAGGTATGACCTTGACTGTACTGCTGTCTCATTCAGATAAAGTTCCCGTACAGTAATACCAGCCAGCCGTTTATCGTTGTGAATAATGGTGTCAACCGCGACTGTTTGTTTTGTCATATTCTAGTGATAACCATAATACTCACAATCAACTAACAAAACTATATACTGATTTTTTTATTATTTGGAACTGATCATTCAATAGAAAATTGTAACACATACAGAGAGTGAAAGTTAATATTGAGAATATGTCTGACAAGGGGACTACAACAAGGATAATAAACATATTTCAAGGTAAATGGAAGTAGTACACAATGAGCAAGCGTTCATAGCCTCCGGATTTGTCAAATGCACTTAAACGGCAAAAAGTAATTCAATTTTTTAGGACGAAACAAAAATGCATGAGACTTGGCAGATCTAGGCTACCAGCAGAATTCAAAACATAATTAGGTATAATATTCCAAATGGATAATGGCTTCTTCAAAAATGACTTCATCCATTTAATCTTAAGAGAATCGTTTAATGAAGAAAACTTTAGCAAATTAAAACTAGCAGCAACTTGATCCACAATCATAATACTTTTTCAATTCAAATGAATTTTGTTCCTCCATACAAAGTTCACAACTAAACCGTTCAACCTTCTACTAATAACCAATGGCACATCTAGAGCCATTACAACATATATTACACAGGAAAGAGCATCTGCTTTAGAAATCAAAATTCTACCAGAAAAGAAGAGATGAAGAGACATAGGCAATGACAAACACCGATTATTTTGCCGTTTGAGTTATTTCATGATTAGTGCAAATTCTTGTCAATAGCAAAGGGAGCAGATCATTTCAGCAATAACGAGATATTGGTTTAGCATTTATTGTACACATTATACACACAGATAACCTGAAAATCCAAGGGATGTGCATTGTCCCCCAGGGTCCACTGATCAAAGTACAACTACTTTACTAGATGTCCCTATCTTTTTCCGTTTTAGAGCTATTAACCCATTTGTTTATTGCCCATTGCATGTTATATGGATACATACAAACATTAAATAAAACTTTAAAATTTGCCTTTAAAGAAATCTGGATAACCAAGGGGTATACAACATTTGTCATGAACCCAAAATGCTAAACCATTATTTTGTTACAGCTGAAATTACCTATTTTCTTAGCTGCACAAATTGTGAAATGGCTCTAACCTCGAAAGTAATCGCAGTGCATCGTTGTCTGTGTACTGCACATCACAATTCTGTCATTAAAAACTGTCTAACTAGCTTCTGTTAAAATATGATGCCTAAATGCGATTTGAGAAACTGTCCCTCTTCTCCTTTGTATGGCCCCTCTCATTTCATTGTCCCCTTGTGTTGTGAGCGGATTTGCAGCATTTTTTGTTTTGCACGTGTTTTCAAAATTTGCACTGCGTCTGTCAGTTGCAGTGCCTATCTTAGTTTGCACCACATTTTCAGAATTTGTAAGTGCTTTCTGTTTGCTGCATTTTCAGAATTTGTAATTGTTTTCTGAATTTGCAGCTCATTGACACTTACGGGCTACCGTAGCGGAGAATAACACAAACAAAATGTCCAATCATCCATTTTTGTGTAATTTTTACAAGCAAAATAAAACCTAAGTTTATGTTTTTCCTTCTTATATAAGATGCCGTAGTTAATATACAATCGATATGGTTGGGTTAACATATATTCAGATCTAAAAAAAAATATGTAAAATATTTAGCTGTCTAGTTGTGAAATGGCTTGGTGCTGTAGGTTATTTGTAATTGAAACTGACCTGACATTGTCGCATCACCCTTTCTGTGGCATGTATGGTAATGATTAACTGTTATTGGAGGGAAAGCACCACCATTCTCTGGGGATGAACATTAAGGTGAAATGAGTGTTGCTTACCGCACCAGACTATTGAGTGAAAAACACTGAAAGTTTAGAATACAGATACTCAACATGAAGTACACATTATCATACACAACATATACACAAAGAGTTGTGTTGTTCTCCGTGTAAGCAGTTAGATACAAATATCAAACAATAATTTAAAAAACAACATATTTCCACTTAAAAAAGTGACTGAAGCCAGCAAAAAATGGCAAACCTGGAATTCAGAAAATCAGGATCATGGATTTGGTCCAATGAGTGATTATACAGCCATGGATACGAACAGAGGGGATATAATTTAAGATGCACAGTTACTCTAAGCAACATCTGCTGGAAATGCATCCAACAAATTGCCCGAACGAGGCTCGGTACATGCACTTCCCACACAGACACTGAGCACAAACGATAAACAAATGCAACTCCAAGCTTTTAAGTGGAAGAACTGTACCTAAAAGGATGTAATGGAACAGTACTGGTCTGTCGAAAATTTTAAGTCAACCAAATATATATTTCAACATATACTGTATATATGGCTTCCTTCCTGCTTTCTGAGCATGCATCTGCTGATACTTAGCTCTGACCCTCACAACCCACAGCAGACAATAACACATTCGGCCCTAACTGAGGTTTTATTGGTTGGTGAACTGTGGTGAGATTCAGTACAATGGTGAGAAAGTACAGCGGCGGGCCGAGAAGAGGGTAAATCGTTTCAAATCACCTTCTGCTCTGCACATGTGCAAAGGAGATCTGCTGAGGGGGAAATCTCTTAGCAGGACCCATCTGCACAATGACACTTCAGAAGCCTTAACTTCCCTTTGTGCGGCCTTACTGGAATTATCCCAAAACCACAATGGCAACGCTTCAGAAAAGGAATACGGAGGAGAGTCAGATTTTATTATCTGTCGCAGTGGAGATTTTCCTGAAGGGCTGAGGCACCTAAACGAGTTGCCTGCTCATTATTTAAACATGGTACCGACAACAGCATCAGGGCGGGCGGTAAATAACGCCTCAGTCTTCAGCTACCTACCTCCATTGGAGTTCGCTTTATATTTGCATTATACATATATCCATCTTCCAACCATATGTGTGTGTGTTTTATATATGTGCTATATATATATATATATATATATATATATATGTGTGTGTGTTTATTACAATAATTGCTTGCATCATTCCTAATGTATAATTGTTTTTAATTGTTAAAGTACCTATCAATTGTAATGTAATTGCTATCGTAATTACATTTAAATCTGCAAATTAATAATCCACAGGTAGCATCTTACTCCCACACAGTAGCCCAAACACACAAACATAGTGGAAAGGGCCCTTCTGGGAAAAAAAGAATAACAAAATCGGAACAATAACAATAATAAATATTATAAAAGCAAGGTAAGTCATTCATATATGCTTGCATGCATTGCATAGGAACATAATGTTATTGATGGCGTCTTAACTGTAGTGGACATTTTAAACCACAATGAATACATGGCAATATCTCTATTTAGCTTTCAAAATTGCTTGTAATAAAATATACATTTCTAGGAATGTTCATCAGAATCACAAATCATATAAATATTATATTGCAGAAATGCCTAAAATGTTACATATAATTAGATTAACTAATTAGTGCCATATTTCAGGCACTAAGGATTGAAGAAAATCCAAATGAGCATATTGCTGACACAGAGATGCAAAATTTTATATCGTCGCTTTCAAACTCCTTGGAGAATCTATGTAAATTATTTGAGGCTTTTTTTTAATCAAGTGAGCTCTTGATACAACTTCTTGGTGAACAAAAAAGTCCACTTTCTAAACACACAGTGTTTAGCTACAATGGTTCTTCCGCTAATTGGCCTACCGCATTTCAGATACATAAGCGGCGATGACTGAGGTTTCTCTCCCGTTTGCGTCAGTACATTTCAAGGTGGCGTGCGCCAGTACAATTAGTTGGACACAACACTGAGCAGCCATGTGGGTTTCTGGCCACTGGACATTCCTGGCTTGATGTTTCCAGTTAGACCTTGCCATTGTCACTGCACTCAAATCGGTGCTCTCACCAAACTAGGTAAACGAGCTTAAAGTCTGGAGATACCAGCGACCCATTCTAAAGGCAAATATGTAAGTTTTAATGGGACTAAGGAAGGGATCTGTGTGTGGCATAAGGCCACAGAGTGTGTGAAGACCTACCACCGCCAACATGAGAAGACAAAGATGAACTTTCCTCTGTATTTACCTCATATTTAGCACAATACAGGAGCAAAACAAATGCATAGCCGCACAGTGGTGGGGATATCGGCGTCACAGGGAAACCACTGCCTGTCTCCCCCCCAAAAAAAGAAAAAAATTATTATGTGAGGCCAACACTCAACCCCATCCAACTAAAAAGTATACAGTGTTTCTCTGAAGTACCTTCTCTGAAAATACAGCTTAAGCGTTTTAGTCATAGCTGTGTTTCTTTTGTGCTGAAATTATTCCACATTTTTTAAACTTGAAATTAAAAAAATATATGTTATATTTTATGACACAATTTTAAGCACTGAAATATCACAACCTTATTACTGGTGTAAGAGCGGTTGATTATTTCCTTTGCTCTGGAAAAAAATTTATGGAACTGACTTTGGCAAAACCATAAAATTCACAATACCTGAACAATTGGGATGGTAAATAAACTGTGAATAAGCTGCATATGAAATGTATTCTTACATATTACTCGCTGATATTCTTATATTGCATGCCCCCTTCAAAACAGTTCTCTGATTGCTCCTGATAAATTTTTGATTAACGTCGCTAAGCTTTCTCTTTATAATTGCAGCTGCTTTTCCTTTAGCTTTATTCTAAGAAAAGTATTTTGTCTTTCTGTATCGTTTCAGTTCCCAATTCTTTTTTCTTTATATCGGTTTTCCATTTCTTTTCAGCGTTTTGGCCCTGGGGCAATACGGGGAAATTGCTTGCAGTGACAGCCTAATTATTGGTTCTAACCCTGTTTATTACTCATTAGACAATTCACTGTACATCAACTGCTAAATGAATAATTTTGTATATATTAGTGTATCGCAATATTATGGCCTCGAGCTAACACTTCCACGAACCTCACGCTGGTTCGCAACAAAAGAAAAAAAAACGGGACACCAGGAGGTTATTTAATTTCAATCACAAATGCTCGTGAGAATAGATACAATTTTTAAATAGCAAGTACAAAATGAAATTTGTACACCTGCCTAGATTTGAAAGAACCAATCCCTTTTGCCCTTATACATTTTTTACGAACCCGCCAACGGGGGTTGTGTCTTTATTAATGTTCAGTCATCAGTTGTTTAACTATGAGTCCGTTAAACATGTTTCTGTTGAGCCATGTCGTCTCTCTCTCTCTCCCTCTCTCTCTCTCTCTCTCTCTCTCTCACAAAAAAAATTTGTAAATGCAATTAAAATCTCATAATGCACAAATCATTAATAGTGTTAACACGATTAAATTCTCTGAGACCATAGATTGCAATAGATTGTAAATATATTTTTAAATAACTATATATAACTTTAAATAACTATATATAACTTTTAACAATTTCACCGACTCTGGGGACGTGGTAAACACAAGTAATGGTGTTAGCGGACTTGAATTACTTTAGAAACATACGCATGAAATGCGTGTTAAACGCGCACCTGCATTCTCTTGAAAGTCACGCAAACACACACACACACACACACACACACAGAAATTGTTTGCTATGTAATTATTTTCTATAAAATACATATTCTAAATATCCATTCTATATATTGTCTTTCCCTTTAAATTTTACGTCGCGCATAATGAAGATATTCGTTGGGATGACGTTTAAATTATTTCTGCCACATGTTTGTGCCGAATTCATTGTTTTTCAACATTAATAACACATTTGGTTGGACTTAAATACCAATTTGTCCTATAATTTTTAAAATGGCAAATGTAATTATTTTAACTATATAGAAAAATGTAGGCCCGTGCCACTTCCCGACATCCGCAATACCGAATGGACAAGAATATGGGCCGGTGAGCTCGTAGATCCGACTATAAATTAAATCAATTATACAGCATTTAAGGTTCTAAAATAATACTGCTATTTTGAAGCGCATGATATAAAACTATGAACTGATTACAACATGATCGTTCATCTTTAAATTTCAGAGTAAACAACATGCAAATGAAACAGTAGGTTCAAAAGATTGGATACAGTACAGCGTTCCTAAATTGCTTATAACTAAGATTCTGTAAAATCCCTTTAAAACACATCGACTTGAGCCCATAGAGGTCGCTACAATTCTGTTATAAAATCCAATTCCACCTGCCTGTGGTTTCATGTAATGGAAACTCAGTAACAGACCTCGGTGAAATATCTGTTTAAAAAAATAATTTAAATTCAAAATATACTACGTGTGAAAATGACATCCTACTAAGAAAAATGTCTTTAAAATGGTGCTTCTTTGAACAAAACACAACAAAAAAAAAATCCAAATTTAATAGTTACAATCCAGGATTAATTTAAGAAGTGACCATGAAGCCTGGTATACAGTACTCATATTTCGTTCCGATATTGGTAAATTAAATGCATTCAGTTTACTGTTATTGTACAAGGCTTGTATTCATTAAATGTGTAGTATTGCAAGAAATCATGAACAATCAGAATTATTGTTCACAATTTATTGTTGTTATTCTAGTCTCACTCAGAATCCTACACGTTCCTCACAGTGTAATTCCAGTATAATGAATCGGCGGCTACTAAATTGTCGGGAATTTTATATCGCGTATAAAGTTTTCTTTCCTCAAACTGTAGTTTGAGCATTTCATACGTTTGTTTGGGGCGTTCCCACATTATTACTTAATGACTGTCCCAGCTGCTTTGGTCCATTTTCTGTCACCAACAACCATCTGGCAACTTATTATCACCTGAATGCATCTACGGTAGCGCCATTGAACAGACCTGAATAGGAAATTAAATTAGAGCACTAAACAGAGAGACTTTTCACGAATTGTTATTTTAAATGCATTATGTATTTGCATTACTTTAGATAGGCCGTTAAATGTTGCAAGAGACCAACACCGCCACCACCACCACCACAACAACAACAACAATAATAATAATAATAATAATAATAATAATAATAATAATAATAATAATAATAATAATAATTTAAAATCTGCGAATACGAATATCGAATTCAAATAAAAAAGAAAACGATTCTTACATGTCACTATAATTTCATTAAGTTTATTAGACAAAAATAGATAAATTTGACAAATTCGTTTGACGCGCTATTTACAAATTTAGATCACTGTATTTACAGAAAGAATAGCACAAACACAGGAAAGACAAAATACCAGATGTCCCAGGGGAAAACAAAAGATATAACACAAAGCGTGATAATGTACAACAATAAAGAATATCCTTCCACAGGGTTTATCAAGTTACATCAGTTGTTCTGAATCGACTGAATGCTACAGTGAAGAAAATTATTTTTCATTGTCCTTTTATTAGTTTGTTCGCCCCCCCCCCACCCCCCAAGACCCCACCCCCGAAAAATGTCTTGATCAGGCTGAAGAAAGAGCCGTTAGAACTCGCTGCGACGCCTCTTGCTGATTCCTGGGACTGGAGAACAGAGAATGAATTGTTATAAATTGCTAAACCTTGAAAACCCATTAATTACCTTTGTTTCCAAACACACCTAGCCCTTAACTGGATAACTTCAGTGCAGAGTAGCAATTATGGTTTTGTCCAAAATCAAACCTAAAGTCTAATAACGCGTCATATTGAAATCAATATGATTTTATAGTAATAATAATAATAATATTCATAATAATAATAATAATTATTATTATTATTATTATTATTATTACTATTATTATTTATTATCCTGCTAATGGTAAAATGTAAAAATCCCTCTAAGGAGTACAAAATTAGGACATTCCAATGGGAAAAATCCTTTCAGCGAGACGAGCCCCTGGGGTCTTTTCTCCTTGGGTTTTCTCGCTAGCACGCGGCATAGGCCCTGGTTATGCTTGGTGACTTGATAAGTAGTTACTCTCCAGAGAGAGGAAATTATGGAGCAGCGGAGAGCTGTGAAGCTTCCTGGTCACCAAAAACGCGGTACTTGTTTTAATCGGCAGTTCGCGTGCATGACGAACCAATTGAGCGGGTCCCAATAGGAGTCGCTATGATGTCAGCGGCGACTTGTGTTTAAATTGAAAGATGTCACCATGCGGGTTAATCCACCACACAAACGACCCCTGTCTATCAGTGGCACGTGGAAATAAAATAATATAGTTAAAAATAAATGTTGAATTGGTTTCAGTGTAGGGAGCAATGGAAAGAAAACGAAATACAAGATCACGTTCATATAAAATGTAGAAAAGATTATACAGTATATTATTAAAATGTAAAGGTTTTTCCCATTATTCTGAATAACAAATACTGTACCGAATCAATAAGACATAATGTAATGGAGTTTCATTTACCTGTCATGAACTGGTCGGAAAGATGACTTTAACGCCTGTGTCGGGGATTCGGCCTTTTGCACACTTTCCCGCTCTAAAAGAAATGTATGCAATGAAAGAACAATACATAAGCTTGTTTTGTTCTGGCCTTACACACGGCACATTTAAAAACAAAACAAATTTTAAAAACCGTGAACCTCGTCGCGTGTAAAACCTTAGTCATTTTGTTAATTCGACTTTTATTCGTTTTTGTTCTCAGTTATAATTGTATACGCAATTTAAAACGGTTTATTTTTAAAAATGCACTGAGAATCTATAGGCAATCGAAATAAAGTTATAATTTAATACAGTGGCTTAAGTACAATTTGTTATACCTATGTGCTTCGGACTGAGTTCCTCTGGGACTTTTTCGTTGCTGAGTGCCGCTACAGATGATACAACCACCGAGGTCGGCTGTTGCTGTGTATGGAGGTGGTGATTATGATGTTGATTTACTCCCAGAAAAGACCTCACGTTCAGCAGGGAATTTTGGCCGAGGAAAGCGCCATTTGTCCAGTTGTGGAACTTTCCAATCTGGCATGTGTACAGTCCATGGCTGGGGAGGAAAGCCGGGTGCTGGATCTGGGGTGAAGCGTGACTGGCAGGGACAGAGGGTGACGTGGCTTTCTGGGAACTATCGGGGCTGGTTGCTGTCTCTGCTAAGGACCATATTTTGGGCTTATTGTTTACTGGTAGCTGGAAACTTCCCTGTCCGCTGGGAGAAAGTACTCTAGTGCTGTTGTTATCAGACGGCATTTTGCCGACGGATATCGTGTCTTTTGATTTATCAAACGCTTGGAGGGCCAATGCCCGTCTCTTCTCCATACTGTCCAGCTCTACTCTATCCCGGCCCTCTGATTTGTCCTCGTCATCCTCGTTACTCTGATCTCCGTCGTTTTCATCAATTTTATCAATGTCTATGCTCTCCAAGTCAATTTCTTCCTCGTCCTCGTTCTTCTCCGTGTCACCTTCGTTATCGCTGCCGAATATGTTGCTGTCTTCATCTTCTTTGCTTCTCGCACCCCACGTCACCTTGTTCTCCTTCTTGAGTCTCCTCCTGGCATTCGCAAACCAGGTGGAGACTTGTGTGAGAGTCATCTTTGTTATTATAGCCAACATTATCTTTTCTCCTTTTGTCGGATAGGGGTTTTTCCTGTGTTCATTAAGCCAGGCTTTAAGTGTACTGGTGCTCTCCCTTGTGGCATTCTTGGGTCTAGCAGGGTCTCCATACTGGAACTGGCCATATGGGTAAAAGGCTGGGCTGGTATGAGCCGCGAAGCTAGCGGGATGAACGCCAGGGCTTTCTTTAAGTTCATACTGGGATCCCTGGAGAGAAAAACAATACATATTATTATTATTATTATTATTATTATTATTATTATTATTGGTGTTATTAATAATGATTATAAATAGATGTAAAAGCATGCATCTTTGTGGGAAAGCAGACATTCCAAATATACGTATTTAAGCTTTCATAATTAGACAACAGGCCTCTGTTGGGAACCAACTTAAAACTTTCCAACGCCAATTTTGCCACGTCCTTTCCAGCAATACACCGGTGCTGGTAGTTTTCAGCACAGGTTATGTGATTTGGCACATACGAGTAGGAACATTTTATTACGTAACATAAAGACAAAAAGGCACGCATGGCTATTTTTCTTATCATTCCACGTTTAATAAACTCTGCTTCTATACATATCTTCATCGGTCAAATAAGGTTTGTTTTGACCCGTCACTACATCAAAACAAGGTTGCTAACGATAACAGCAGCATTAAGATACAAGGAAGCGGATTTATTGCCAGATATTCCTGTATGTTTTCTGTCAACATTTGTTCTGGTTCATTTGGATTCACATTGCTAATACACATAGATCCATACACAGTTATACATAACAAATAACATTTATGTAATTGTACTTGAACAAATAAATCATATCGAGGCCTCCTTACCTGGCTACATTTATTGCCGTAGACTATTAACTATTGCTTAATGTATTTAAACGTAATTGTTCTAATTGACATAAACCGATTCAAGTACTATTATTACACTGCGACAATTACTAATATAAAATGATAGCTCCACGTATTATACATATCATCATGTAAAAGCACACATACACACTTTTATGCCGACTATACAATGGAACGGCAAAGTTGACAAAAAGTACACGTAGAATTAAAATACACTCATATTGTTTCGGTACCGTTTTTAAAATACATTCAGCTGCGTATGTTTTAAAAATAAAAACATGGAGTTATCAAATGTGCCTCGATGGAATTAATATAAAGTTAGGTTAGGTATATA